>OZ026618.1:81577207-82170269 GCA_964020975.1 Hermodice carunculata | reverse complement strand
TAGCATTAAAAGCCCTGACAAACTTGATAAATTACATTTCTTGGCCACTTCGGAAAAACTCGACGTTATTACTGTATCTGAAACATGGCTAGATTCAAACTACCCTAGTGAATTATTATGCATTGATGGTTTTGGTATGCCCATACGCAATGATAGGACTGTGGGTACTGGGGGAGGGGTGGCGATCTATGTAAGGGACAACTTACCCTGTACTCACCGAGCGGACCTCGAATTTGCCAACAGTGAATGCTTATGGGTTGAATTTCGACTCAAATACGGTTTAGTTCTCTTAGGTGTGTACTACCGCCCACCAGGGCAATATGCCGCAGACAGATATTTGTTTATTGAGGAGCTCGATCTTTCTATTACTTCAGCCCTCGAGTGTAATCCTAAAACTCTAATCATAACCGGAGACTTTAATGATAGGTGCCAGTCATGGAATACTGATCATTCAGATAGCGACTTAGGACTGCGCCTAGTCAATGTTTTATCCCAAAATAACTTATTCCAATTAATAAACAAACCGACCAGAGTAAACGATGTATCTGAAAGTACCCTTGATCTCATGATCACAGATTCACCAGGTTATGTTCTAAATTCAGGTATCTTACCACCCATTTCTACATACGATCACTCAGTTGTATTTTGTACTTTTTCGATTTCCCGCCGCGTAGACCACCCCTTCAAAAGGAAAATTTGGGACTTCAAGAAAGCTAATTTTGAAGATTTAAACAAAGCTGCCCTTGACGCTCCTTTTAACACAGGATTTGAAGTCTTTGATGATATTAACGATATGGTATCTTTCTGGACAGATCTTTTTAGCGGCTTATGCAAGGACTTCATCCCTTGTCGTGACATCCTTGTACGACCCAAAGATAAGCCATGGGTCACTTGTAAAATTAAACAGTTACTTAGACAGAGAAATCGTGCTTGGAAACGTTTCAAACGTTTTAGCAACAAAATTCGTCCCTTTACTTATATCGAGTTTATTATTCTTGAAAGACTCTACATGTTGTATAAACGGAAGCGCAACACTGCAGTCAGCGCCCTTCGTAGTTCCATGAGGTCATATTTTTCAAAAATTCGCAGTGAAATGGATTCTAATATCATTAATCCAAAGAAATGGTGGAACCTCAGCAAGCGTTTTCTAGGTTCCAAGCTCAATCATTCCGTACCTTCCCTTCTCGAAAACGGCACTGTAATATCCAGTAACGTTGAAAAGTGTGAAGTTTTCTATAATTACTTTGCCAATCAATGTAAACTTCCTTATGAAGACGATCCTATGCCCCTGCCTGACTTCTCATATCGCACCGATGCGAGGCTCAGTGAATTCCAAATTGATGAAAACGACGTTAAAAAGGTTTTACAATCTCTAAAGTCCAGCTCTGCTACGGGACCCGATGGTATAGGTAACCTCATCCTAAAGAATACGGCTTCTGGCCTCTCCCCATCACTTACCAAACTCTTTAACCTCTCTCTTGCTGCTTCGTGCTTTCCAGATTCTTGGAAAAAATCTAATATGTGCCCTGTATTCAAAAAGAACGATAAGCAGGTAAAAAGCAACTATCGCCCTATTTCATTACTGTGTAATATTTCCAAAGTTTTCGAACGTTTAATATTCAATATTCTGTACGAGTACTTTATTCGTCACGATCTGCTGACGCACAAAAACTCTGGGTTTAAGAAAAACGACTCTACCATCAACCAGCTTATCAAAATCGTTCATGACATATATAATGGCCTGGAACTACGAAAAGAAGCCAGGATGGTTTTTCTCGACATCAATAAGGCTTTTGACCACGTGTGGCATGAGGGTCTTCTTTTCAAATTAAGACAGCTGGGTATTGAAGGTGCTTTACTCCAGTTTATCGGTAGTTACTTATCAAATCGCTTTCAGAGAGTTACGATTGGTGGTCAGTCGTCCTCCTTGCTTCCTGTACAGGCAGGGGTACCCCAGGGCTCCATTCTGGGGCCTCTTCTTTTCCTAGTTTATATTAATGACATAACTTATAATATTGTGTGTGATATTAAGCTTTTTGCTGATGACACTAGCATTCTGGAGATAATCCATGATCCTGTTACCTCTGCAGTTCGGATGAACGCAGATCTTGTTCATATCTCTACATGGGGCAAACAGTGGAAAATGTCTTTCAATGCTATTAAGTCCCTAGCTGTTTTGTTTTCCACTAAACATAACAAGCCAGATCACCCACCTTTACTCCTTGGCAATGCTGTTATACCAGAAGGTACTAGCCATACACATTTGGGCGTTACACTTTCTAGTAATCTAAAGTGGGATGCCCATATTACCAGAATCGTGGAAAAAGCGAGGAAACGTCTGTCTCTCCTCCACAGACTTAAATTTAGGTTATCCCGCAATACCCTGATTCGGCTTTACAAATCCATGGTACGACCCATCTTAGAGTATGGATGTATAATTTTTGACAATTGCTCACAGACTCTCTCTGATTCCCTCGAGTGTGTTCAGTATAAAGCAGCTCGCATTTGTTTAGGAGCCCTGAAACGCACTCCCCGTCATCTTATGCTTAAGGAATTAGGCTGGCCTACTCTAGCTAAAAGACGCCAATATTTCAAATTAATCATGTTTTATAAAATTGTTAATGGTCAAACTCCCGCTTATCTTTCGGATCTCGTTCCGAATAACAATGGTCAGCCCACTGTCCAGTTAAGAAACCGACGCAGCCAACGACAAATCAGGTTTAATTCCTTACGGTTCGGAAATTCGTTCATTCCTTCCTCTATTGAACTATGGAACGATCTCCCCGACGACATAAGACGTTCTGCAACTTTATCCAAATTTAAATCTACTTTGAAAAATACTTTAGCGTCTGTAGATCCTGTTCCTGTTTATTACTCACACGGCAGTCGATTTTCATATATCATACACACTCGTTTGCGCTTGGGCTTATCCGGACTAAATTCCCACCTACACAGATTTAATATAATACCGTCCCCAGCTTGTAAATGTCTAAATCCTGACGAAAGTATTCTTCATTTTTTCTTAGAATGTCCCTATTATTCAGTTCCCAGGAAATCCCTTTTAAAAACGGTTTCTTACATTCTAGCTCCAGGTGTGAATCCTAGTCTTGTAGTCTATCTAGCAAGTGATATACTTATCCGGTATCTTACACATGGTAACAATGACCTTTCTGCAAACCTTAACATTAAATTCTTTGATGCTGTCCAAAAATTCATTTCAGACTCCAGACGATTCATATTTTGATTACCATGTTGATCCTGTCTATATACGGTTTATGGCTAAGACTGTCGTCATTTTTTGGGGGTTACCGAGCTAGTGACATATAGATTTTTCTGGATCAATAACTTGTACTCATTCTTTAATCGACATGTCTCTGCTTGTGAGTATTTACTTCATAGCATTCAGGAAATTGTATTTTTCAATATCATTGCAACAATGAGTGGTACATACAAAGCATTTCGTGAATTGTATTGTTCTGTGTGTATTGTATATATTCTGTGTGTCTCTCTATGTCTGGAGAGCCTGTCTTTTAGTATCTCGATGTATACTATTAGGTGATCCAGAATAAATAAATATGTTTAAATTTAAAAAATTGTATACATTATAAAGCCTTACAGCCCTTTCTACAGTCTTCCCCTATCCAAGACCCATTTGCTTTTAATGTTTACGGGCAAAAAATAAACACATGACGATCGAGGAATCCTGACACTGGACCTCTTGGCTATAAATATGCCGCAAACTATAAAATCGGGGATTCGATTCAGCGTAAATAATTACATCTGCCTTCAATAATTATATGTGCCTTTACCCGAATGTGAAACGGTGAATAGCATTAAATGTTAACCTTGAAGTCAATTTATATAAAGCACACGCCTCCACTAAAACTGGTATCGTCTGTAGCGCTGTCGCATTTTGTGGAACTGGAAGACTGGCACATTGCACATGCACGGACTTGCCCACTTCATACGGGGGTGTTTCGAAGTACACTGAGCGAGGGGACAGAAAAAAAAAGCTTTAAAAATTTGACCATCAGGGGGATAAAATAATCAGATTACTGTTAAATGACTGCGAAAAGCGACTCTGCACTCTGCTTTTAGCTGGTTGATCGGTCATATAAAATTATGTTGTCTCACTGTGCGCGGCATGTTCCGATACCACTCGCCCGCACTCACCCATCAGGAAGTTTCGGTTTTGTGTCTCGATCAGTTTATTGTAGTTCAAGGGTGAGCCAACTATCTTTCAGTGGGCTAGTTATCTCCACAAAATAAAAAATATGTTACATGAGTGGCAAGGTTTCGAATGGCAATACGCGAGAAAAACATGGCAGAGTGAATGGCATTCTTTATCACAAGGAAGGCGCTAATATGTGGAGGAACCAATGAAATAGGCTTGGCGTATTCTATTGTGCCCCGGCAACAACAACAACAACAACGACAAAAAAAAAAAAAAAAAACAAGCCAAGGCCACGAAGAACACACTCCCTCATGATGCCCATCCCTTTCTCAATTTTGTGGGAATTGGAAACTTTCTTGACTGCCAGACAGACTCGCTCTGCGTAATTGTTATATTGCGCTTGAAGTGCGTGTCGCCAGGTAAGCAAACACAGTCCGTCTTGGCAGGCAAGAAAGTTTTACCCTTGCGCACGAAGTGAAGCGTCATCACCTTACATCTGAGCGTGGTCTGGTGCATTATATCGATCTATGTAGGCCTAACCGTCAGGGTCTGATCAAAGTCTACTTCAGCAAATCAATGGATTAGGTTATTCAATCTAGCAATAATAATAGTAATAATAGTTTATTGAAACCTCCAAAGTTGGAGAAAATAAAACACATTTACATCTAGATATTCACAGTTATATACAAAAGACAAAGTACAAAAATATATCAGCGACAGTTAAGTTAAAAACAAGTTTTGAAGTCGCTATATATATGCTTAGATAAAAGCTAACATGAAACTAAAAACACCTGGTTAATAGTACAGAGAGCA
Source organism: Hermodice carunculata (assembly GCA_964020975.1). Classification (NCBI taxonomy): domain Eukaryota; kingdom Metazoa; phylum Annelida; class Polychaeta; order Eunicida; family Amphinomidae; genus Hermodice; species Hermodice carunculata. Next base: position 82,165,282 of record OZ026618.1, on the reverse strand, counting down.
CGTGCTCCTCAGACCACGGCTTTATAAAATTCTCGTGCGCCGTCAAGTATCTCAAAGAGTCGACCACGCCATCCTCTTGTGGTCGACTCTCTAAGACACTCGGAGAAATATCGGAGACAAGCTGCATAGGGGAGAGACCAAGGCGAATAATTCTGTCAAGTATGGATCCCTTTGTCAGTGATCCGTGCAAAATATAAGTGGCCAGCATATATGAATAAAATTTTGACAGTGGCGAATCAACCCTAAAGAAACGTCGGAATAAGGAGATAGTTTTACTAGTTACAGTCTCAGTTACATGTGGAACATACAAGGCCTTCAATAGAGACGAATGATGGGAGCGCTTCCCAATGCCCAGGAAGCGCTTGACCAGAGTCCCTTGAGCAGACTCAATCTTATTTATACAATCTCTGGGTAGACTTATCGTTTCCAGACCATAGGTAAGTACTGGAGTACATATAGTTTTCCATAAATGTGTTTTTACATCTGTTCCAAGACCCGGGTATGATAGACCAATATTTCCTAGCCCATAATAGCTCTGTCTACATAGTTGTAGCCTTTTGTCCACGTGTAAGCGTGAACTACCAGCGCTACTGTTTGCAAATTGAACACCAATACAGTTTCATCACCAATACAACGTTGAAACTAATGGATTCTCAACACATATAAAACGTTCGCTTTGTTTTTGTGTTTTTTTGTTTTTGTTTTGTTTTTGTTTTGTTTCTTGTTTTTGTTTTGTTTTTGTTTTGTTTCTTCTTTGAAGTATAATTTATCCTGGGAGTGTTTGTTTATCAGTAACACAACTATTGTCTTCAATGTTACGTCACGATCATCCATGTTGACCGCCTATCTAGCATTTATAAGCTACATTCAGAACGACATAGACCTCTCTCCGTCAAGACCGAGCAATCTCACTTTACAAAATGTCAAAAGCCAAGAAACAAAGCAAGACACATCGCCGTCAGCGCCAAGCTAAGCAGTAACGTGATCGTGGCATGTCGATTTTTCCAACTTTCTTTTCGGTAAGGTCGCAAGTAGTCCAAGACACTGAATGGCGAATGTCCCATCCATGCCATTAATAAAGCCATGTTGTTCTTCGATCCAAGGTGATGAGAAGTGAGTGAGCAACTCCTGCCTACCGGGCAGCCTTCTGAGTACAGCAAGCTGTGAAACTGCAACCCGTTTGTTCAAGCGGCGCCATATGCAAACAATGTTGCTAGGGTCAAGGTGATGGCACCTTCGGATCACGTGGCTAATCCGCTTTCGAATCCTCCTTTGAAGCTGTCCCATTCGCGTGGAAACCCGACTGACAAGCTTTCGAGTGTGGCTGCATTTGATGTCATTCGGGTAAATAAATGCTTTTTTAAGCCAATAAACATCATTGTATGTTGGAAACTATACATCAAAGATGTTGATTGACCTTTCTTCGAAGTACTGAGACCAAAACGGGCCGACTTTGGAAAGCTGTATTGTCATTATGGCCAACAATGTGCGAAAAAAGGGCCTCAAATCTTTCAACGCCGATTTCTCTGAATGAAATTTTCTGCTTATGAATCAATTTTGTGGACAGCGTCAATAAAAAGCTAATTGATCGATCTGCTTCAAATAATCGTCTTTTGAAAGATAAATATATTATCTGGGAACTTTTTTTTTTTGTTTTTCCGTCAGATATCCCCTCCGAGACTTTTGTAGCTCACAAAATGAAGTAACTGTTGATGTTTAAAATGGTGATCAAAGAATTAGATAATTCTGTTATTATGTATTTTATTTGTAAACAAAAAATACGTTTCCTGCATATTGGTCTATACTTTAATTTTACATAGGTAATACACTTTTGCATCGATTATTTTTAAAGAAATGCTGACAAAATGTCAAATCTGATACCCTCTTGTAAACGGGCGTATAAAACCCTTGAAAATTATCGTATCGATATGAAACTTGTTTCTAACAAATCTTAATGTCTGAACAATGAATAAAATGTATGGTTTTGTGGGTGAAATGTGAAACATAGTTCATCTATGCAACGTCAAAGTCGCGGGACCGCTGCGCGCGGTTCAATCCCCTCCGCTACCTTAAATGGTTAGATTTCATTGCAATGGCCAGAATCCAATGAGGGATTTTGTGGTGACGACGTAGCAAAAGTTCGGCGCAGAGAAGAACAGTTAAAAGATATGAAAAGTGAGCGCAGTAAACAAAAATAGATTTCGGATTTCTTTGTGCCAAAATTAGCTATTAAGGGCAAAATATGTCCAAATACGTGTGTGAGATAAACATTAAGGTTGGGACATTTATGCCCGCTCGCTCCAGTAATTTTGAACGTAACATTAATTGTACATATGGATATGAATACATTGAATAAAGTTTTTTTCCCTATAATTTGCAGGTTTCGTTTTTGAAATTTTCATGATTGTTAATACGTGGATGTGATTATGTTTTTATTTACTCATTGTTAGGTGCAAATTTGGTCTCTTATTCTCTATATATCCTGGTGAATTATACTATGATTTGTTAATCTGGCAGCCTTGCTAATCCGGCAAAATGACCAAAAAACAGATGGTGCCAGATAAACGCGGCCTGACTGTAACATGGATTTTTCAATTCCACTGAAAACCATCATTCTTCATGACTTGAATTTGCTAAGGCTTCTCCCAGTGACAAATGAGAAAAAACATATAACAGAAACAACTATCTTCCCATTTCTATTTTGCCAACAGTAAGTAAGATTCTAACAAAAAAAGATGTGCATGACCCCCCATACAAATTTCTTGACACCAACAAGCTCTCACCTATCCTACAATCAGGATTAAGACACTTACGCTCACCCACAACAGCCCTTGTACATTTTCATGAGAAACTCTTTATTAACATCAGTTAAGGAAAACTAAATTGGGTTGTTCTTATAGACTTAGAAAAGGCTTTCTAAACCATGGACCACTCCTCTCTGATTAAAAACCTTGTTATATATGATGTCCGAGGCAAAGCATTAGCCTTCTTTGAGTCCTATCATGCAAATCGTAATTAATGCATATCTTTTTACACCATATTTAAAAATCTCCCGAAAATATGAAGCCACGCCCCCTGAAACTTGGACCCATTTTCTGGCCCCCAAACACTCTTTGCTATCTATATATATGACCAAATTCATAATGCCACGCCCTGAATATAACTGACTACCCGTGTTATTCATATTTTCAGGTTTCAAATCTACCCAAAATCGATCATATTTTACATGCACACGTCACGTCTGACGATGACCCACATTCTTTACATACCGAAGTGATTTGACATTGAGGGGAGTAAATGAAAATTTCCCACAACCAAGTGACCACCCTACCAAATAGTGAAATGGCTAAGCTATCAGACCATATCCGTGAAACTGGCTTTAAAGACTAATTTATATCATTTTTATCGCTTTTTGTAACATTCCCTTAACCCAGCTGCCTGTAAATGATTGAACTTCCAGTTAGCAGAATAGCTTTGTAAACTGTGTGACGGCCGCACACACACTGAGGTGATTCACGAATTTTTCGCAACTATAAATGCAATATGCACAGATATGTTAATATTATTGTATTAGTCATCCAGAAAAGGTGGACAGCGTGATAAAAAGTGATAGAAAATTAAATTTGAACACCAAAAGACTTGTGTTAGTGGGCTGTCATGTGGCAGCCATCGTATTTTCAGCCAATCACAATGCGAACCAGTCATTTCTCCGAAACATTACCAAGCGGGACTCGATAGGGGTTTTGGAATTAGGACCTGGCAAGCAAGGACGTTTTTGTGATAACTGAATCGTATAAATGTGTTTCAAACCACTTAATGTCAACTTTTACAAATCTTGAACGTCATGTTGTATGAATTTTGACCTTCCTATGCATGACTCGTTGGTGCTGCCATTCAAAGCAAACAAAGCCCATCATGATCTCTCGTCTCACATTGGAGCAACCAGATGGCTGGTAGATTTCCACACACACTAAAAGAGGAAACGGCAACTGAGTATTACTGGCAACACAGAGCGTCCTCATCCAGTTGCCCACAAAGATTCAAAAGGTGAGGACGATCTGCATGTTTTCTGCCAACAGAATGGTTGAACGCTAGGCCTCTTTTTGTTTTCAGTGGTTTATCAACGGTTCATACAGTGATACAATACAACTTAGTGCCCTGATTACGCCAATCTTAGTGCCCAGATTACGGTAATATGGTAAATTCAAGCAGCTCAGCAATTTTGATGACGCTACACGTGGTTGGGAAATTATTCAGAGGTGTTTTCGGCTGTAATCCAATGTGCACTGCTATAGTGGTAGGCTGCTTAGTCATTTTTTCTGCACTGCTATAGTGTTAGGCTGGTTCATCATTTTTTTCCATAGACAAGGTCACGTTCGAAGATCTGCATGTTTTCTGCCAACAGAATGGTTGAACCCTGGGCATCTTTTTCGTTTTCAGTGGTTTATCAGTGGTTTATACAGTGATAAAGCACAACTTAGTGCCCTGAATATGCCAATTTATGGTAAATTCAAGAGGTTAATCAAAATGGAATGCACAAATGCCACTTAAAGTGTACTTTCTGTGCTTCATCCCTGTAATAAATAGCTTTGTTTTTTGTTTTAACAAGTCAGAAAATTGCGCCGCCCCCTTTAAAAAATGGTAGTGCCATACTACATAATTGCACAGAACATATGCTGCTGGGGCCCTGGCTATACAGCCAGCATGTCCCAACAAAAGGGGAACACGTGCACTGGGCATTTTCAAGCTTTCCTTTCAACATGAAAGACCCTGCCATTGGGAGTACAACATCCCTTATGAATCGCCAGAGGCACTTGTTATGGTAAAATATCTGACCCCCTCCCAGTACCAGTAGGTATTCCACAGGAATCAATTATTGGCCCCTTACCATTTATTATTTTATCAATGACCTGGGTGATGTGCTGGAAGGTGCTAATGCTTATCTGTATGCCAATGACACCAGTATAATCCCAAGCTGAACTCCAACATGACTAATGTTGCCCGGTGGCTTTACCAAAACAAACTAATCATAAATATTCCTAAATGTCAACACATAGTTTTCGGAAGCCATTATTGTCTTGCAAAAATCCAAGCTTGCAATCGCAAAGATCATATTAATGGGCAAGACATCCGCCAGGTCACCAAAGCAAAACTCCTAGGTATTATGTTTGACTCTAAATTGACTTTTGAAACACATTTTTGAAAGCCCAGTAATAAGATGGCTAAAAAGCTCGGTCTTCTGAAGTACACGAAAACTATCCTTCCTGGACATTACACCTATATACTCTTTAACGCACTAGTAAAACCAAACTTCGATAATTGTGACATCATTTGTGGTAACTGCAATGGGATTTGTTTGAAAATGTTAAAACTTTAAAATGAGTCGCCCTTACCGTAACTAATGCCTCATGCTTGGACCATTCTGAAACCATGGTCCAAAAGCTGGAACAGTGCAGTCTTGATGACAATGTTAAGGTACACACATGTGTCTTAACATACAAAGCTCTCAATGATAAAGCTCCAACTTGCATGTGTCAGAAATTTACGTATACCAGTGAGGTTGCCAAATAAATTACACGATCAGCAAGTAACTCATTACTCTACATCCCTAAATCGCACAGTACTATTTACTGGAATAGCTTCTTCCACTCAGACCCAACTCTATGGAACAAACAACCAGAACCATTTTGATTGGCGTCCTCATTAGAAACTTTCAAAACCAGGTGCTGGTAGCAGTAAAATTCTTGATTGGTTTCTTATCCCATGTGATATAACAACCCAGGTATCAAGCCTGCTGCTTTCTATGCATACTTTAAGGTATTCTTTTTTATGGTGCCTGTTTTATGTTCAATTGAATTTCATGTTTTATCTAATTTATTCACTGTATATACCGTACATAGCCCACAGGGTCAAAATGTTATCAAGCCGCCAATAATTTTGCAGCCCTGTCAAAATAAAGTTATCTTATCTTCAAATTTGGCACTATATTGTGACCAGTGCATACAAGGGATAATAAAACTGAATGCACTAAAAATTAGCATCCCAGTGTTTTTTTTTTAAAAAAAAACCCAACCCATTTCACAACCGGAAAATAGAGTTTACCTTTCAGTTTGTAGTAAACATGCACTCCGTGCTTGGGATTTGGTGGGGAGCAGATAGAATGTTTGGTCCAGCATGGCTCATATGCAATTGTATTCACGTACACAAATCCACTGCATCCTGTATCAAAACCGCATGCGGCCATGCATGCATCTACGCTTGCTTGTAATCCTTGGATATCATGTCCAAAGCAGTCCCCTGCTAGTCGTATGAAGCCCGGCATGTCTAAAACAACAATGTCAAATATCATACATCGGCTGACCAGTTGCTTGCTGAAGAAGGAGTAGAAGAAGAAGAAGAAGAAGAAGAAGAAGAAGAAGAAGAAGAACAAGAACAAGAAGAAGAAGAAGAAGAGGAGGAAGGAGGAGGAGGAGGAAGAAGGAGAAGAAGAAGAGGAAGAAGAAGAAGAAGAAGAGGAAGAAAAAGAAGAAAAAGAAGAAGAAGAAGAAGAAGAAGAAATATAAAATTCCACATGGCCGTGTCATGGGGAATGGATTTAGACAACGCGAGTTTTAAAACCTTTCGCTGTGAGCCTTTGGCGAGCAGTGAACGGTTTAAAACGAGTGCTGTCTAAACCCATTCCCCATCACATGGCCATGTGGAATTTCATTTATCCCATAGAGCATTAAACCCTGTTTTTTTTCAAAAACCTACTTGGTATAGCGTACCTGCAGCAGCCATTTCGACTCCATTTTGTTCACGTTCAACATTGCATTGCTAAGGTACGTCACTCACGAAACAACTTTCATCTACTCTTTTCTATCTTACGTAATCTGATTGGCTTACAAAGAAAACAACCAATGGATTTTCTCTTTTATTTCATTTTGGTTGTAAAATCATTCCACATTCATGTTGGGAACGATTGTGTTTCCAAATGGGTAACTATGGGGAAGACGATCGTCCAGTATGACACCAACAGCAGTTCCTTTTCTGTGCTTAAAGTTCAGAACATCATATTTCAAGTCACAACACAAATTGAAAGTGGACACCTGATAACTTTTAACGATCAAATGACCTAGACAATTGGTGTCTGGTTGTACTCAGGTGTAAATATACATTTCCTCTGTGAATTATTTGCTTTTCCAAGCTCTAATTGTGTGTATGTTCTGTATTTGCCAGTATCTATTTCACTGTTGGATGTGACCAAAAGTCCGGAGCTAACGGCTGGAAGTGCAGCACAAATTATTGAACTTCTCCATATATTGGTCTGTACGGATGATAGGGGCAGTCTTTTTGTGTCATCAAATCATACATTACCACACAAGAATCCATGTTCTCAAGGCTCAGACATCTTGTGATTATTTTATTCAGAAGCTCATGGTTGACATGTATTATTGGAAAGTAATTTTCAGACATTCTGATGTCATAAATTGTCCTAATTGCTCTTAGAATATCGGACTTGATTGTGTTCAAACGGTACATGTGCTTGCAGAATTAGGTTTGTTAAGTTTCTCTTGTATTAAATAAGTATTAGCAAATTTTGCAAGTGTGATACAAACATACTTTATTTACAAACAGGAAGTCATGGTCAAAGGTCTACCTTTCATTTCTTCAGACAATGTCACAGTTTTTTTCCTCTAACGCTTGAATGTATGTATGTATGTATGTATGTGTATGTATGATTTTGTATGTATGTATGTATGTATGCATTTATGTATTTATGTATCTATATATGTGTAAAAATAATAACTGTAGAAGACACTTTACACACCGTTGAAGAATATAGCAACAAATATCTTTGGGATAAATTTGGGAAAAAAATCACATCAACCAAATTACTCAATATGATTAATACATGCGAGATTCGTGAACAATACTAGGATTTGTCTGTGTAATGAACAGTCAACATGTTGACATGTTGTTTTTTATTTCTAGAGGGGAACAATGATCCAATCTTTATGACCTTCTTATGCCCTTCTGGTACCTCAAACTTTCCAAACATCAACATCTCTCACTGCAATTCCTTCTGACCAAGACTCATGTTTTTACTCTTTTTTTCTCTCGCTGTACTCCAGTATGATTCATGTCATGGAGCACTAGTTATTAGAGTACTGCTCATAAGGAAGCAGGTTGTTGTTTTATTTATTGATGAATGTTACGAGTGACCATTTCTGACGGCACAAGGATACACGCTACAATGATACAATAGACTGAAATATGGAAATACACCAGGGCTTTTCTTAATGAACCAACTGATGTGCTGTATGCCTTTGGCCAATTCTTGTACGGATATTTTGATATGTAAACGGAACGCAATTGACAAGAAGTATCTATGTGTTCTTCCATTAATACATAGTACTCTGACCTTGTGTTCATTTCAATGCATATACAAGTTGCAAGATGATGCCAGTCAGGTGACCATTTATTATCTACCAAATATGCATTATATCTGCCCATGGGGCAATTTGCATCAGAATTTCTAAATGATGCAAAGATTATGACAACCTCTTTATATTTATGCACTCGTGTCCCACTGGTACACTGTTCGTTTATGATCCAGAGTACTAGATAGAGAATTTTGCATGGCTCAGAGTGAATTACTATTTTCCCTGATGTAGATTCTTCTTGGAGGGGAAAATCACGAGTGATTGCATATCCAGCCCTGTGAGATTTGGTTTATTCTACATTTTAATTGGGTATTCATCACCAAAAATATGCCCTAGACCTACTTCCAATGCGGACCTGGTGTGCAGTGTTATTTTACGTTCGTCTTAATAATCAACGTCACGTGTGACGTATAATCAAACATCCCTTGCGCACATCGGATTTTGTACATATAGTAGTCTGACTTAAAATTCTTAATTGTCCTGTCATTGTTTGGATGATGTCTGTGAACTATGGTCAGGTAATTACCTTTTATAACTGTACATTAACATTAAGGGCTAAATTTGTTTTAGGCCTACTTTAAATGAATGTGAGTGTTTTCCAAAGTGGAGGATTGGGATCCCGTAAAACTGGTTTAACCCACTGCCAATATGTTGGTAACCTGTTCCAAGTCAGGTAGAAGATACTCTCATTCGTTTAAATCTCATTACTGTTGGTCATGGATCCTTCTGACGACGAACACTGGCATGTCTTACTATTTCGTAAATGATCCTGGATCTGACAAGGTTAAACTGGTGTTCGGTTTGGTCTCATCACTATCATTGAAAACTGTTATTCACTTCTCTTTTCATGGAACCCTTATATATTTGGTAACAATTTGAACATTCAGGCATTTTCCGCACATATTGTAGTGCAGTAAGTGTTCCAAGTGTAGTGAAACTGATGTTGTTTTGTATAATTGTCTGATGAATATAGTTTGTTATTGTGAAAGTCATGTCAGGTTGGCTCAAAGTGTTTAATGTACTCTTTCTCTGACTCTCTTGTATAAATAATTAGCATCTAAATCAACTGACTGACAAGTTGAACTACGTCTGATTATAAATGAAAAAATTTAAAACTGTTACAGGAAAACAGTTATACTTACAGTTACCTTTAGGAATTTCAAATGATCCCTCCCTCCCTCTCTCTCTCTCTCTCTCTCTCTCTCTCTCTCTCTCTCTCTCTCTCTCTCTCTCTCTCTCTCTTCATAAAACCGAATTCTTTCTCTGATAAAGGTAGTAGAATTTTACAATAATTAGGACTGTTTTACAATTTGACCTTTTGAACTTTATAGAACCACGAGTTAGATGTACATTATGCTTGGCTGACTTACAGATGACTTACAATGGCACACTACATTTTTGGAATTCTAAATTATTACCCTAATAATTGACTTATTAGATGATTTGTGGGATTATATGCTTTCTTGAACATTTAAATGTCCTTTCAAAAATACTTCTGGAAACCAACTTGAAATATGACTGCTATCCTTACAAATTTTGACTATTGTAATGCATTTTGACTACGTTTTAATGATTTGAGGCCTAATGTCACTTGCTGCTGGCTGATGTTTAACATTTGAACCAATGTACTTACTATATTTGGAAATTCAAACACTTTTCTTTTTACTTAGTTTATCTCGTTTAAAACAACATCATGTCTTTAACTACATGCCTAAAACACATCGAATTATATAATCATGTTGTTTAGATTCTTATTGATGGTCATTTTAGGCCTAGAGGGCTTTTCTGATGGATTGATGTTGGTGTTGGTGTCGCTTTGTGGACTCATATGGATGATGATCATTGTTGAGATGGTGGTTGCAAGTAGTACCTTTTTAAATACTGAATTTTATTGACATTTTCAACAAGTAAAGAACCTCCGCTTACAAATTCTCTGATGTGCTGCAAATTTTGGTCCCTTTTCATAAATTGTATGGTCCTGTATGTGCATGAATGATACAACTGTTCAAGCCAATTTACTGAAATAGGCCTATAATTTCAAACAAAACTTTTTGCATTCTGTCATGTGAAAACTAGATAAGGTTTCTCCCCCCTATGGACCTTTGCACTTACGTTTTGGTCTCTTTTGGGTAAATACGAACTGTAAATTTATATGTTTCAGCTATACATACCAAGGAACATTGCCTTTGGTCGGAATTGACTTGCATTTGTTTCGTTAGGACTACGGTTTGGATATGGTAATGGCACTGTCTAATTTGGTATGGCAGATTCATCACAATCTAATTGTAACAGTATTTAGGTCATGTGATCTACAGTGAGTTACCACTTTGGACTTCACTCTAAAAATGATAATTCACCCTAACACATAGAATAACAGACAGTTGTATTTATTTTTTTCCAAGGAGTATAACTACTTATAGCATCGACTTAATAGATTTGAGAGAGTTCTTGTCCCGAGAAAATGAAATAGCAAATGCCTTGTCCTGATAGAACCTAGCTATATAATTTGCTATGGTTTATTTTATTTTTTATTTATTTATTTATTTATTTATTTATTTATTTATTTATTTATTCATTCATTCATTCATTCATTCATTCATTCATTCATTTATTGATTTACTTATCTATTTATTTGTTTGAAAATTGAGGAAACAAAACTACTATACACTATGAGTATGATTGTATTCTTTCCAGAAGACACGCACACACACACACACACACACACACACACACATATATATATATATATATATATATATATATATATATATATATTGCATAAGAGATAAAAGGACAAAATATCGACTAATCTGGGTATATTATGGAAAAAAAACGCCATGCCAGCCGTTTTTTATTTGATCAAATGAATATATGTTTATAATCTCAAAAAGCAGATACAACGAGTATGCCACAGACTTTTCAGGAATCGGTAGAAGTGTCTAGGCACGAGGAGTTATCCCAATTGTTAAATGGTATTTTGTACAGGCGAGAAGCAAAATAGATTGTGGACTAGTGTCTATAGCCTTGGTAAAAGTCATGAGTGTATTGTTATTAAAAATGTATATGGCTGTTTGATTTCATTTGGACAGGTCACTGTATTCATTCAGTGTGTGCTGCGTCATTGAGTTCAATGAATACTGTGCAGGGTCACTGCAGAGCCACTGGGTTGGCCTGTTTGTTGTTCACTCACATGTAATTGATAAACATGTGGAATCAGAAAGAATGGTGACCTACATTTATGTGAGGTGACCCAGGCGGATCTCAAGCTGCAATGTGACGTGTGACTTATTGGAAAACTCTCGAACAAAGTAGAGTTTTCTTTAGTTTATATACAGCATATTAGTGTCTGACTGAGAGAGGAGCAGAAGACAGAATTCTGAAGGATCTGACAGAAGCTGTGTGTTGTCATCAAGCCATTGGGACTGTGAGCCATTGTTTACATTGTACCTGCGGAGAGTGGACAGTGTCTTGAGTGGACTTGTATATTTGGTGCTGCCCATTTACACTTTGTACCTGTGGAGTGTTGACCTTGACTTTGAGTGGACTGGTATATTGTACAACATTGGAACCAAACAATACTGCTGTGTGATTGGATCAGCACCCCATCTTTCAGTGCCACATTCGACCCAAACCGTATCTCTTTGGGATTTACAAGAGATCATGTGGCACCTGTCATACGACTTGGAACTGTGGGACAGTACCTGTCGATAATATCACCAGGGATTATGATTTATCTAAGACTGTTTGACTGTTGAAATACCAGTGGAGATACGTTTATCTATTTTGCACTGATTTTGATTGTTAATATATTGTTATTGCTAAATTTATATAACTGTTCTCATTCTTTGTTGAGTTCTGCTAATATTCATGGGCATCGTAACAGTATTGGATTTCGATATTCCACTAGCACATATTCCAGCAGCACATCCCAATATGAATATTATACGTTTCTGATTGCTATTGTAGTTGGGATGATATTTACACGTTATATATCTACTTGCTGTATAATATTAGTGAAGGTTTCCAGGTTTCTCTACACTTCTCATATTGTTATCGGAAATATTTTATATCATAGTTGAGTATTATCTACTACATGTATAGTACTTTGAGTATCCTTTCCTAACAAATGCTGCAAGATGATATTATTTTGTGTTGTAAATAGTGTGTATACTAGAATTTATTTTATATAGGTATGTGCAGGGTCAGAGTTATTTATTATATAGGTATGGACAGGGTCAGATTTCTATGTTCAATATTTTTGTATTTGACATTGCATTAGCATATCTTTTTCACTGTAGTACAGCTACCTATGTTTACTATAAACAATGTTCAACTTTTTGTATGGCAAACAAATCATTAGTGCCCTTCCTTTTATGTCAAAAAAATCATTACAATTGTAACCAGAATTATGTATGGCATTGTATTGGAAGACGTGTGTCCTATCTTCCTTAAGGTTTAAACAGGGTGTGTACAGAAAACATGCTCTGGCAATCCTGCTTTCATTCATTGCATCCGATATTCATCTTAAGAAAACCCACATCAACTCTCGCAAACTGTGATATACATGTAGTTTGTTTTATTCAGTCCAGAAGGCCCACGTCAAAAATATTGTTTCACAGTTTACAGAAGTTTTACAACGGACCAAACACTGTACATTACAAGTAAACGAGCCATAGACCTATATGCACGTTGACGTCACCGGAAGTATGCTACCGGCTTCATTATGCACTACAATAAACTGCGCCACAGGTTCTCGACCCCGATGCCTGTGCATATTCTCAGGGAGACAGATTTAAGTGGCACCAATTTGTTATTGTTTTCTTAATTGTGAGAAAAAATTAACTTGATTGTCTATTTCAAGAAATTCTATTTAACCATATCTTTTGAAATGTACAAATGTTATGGTATCAAAATATGACATGGAGGCTATTTCTCGTCACTGGTCTCACTTCTGGGACCACGGTCCTCAACGGCAGTAAATTCAGTGATTTTTTCCTTTCTATTCCCTTTATCTGAAACTTTTGGGCATGTCAACGATGATGTGGTATTGGCTGCAATATTAACGGCTTGCCGTACATATTCGCGATATTTGAGCAGGCTGCGCACTTGTGTAGGATCCTATTGCCAACAATCGTGCACTTTGACTGTTTGAAACCAAAGGAAAATCCCCAGTCGTCATAAGCGTAAGATTCACATATGTTTACCAAACGCTGTAAACCAGGCACAGTAGTGCTCAAACGAGAGATGTCATTAGCATAGGGGAATGCATTCACTTAACAATCTCCAATACGTGCTCTAAATTCACAAGAAGCTGAATGAACCAATAAATGATCAACAGAAACGTTAAAATGGTGAGGAGACAATGAATTACCTTGTCTCATCCCCCTGGTTACATGAAAAGGTTGGACTCGGTCCTATTCCATCTAACACAGGTTTTAGACCCCTGTACCAGGCATATAAAAATAGCCACTTATTAATAGATAACTTTGTCTAATGAGTGTCTGGACGACCCCAGTTAAGGACTGGAGTCTGCTATCACTGGGGTCACCAAAAGGGAAGTAACTTATAAAGATATATGGTTAATCACAAAATTATCTAGAAACACATAAAGACTCACTGCGGATGACAATGTAAACACAACAAATGATTGATAGACGAGACTGTAGAAATAATCACTACATACATAACAGTTTGGCATAGCCATACATGTATCTTGATACCGGTTGATAAAATGTTTTTATACAGGTAGATAAACCTCAGTAAGATGGTGTATCGGACTTCTCTGTACCACAAGCGGAAAGGGTTTTTAATAAGGAAGGCGACAAAGTATCTGATACATTTTTAAAGGTGATATAGGCGGACAAAGGAAAAGAAACATTTTCTCCGTTTCTGAGAAAGCAAGAGTGAGTCTTCCCAGGAATTGTATATAAATGGTGAAAGTATTGCGGTAATTTACTATTAACATATCTGTAATAAACCTTCATTGATCTAAAATGAAAAAACTTCAGTCATTTTAAGATGTTTAATTATTCAAAGAATGGATCTGTGTGAGCATTGAATTTGCATATGAACACATAAGACGTGCAGTTTTGTTTTCGTGTAAAGAAAATCCCTTGGCATAAAAAAGCCATGCAAGAATATAAAAGTTCATAAATGAATACAAGAAACAGCTATATATTAGTAACAGAGCACTTGCTGAGATGAACTTAAGTAATCTCTTCAATAAATAACTTTAGATAGTTTATTTGCTACTTTATTTAATTGAGCAGTCCATTTTAGGTTTCCTGAATTGTTAAGCCAAAGAAGTCAAATTCTTCGCTTTGAAATTTTAGTAAATTTATTCTACTTTGATAAATACGAAATAACATGCATTTGGATTTCTGAATGTTGGTTGATAGTTTATTGGCTGTGAACCAGTCAACTAGCTTATTCAATTCAAAAGTTTTACTGTTTGATGCGTCTTGTTCATCAGATTCCGTTTCACTATTGTATTTGTGTCTTTTTGTCCAAAACCACTTCCTAGTAGCCATTACCCTATTCCGAAGTCCGAACTCTTTACTCTCCATAAGCTAACCTGTCCCTGTCTAACTTATATACATAGAAGTTCTATTGTCAATATTGCACACGTTCCTCTGTAAAATTTTGACATAGGCTGTATTAGCCCAAATAAATTAAATGGTCTTCAGCGGGTAACTACTCAACATGTTTCTATGAAGAAAAAAGCAACTTATAGTGTTTATTAAAGTTGTATCATTAACGTATGTCATTATTTAAACTTTGAAGAGATGTATTACGCATGTGATAAGTATACATAATGAAAATAAGAGGTCCATGTATGGATCCTTGTGGAACGCCAGCTTGAATAGGAAGTATTTTGTAACCAAAAAATGTCATATGCAACATCAGCCAAAAATATGTATGGTTCTGTCCAAAATCTCCAGAGCTGCTGTTTCACTCGAATGCATCTTTATAACCCCATGTTGGCTATCATGAAATAATAAAATTTTAGTAAAACAATCATGTAACTGTACATAAAGTGCCTGCTAAAAAATGACTTGACTAGGTGTAATGAAATTGGTCTATAATTTTATAAGATACTTTGTCTGGTCTTTCTTGAAAAGGGTATTACTTTTGCAATTTTGAAAAGGATTCCTGTTAATAGTTTCTGGTTTATAATGACTCAGAGTGAGAGTTTCAACGAGACAAGGGATCATTGTTTTCATCATATTCCTGGATAAGTCATCATGCCCCGTGCTTGATTTTAGCTTGAAATGATTTATAAATTTTGCAATTTGATCTGCGTTGATCTGCTTTAAATTGAAAATATGTTTATGATTTGGAGAACCATCCCACAGCACAACATATTCAATAAAATATTTGCAAAATAGTTCACAAAAAAGCATTGAAATTTAATATTATGAGGCCGGTGGTCAATGCCATAAACTTTTATATATAAATAATGCATGGAATATTGGAAATAGCTCTCTGTTAGTTCAACATACTTGCCTTCATCAGGGTATTAGTCGATGAAATTCTCACTTGTTTGAGATCAGTGTAAAAGATGCACCTTTATATAGTTTTCATCTAGGATGATGGGTGACATTACTTTTTTCATTGTCTTCTTTAACAATTTGCACATTATTCATAACCATCACAGCATCTTTGACAGGCTGACAGTACAATTTATATTGTGATTAAGCTTTTCACAATTTCTATTGTTCTATCTAGTTTAACCGTGTAAACACACGACAAATATACATATATACAAACAAACTCAGACACATCAGGTCACACATAAGATAATACTTCGTTATCAAATGTTAACATTTTATTTGATAACATTAACAGGAAACCTACTAAAAAGGCATAAATTCTTATGCTATATGTGTATGAAAACCACTGAACATTTCAAAGCTTCAATGCAATCTTCTTTTCATCAGTTTTTTTCAGATAGGCAAACAAAAAAATGCCTCATAGACGACAAGAACCTCGGCAGATTGGCAAACATTAAATTGCACTCATAAAAGCGTGAGTAATTACAATAGGCCTACGATACATGCATCATCATCCAAGGTCAAAGTACATGTCCTATATTGTGCAAAGGGTGTTGAAAATTAAAGATACTACTATTATGTTGTTCTGTTTGATAATACTTTGATTGTTCGATGTGTTTCTTGATTCATTTATTTAGAATTGTAATCACCTTGGTCAACAGACAGCAGGCAGATCGGCAGATTGACAGACAAGAAAGTACACTTACATGAATACAAATATGTGGACACTTTCTTTCTTTACATTTAACGTCATGACACCCAATGCTAAATGTAATGGAAATGCCCTGCACATATCCTGACTTTCAAACATCTGTTGTTCATCCTTTTACACAAACAACATACTTAACAGGCAACAGGTAGGCTGGCACACCGACAAACATTAAAGTACACATCCATGAGTACAGATATGTTAAGGGGCCGTCTGTAAAGGTATTTTACAGTATAAAGTTTACAAAATCATATTTTTTGTGGCAGAATAGGAAAGATGAGGCTCGTATCTACAATACGGCCGAATGTTGCGTTTGAAAAATGTCAATTTTATGGGAATTTTTGAGCTAAAGAAATCATGGTTTTTGGCCACATACCCACATGGTTTTCTATTTACAACAGAATATCAATGAGCTGTCAGTCAGACTTGGGTCTGTCAGGCAATGGGAAGTGATCAAGCTGCTCATAGGTTTGGGAGCACAATGGGCTAGTGGGCTAGGGAGAGAACACTGGGCACTCCTAATCTGTTATTTTAGCTACTGAAACCAGCTATTAGGAAACCACAGCTTCGTGATCTTCTGGAAAAACTTCAACAATTCCTTTTTAAACATAGATTTACAAGATATATTTTCATAACAACACATCAAAAGTATAGTTTTATAAGAGTACTTTTCACAAGACAAGTATCAATCAGACAGAGTGAGTAAATTTTCCACAATGGCCAGTTACCACTTCCAGAGAGCCAAAGAGACCTAAATTGCATTTTCGCGCAATTCTAATTTTCTTCCGACTCCTCAGAGGTGTTCAACAGATTGCTCGTAAATGGTTTAACTGATTTTGATGAAATACAAAGCTCTTGAAAATAGACATTCTTGCCTAGGAACGGTATGTGGTGTAGATATTTCCATATTTTCTCCTTTTTGTTTTGTTTTGTTTTGTTTTTGAATGTTGAATTGCACACAGTTGAAAATCAAGACAGTGCCTCTTTATAAATTAAAAAAGTTGTTCCTTTTACTTTTAAAGAAAAAACAAAAGCAAAAAAACGTTTCTAGACTTTACATCAAAGTTTTATTCTACCAAATTTGAAGATTTTATGTTAAATATTATGGTTTGTAGGCCCAAAAAACCTCTGAAAAGAACCCCTTTGTAATATATCGCCTATCACTTCAAATAACGAGAAAATGATTTTTTCTTCACATAGTGAAAATAAAGATTAATATCCAAAAGAAAATGTATTGTTTTGGGGGCCTAAGAGCAATATTTTAGAAAGGAGAGTAGACTAAGATACCGCAATGCTATATATGCTGATCTTTACAGACGGCCCCTTAATATTTTGATCGTTTAACTTTAACAGTGTATTTACATTTAGCGATGTATACAGTAATGCTAAATGTAAACACAACCAAACACCGCGGCTTCCACACAACAAACCAACACAACCAAACACCGCGGCTTCCACACAACAAACCATGACAGTACTTATTCTTCCTTCTATTACTTTCCGGATTCATTTCTATGTTCTATTTGTGTCTTTTTGTCCACAATCACTTCCTGGTAGTCACGCGTTACTCTCCATATGCTAGCCTGTCACTGTCTAACCTATATACATATGGAAGCACTATTGTCCATATTTAACACGTTTTGTAGAATTTTGTTATATAGGCTGTATTAGTACAAATGAATTAAGGGTTCATCAGCGGGTAACTGCTCAGAACTTGTTTCGGAGCCTGTACCTATACATGTCTCTGTGAGTAGCGGCTCTTTCTCTAAGCTAAATATTCAGCAAAGACAACCCACATTATTATAAATATTAATTAATGAATGTGGCTAATGATGAATTAGCTGAATAACTGAAGTTTTGCTTATAAATGTAGAGTTTCGTAATGAATAAAGAAAACCAGGCAAACCAAATATAATTACTAAATTTGTATAGTACAAGTTAGCTTTTGAACAATTTGAACTGCCCTTGAACTAGTATGTACCCTTTCTAGCTGAATATTTTACCTTAGTTAAACCACCTACCAGTGTATAACTGAAGTAAAAACAGGTCGGGGCATTACATTCAGTCCCAGTGATTGTAAAATTAACAGTTGCAGCTAGACCACCACTTCAAACCGAGGGAAATCCTAACAAGTACCGTAACAATGGACATTCTGCAGCAGAAATGGAAATCAAAATCCTTGATGACATCCACCCCTCAACTTGAAAGTTTCCGAAACATAAATTTCTATTGCGCTGCCA
This sequence comes from Hermodice carunculata, assembly GCA_964020975.1. Lineage (NCBI taxonomy): Eukaryota > Metazoa > Annelida > Polychaeta > Eunicida > Amphinomidae > Hermodice > Hermodice carunculata. Next base: position 82,146,354 of record OZ026618.1, on the reverse strand, counting down.
ACCCTGAGTTAATGTTTCAATATAGTGGGTCACGTTTGTGACACTTGAGTAAATACTGTCAAATTTGCGTAATTTTTTGACATTGAATAAAAGTACACTTAGTCATGTCAGAAAAGAATGAAAGTCATTAGCATTTAAGTCAAAAACATCTTATCAAGACATAATTTTTCTTAACCAGATTTTAAGTACAATAATGCTACCTTGTAACTGTTGTATGTATCTGCTTGCTAGCTATAGCTCCTCTTAACCTGACAGAAAACATGTAAGCCTAAAATGTCTCAAAAGTGGATATTAATCAGAATGAAACCGAAAGACAAAATTAAGCAGCGAAAAAGCAAGTCTAAAATATTTTCAATTATTTCACCCAAACTCTCTAACAGTCTATGGATATTAACAGCAAAACCTATAGGACATGCCAGAAAAGAATGAAAGCCATTAGCTTTTAAATACAGAAAATGTAATCAAAATATAGTTTTTTTTTAACCAGATATCAAGCACAATTAGGCAAGCTTGCTACCGATAGCAGAAGGGGAGTAATAAAACAGAATGATGCCACAGGTTAAAACTAAGAGCAAAACGTATGTCAACTTAAAGGCATTTTTACAGTGCATTTTTCGGTGCAGGTCATGCGCATTTACTATCAAGATTTTGGCATAGCTTGAGAGGAAAAAAAACCTATATCATCCTGAAATACTTTATGAAGATTACACTATCAATGCTTTGATTAAAATTTGCAAAAAAATCCTTGACATACCAAACCGATAATAATGGACCGCACTTATTAGGGCCTAACGTGTAATAGGTAGATCTTTCGAAGTTTCATGTATGGACATTTTGTTTTGTCGATGGGCAACAAGACAAAGGAAATAGAGCAGAGAAAATAACCCCCCCCCCCCCCGCCTGGCAAAGACAACACGAGAGCATTGATGCAGTCAAACCCAACTTTAAGAAATCCTGAATAATTTTCATGAAGAGGCCTGCCAATATGCCGTTTGCGTCGTATGGGATATAACTCCAAGCTGCAGGTCCCAGCATTGGCAAATTTATTCAGGCACTTGAGGTGACTACCAAGCCATGATGTGCTCAACTTGCAAGTCAGCGACCCTTAATAATGAATTGAATGGTCTGTGACTGGGGACAACCATGCATCTGTTATTAGGAAAGACATGCGCTGTGTACTCAGTTGATTGAAACTGACATTTATTTTAAATATTGACTTAACTGCGTTTCCTAAGACAGTACACAAATTACTAATGGTGCAGGATGTCCATTGTTTCAGTACGTGTTAGGATTTCCCTCGGTTTGTACAGGTGGTCTTGCTGTAACTGTTTATTTTATAATCTCTGGGACAGAATATAATGCCCTAGTTTCTTTGTAGTTCTTTGTTTTTGTAAGTTATCGGAGAATATAGTAGCCGTCTGTCTTACCATTAATTAACCAAGCCTTGTAAAATATTCAAAGAAAGCACAAGCAAAACGGGAAATTGGGTCCTTCCTCCCTTTGGATTGCAAATCGGCCGCCAGAAACGTTACACATTCGCGATTGGCCTAGATGCAGGCAGGCTGGACTCTTCTTGTGTGAATCATGGGAAACCATGGCTCCATTGTTTTATAATGATTGTTAAGCAAGGACTGCTGCTGATATATCTTTCCGTTGAGTTTAAACAGGCGTGTTAAGTGAACTGAACTATTCACTGAACAGTAGATTCACCATGAAGTATATTCAATGATCTATTTCATATTGTGTAGACCTATTGTTTGGGTTATTTAATCTTGTCTATTTCTTTAATTTTATGTTTGGCGTGCTGATACCTCTTAAACCACTGGACGTATCTGTATAAAAACAATTTAAAAAACAAGCAAACAAACAAACAAACAACAACAACAATTTCGAAGACCCCTACTACTTACGATAGCAACAAGCCTAAAGTTCCAGATAAAATATCCCAGGTCAACCACTTTTCTCGGGGCACATTGGGCCCAATGCGTGCTGAGAAAAGAAGTTGACTCAGTCCAAAATGTGGCACTGAAAGGGTTTCAAGAGAAAAATATCTCACATAATGAGTTAGCCGGGCAGGAATTGCCCTTCCAGACACATGACATTTTCATATCTTGTACAGTTTGTATTTTACGATGAAATAGCCTATGTTGGTGCCTTTCATGTTGCCCTTGTCAACTTAATTTTTTAAAATAATCGGGGAAGGGGATGGGGTGGGAGAATAAAGAAAACTAAATTGTAATATTGGTCGAAGAAAGGTTTTGGGGGCCAGTTTATATTATGGAACAAATGTTTCATTCTTCTATTAGTGTTTTATGTGATAATATGCAATTGCACACGACTTCGTACGAACAATTTAGCAGGTGCACTTTTTGCTCCTAAGTAAGTCAATAAATAAAACGGGAAGCATACCTTGAAACGCTTGAAGTAGAGGACTCCAGGTGATGATTATTCCAATGTAGAATAAAACAAAATAGATGAAGTTTAGCATTGCATTTTGTTTCTGCACATCCATCACTGCAGGCTCATCACAGCATCTGTTTACGGGGCGCGCTTAGTGACGGGTCCTTCGACCATGCAACTGCATGTATTGCTGCAGGGCGTCACAGAAAGGTAACTGTTTCAGAAATCAATGTATATATATATTTATTTTTTTATTTCCATATATGGATACATGCATATATATATATATATATATATATATATATATATATATATATATATATATATATATATATATATATATATATATATACATACATAAGTACAGACCGTTTACATCATATGATGTATAATCAGAATATGTGTTCGAGACCCTTTTACATAAAGGTTTCAGTAGATACTATTATTCAAAAGAGTTAATTTTTTTATCGAACAGCTGATGATAATTAAGGTTACATCGTAACTGCATCTACACCATGGATATTTCACTGCGATTCTCATAATAATGTAGATTTAATACATGTTAGGTGGCAGAGAAAAAGGGGGGATTTGGGGGGGAGTACTCACCTGGTCAACACCCTACTACTTCTGACCCCTGCAACGGCACGAAGCACTGGCCACCCAACACCCACTGCCACCAGGAGCAGGTGGCTGTTGTGGAGAGTGCCAGGTCTTTGCTATCTCTCTTACACAAAGAGCTTTGTCTCCCAACAAAAAACCTCCGGCGTTAAATCATACAATTATGCTATTTTACTTTTGGTTTAATATAACTATGATAATTCAAACACGGAAGCTAAATTGAAAAGTCAGATTAAATCCATGTAGAAGTGGAGCTATTCTTTGTTATGTAAATTGATTTTTTCTTTCTTTAAAGCAATGCCTTCTTCTATTTCCTTAGTTTGACTTATATACGAATTAAAACATTTGATACTTGGTTTGTCATTTTTTTGTATTTACAATTGTAAATATATTTTTCCTAAGTAACAATACAAAGTTCAAGATCTATTGTTTCAGTTTCTGTTTCCCAAAAACAACATTTACCTGTGTTTGATAGTCTGCATTTGAATAATCTGTCATTGGTGTAAATTCCTGTAACATTGTTGAAATAGTTACCCTTTAAATAATTTCAAAACATCAGAACCATTCATTTCCTTCCAAATTTTCGTTGCGTTTTTGTTGCCATTAGTTTATTATTGGTCATTGTGTCTTAGTTACTGAATCAATCAAAGAATATTCTAATTTTGGAACCTTCTTTTGTTAAAGAAATTTTGCAAATCTATACTTATGTTTGGTCATTCAAGGTATCTAATTGATTTTCAGAAAATGCTTTCAATACACCGTTTTTCCATTCATTTAGAGTTGCATTAATGACCCCGTAATAATTCAGAAAGTTTTCTTGCAAGTCATACTTTCCACTACATTCATCCACAGTATATCTCCTTGTGGGACAATTAGATCTTTAAAAGATCTGATATCTTTTTTATACCATCTCTTATAATAAATAACTGTACCACCTATTTTAATTTGAGAGTTGAACCAAAAAATACGATTTAACATCTCTAATTGAACGTGGAATATGAAAATTGAATTTGCACCAACTTTCTCACATTTGTTTCCAAAATAAATTTTTAACCTTACTGAAAATACCATCTGTATTATTTACATGTATGTTACAATTCCAAATAAATTCAAGTCAAGGCAAGTATGACTTTATAAATTCCTTTCATGAGGCTGGGGAATCGAATACCAATTTTTTTTTTATTCATGGACACTTTATTGAAACAAATTATGTTTTTATATGTAAAAAACCTCACCCATCTGTTGATGTTGGGGACATAACAAACTTTCGTTTAATTTTATCTTGTTTACTATTCCATAAATAATTAAAAAGAAAAGTTTCTAAATCTTTTTCCATGTTTACATTTGGATTTGGTATAACTGAAATTAAGTACATAAGCTGTAACATAGCCAGAAATTTAGCAATTACAGGTTTTCCAAAAAGAGATATATTCCTTTTATCCCAAGAATTCAGGATGGGTTTTTTTCGGTAAAGAGTTTAATTCTTCCATCTTTTCAATTTTAGTAGAATTTTTACATCCAGTATTACTACTGGATCATTTGTCCATTTTATACCTGAAATTCTTGCTACTTTAAAGTCTGTATCTTTCAATGATCCCAATCTTACAGTTTCTGTCTTATCAATATTTATCTTCAAGCCTGATATAGTTTCGAAATCTTTAACATTTTTCAATAAAACTAATAGCAAATTTTCTAACCCTTCAATACTAACCTAACGTAATTTAGTTTTCCAATTTTGACCACCAGCATCGCGCGACGAAATTGAATGGTATTTCGCGGGAAGTGGGACACCACTTCCAGAGGTCATAGACAGCCATATTAAAGTGTATAGACGTGAAGAGAAGTGGGGGAGTTTGAAAGAGCGATTTTGGTCAAGTTAAAGCTGTACTGTGCCTGAAATATGCCTGCGTATAATTGCAAGGTACCAGACTGTAGTGCTGCTGCGCAAATATTCAAAACTTGACAAATATCCATGGATGTGTGTTGTTATGTTCCACAGTTTCACAGTTAAGCCTCCGCTGTGGTTACGATGGCGTGTCCACAGCATGCCTCACTTGGTAACAGCAGACCAACGTAACTATGAATTCAGTCATGCGCGCGATCATCACGATACGGTGACAAAAGGGAGAACTAAGATTTCGTTAGGCTTCTATTGTAAGAGAGGTGCCAACTAATTAATGAGATATTTTAAAGTCGTATTATCCTATCTTTATTCCTACAATATCTGGATTTTTGGAATATTAATAGCTAAGATCTCAGCACATAAGATACCCAAAATATGGGAAAATTGGACACCCTTGACGGACGCCACATGTTTAGTTAAAGGCTTCAGATGTCCAGCCATTTTTAATCACACAGCTCTGAACATCTTTGTAAAACATTATGATCCACCTAACAACGGAAGGTCCAAAATTAAATTGTTGATACATCTTAAAATACATCTCCACAGTAATTTATCAAAAGCCTTTTCAATATCTACAAGTGCTAAAAGTGCAGGATTTCTGTTCTCATTAGTATAATTTATGAGACTTAGAATTCTGTTTTTGTTTCCCATATATACCGATCCCCTAGATATGGAGTTCGGTCTTCATGTATTAGTGTTGGTAAGCCGTTCTTAATTATAAATACAATGTATTTTGTGGCTAACTTATACTCTTGATTCTACAAAGAAACTGGTTTCCATTTTTTTCAATCATATGTTTTTATCTTTTTGGGAAGTAAGAAAATAACACCATGCTGTTGGGTGCTGGACAGCAAACCAGTTGGATGAGCTGAATTTAATGCCTTTCTTAATTTTGATTTGATATCTGCCCAGAAAGATAAATAGAATTCTGCTGGAAATCCATCTGACCCTGGTGATTTTCCATTTTGACAACTTTTCAATGTGTCAAGTAGCTCTGCTCTGTTATATGACCTTCACACTGATTTTTTTCCTTCTTCTGTTAGTTTTGGAATATTTTCATCGCGTACCAAAAAAAATTTCTGTGACTCCCATCATCTTCCATTTCATCATATGTTTTGTGACTTGTAAACAGATTTTGATAAAAAAAATGTTCTTCCTCTTTAAGTATTTCCCAGCCAACTGACAAGGCAGGAGACCAAAGAAGTGATAGGCCTATCAGGTCTCTGTCTATTCTTGGCAGAAGTAAAATTTATGGTTTCAAGTGGTTAGGCCTATGCATTTTGGAAACACTATAGTCTGTAGTTAATGAAGCATGTTTCAAAGGTTGAGAGGACCGGTTTAAAACCACCAGTTGCCTTTTATGGGTGACTGCCTGTCTCAAGTCAGAAGTGAAATTTGTTTCTTCACACTGGTATTGGAAGATGGATGTTGATGCTTTGGTAACTCTGGAATCTCTTTGCTGTCATTGTTGGGTTTGGAATTTATGAATATGGGTCATGTTTGTCTGTACTATCTGAAGCATCACTTATTATTTTGTTTCTTATTTGAAGTTTGTTGATTGTTTTGTTCTTATAGTTCCATTTCTCTCAATTAAAAAACTATTTTGTTGGTTATTCACCTTCATCATACCACCTTTTTGGATTTGATCATTGCCCCCTGTACCATATACTCCATGTCATGTACTGCATCATGTAGTCGTTCAATTCTGTGGCCATGTGATAGCAAAACAACATATTCACGCATGCACATTTTTAACACAGACAATAGTATTTCCAATTATTTTTTATTTATGTCTGTGTGTCAACATGGCCATTTTAAATTTCATCGAATTTTTTATTTCCTTCTTTTTTTGTTTGCCGTCCTTTTCTCTTCACCATCAAATCATATCCGAATTTTTTCTTGGAAACTGCAAAAGATTCAAACGCTTTGAAAAGGACCTGAAAACCGATACTACAGAGGGGCGAAGCATCACCTGCATAATCCCCAATTTGAAGATCAAGAATATAACTTAATAAGTGCTTGTGCACCTAACAGAGACAGTGAAATGATTTTGAGAAAATAGATTAGATAGTATGGCTAAAGGGGCCCTTGCATGTTCAAGGGAAATGAATGATGATGTTACAAAGCCAAACAGTTTCGAGATCTGTTTAAAGAAATCGTCGGTTCTTGGAGGGGCACATCAAAGATCCCGTGAAATCTGACACACAGTAGCTTTTAAATTAATAAAGAAAAGTTCTTTGTATGTTTATGGTCACCACATTCCGGTCCCTTTAAACCCCAATTTAAAATGGCGGCCGTGACATCTTAAATGAGGTCACAAAGGTAAGGTGAGGGAAGGTCAGGTATTGCGGTCATTTGGCGCAAGGTATTGGGGGTTATGGAAAGTCAGATTTTAATTGCATTGGGTGTCATCAGATGTATTCTCCTAATTCGATCTGGGTCCCTATCATTGTAAGAGCTGCCCGCATGACAACCCTAGATGGCGGCATTATAAGGCCAGTTAGTATGAAAGAAGTATTAGCGGGTTGGAAATAAAACTTATTTGTTAATTATGACCGCCAATGGGTAGAAATCTACAATAGGCCTAAGAAATTTGTGAAGGTCATAGATAAATTTGAAAAAGACAATGGAAACATAAGTTGTCTCAAAAATCCTTGTTTTTAATGCGCAATGTCAATAAATTTATCACGATGGCAGATATATATTTCTCAGACCCTGTTGGGAGTCCCTATGTACATCGTAGAAACATTTATGTAAAGTTAGAGGCTTTATAATCATCAATGTCTGTTTAAGTGTGTTGTGATTTGGCAAGGAACAAAATTCTTATGGATAGAAAATTATCATACTGCAACATATCAAACCTAGAAATATCTACCATGAAATTTTCATTTCAATGTGAAGTGAAGCAAATGTTGGAATCACATAATTATGATATACTTCGTATGTATAATGGAAGATAATTGAACGGGAAATAAATAATGCAACCATATACTTATTAAGCATACGTTTTCTTTATTTCCTATTACAATTTTCATTTTAAGTGATGTAATCTTTGTCAACAGTCTCCCCAAGGCTAAGCTGGGACTACCCTGGTAAGAGGCAAGAAGGAACTTTATGCTGAAGCATGTCGCAATGAGGACACTCAAATAGTGGATATGCCGAGAAGCTTTCAGAACTATATTGGGGACAAGTTAGTTATGTTGCCCCCTCGATTGACAACACTGACTCTGCCCTAAGTCTTTACCAGTTTTCACAACATGAGCAAAATTCTCAAGACTTGCAAATGTGTGTTTAAGAGTTAATGTGTTAGCAACAAATACATTGCCACTTACCACAATACATCAGTCCACAAAACATATCCCATGGTAATTCGACAGGTCATCGATCAGCTGTACTATAGGTCTTCTTGTCCATCATATCTCTTTTTATATGTATTGCATTGTCACCACAAACCATTGCTTTGGTAGTAACATTTATTTTCTGCTCAAAGGAATTCGTTGCTAGAACCTATAGTACAAAACAAACAAAAACAGGATACCCCATTTGAAAAATTTTAAAGACAAGCACCCATACATTGCTCTCCTGTGCATGTATGAGTAAAATAAATGTTCTAATTTTATGCATTTGAATGTAAATAAGCAGACCAAATAAGGTTCTGAACCTAGTGCCTTTACAAAACAAGGCAACTGAAATATAACAACTGATCATTAGTGAACAATGACTTTAATATGTGAAAACTAAACTTAATTTAAGAATGCACATAAACAGCCAACAAATATGTAATCTTGAGATATATGTAATTGTGTATCGAACAATCGAAATATGTTCATTTCAAATATTAGTGTGTTTTCGCTGGAAAGCATTAGTTAGTCAGGAAAATTATATATATTTTTTTTCAGTAAGAGGAGCTGGTATTTTCTTACACGAACCTAGTTTAAGAATTCATTTAGAAGTATTCATATTTGCAAGGCGTCAAATAAATTTGCAACTTTATGCAACATTCACCACATGTAAAAGAAACTATATACTTAAATTGACAGTCCATAGTCAGTTATATGGTATTTTCATAATCACATGGTCACAATTATGTGTGAAGCGTCAGTTTATTTGTATACAGGAAGACGAGGACAAAAGCTACATGCTCACTTGTATTAAGCCCATGTACTGTGTGTCATATTCATGCCTTTGACATTAGCGGTCGTCTTCAAATCAACAACTCCTTTGAAAAGCTTGCAAAGCTGTTGTATTTTTTCACTGTTGTACGTTGAGGATATTGAAACGTTATATTTCCTTATTATGCTCATCCTTTTCAAATAAACAAATATGCTTGAGGAAAATGCACAAAGCTCCGGTGATTTATGGATTTGTAATGAGACGGGGTGGAAAATCTTTAAAAATCTTTTTCTCCGAAATTGCTCACCCGATTGCTTTGATATTACACCCGAACACTTCTAGGGATTCTTAGTTCTTAATTTGTTCAATAGGTGGCGCTTCAGTTTGTATTTTTAGTGATTTTTTTTGTGGTTTTTGTTTTTTGTTTTTGTTTTTGTTTTTGTGTGTGTGTGTGTGTGTGTTTTTTTTGTTTTTGTTTTTTTTGTTTTGTTTGTTTTTTTTTTTTTTCGACTTCTTCACCAGAGCCATCACTCCGATTAAGCTGAAATCTGGTGGATTTGTTCCTTGCAAAAGGTCACACAAACATCTTCACTAGATGGCACTGCTGTGGATTCCTGATTTTTAACGATTTTTTTTTTCAATTCGCGTACTTATCAGTAAATGCACCTTGGCTATTGACTGAAATATAAGTCAATGGGCTTTCTAGTGGTAATTTAAATTTTCGACTCTCTTTAATAAACTGTCTGTCAAATTGACTTCAAACTTGGTGGCAATGTACATTAGGTAGGTCTTAAGCAGGTTTGTTCAAATGGTCATGCTCCAGTGATTTTTGGATTTTTTTTGGGGGGGGGGGCAAATTTTAAAATATCTCCTTCTTCGAAACGGCTCACCTCACTGCTTTGGCATTACACAGAAACGTTCCTAGGGACACTGGTTCTTAATTTTTTCACCAGGTGGTGCTGTAGTTTTTCTCTTTTTCATGATTCTTTTAGTCTTCTTGCTATTTTCGAGATCTAGCCAGAACCGTCACTCTAATTAAGCTGAAAGTAGTTTTGTGAATTTATATTGAAAGCAATGATCAAATAATAATTGAACTGTTTAGTATCTTTAATCTTGCAATTTTTTATCACAAACTTATTTCAATGGCCATACACAACGGGTAGTGTACATATAAATCCATGACATAATATATTGAACTTATTACAGTTTTAAAGATGTTACGAGGTGTTTGTGTCAAATTATGCTTTACATATTATTGCCCTTAAGTAGAATGGCATATAAACTAAGATAGACTTTATATGTAGACTTATCAGAGAGATATATCTAAGTATACCTCTCTAGGCTTATTTAGTACAGTTAAAGCAAAAACGGATAACAGTCTCTAATAGTCTCCATTTACCTAGGATAGTGCATCACACATGTAACCTGACAACCCATTACATTAAACCAAGACACTAGGACATATGTGATGACCTGTACACTCTGTTATTTAAACATGTTTTCTTGCAATTGTATCAGATTTTATAACTTTAAACAGTGTTTCGCACTTTTATGGCAAGTTGGTATTTTTGTGTTATTTTTTCATTGTATGTAACGTATTATTTTTTATTTTTCTGCAAACTATTTTCAGTTTTGCTAATATCTTTGTGAAGATTGAAGCATTCCTCGTCATAAATGTTAACTATTTGGATTGGTTCCTGTAATTTTTAAAAATTACATTTTTATTTTATTTTACTTTATTTATTGTGAATTGTATAACATTTTTTAAGTTTGTTGAGAAAACAAAGCAAAGCATCCCGCAACCCCAAGAAATGTCACATTTAGCACATTAATGGTTATGCCAGTGAAATTGGGCCACGGGTTTGGATTGTCAAATGTTCAACACAGTGCAAATGTTGGGCAATTGGTTGCTTTGTTTTGGATTTTTTTTTCAGGCCACCAAATCTATTATAGCTATATGTGTCATTTTAAGTTCAATTCATGTGTTTGCACTAGATGCACACCCAACAAAGCAACAACAATGGTTGCACAATTTAATGCATGCTAGATAGGAACAAGTAAAAAGTTTGTTGTTGAATATTGTTATGAGTGACCTTATGTCAAATGTCACTTGCTTTAACAAGCATTCAGTTTCAACCAACTTTTAAACATACAAGGTATTGCACTTATCCGAAATGTCACCTCCATCTATTGTCTGATGTGCTCGAGGGAATTGGCTCAATTTTGATATTTTATCTCTTCTGGGAGGCAATCCCTACATTAGCTCAAAGGTTTTCTCTGTAATCGAAGTTCAATCAAAATATTTTTTCAGGGTTTTTATGAAAAAGTGTAATTTTTCTTTTTCTTTTTTTGAATTTGTACTTTTATGCAAATTTTACCTTTTTGTACCTCTTGTTTTCATAAATTTTCAAGCTTGCATCTATCATATGTTGGGAGAAACCATGTCGCAAAGTGTAAATGAGACTACTTCACAAAAGCACCGCATATGTTTGACCAAAGTAACTTTCAACCTTTTGTTCATGCTAGAGAAAACTACCCATCCGTACAAAACAGAAAATATATAGTTTTATGAATGAAGATACACAAAAATAACCACTTCAGTGCATTTAAATGGAACTCCTCAGCAGTTGTCAGGACAGCTCTGCTAACTTAAGAGTGGATGGAACTGAATTTATATCCATTTAGGCCTCACAGTAGCAGGAACGTTATCCCCGAACTTTATCATAACATGTGAATTCAAAAGAATAAGAAATACTAAATTCAACATAATGAAAGAAATTGTTTGCAGATTTCTCCTATATCTCAATTAAAGAACAATTTTCCTCACTGCAATCAGCTTCCAAAGATCAATTTGTAAAAATATATCCTTTCCTCTTCCAATCTGTCGTCATAACGTCGTATCCTCATTAATTACCTTATGCTACAACCTTTTCAAAGTAAAATTCCTTAACTACTGAAATATACGTACCTTCACTATATAAATTAATCAGTTCAATTGCATTATCAATACAATATAAATGATGGTACCCAAGCTTCACATGCTGGACATTAGGGTTTGCTTTAGATTTACGAAGGACACAATTTAAAAACAAAAGTCCATTGAAAGTAAAATACCTTAAGTGAGTGGTAAGTACGAAGAGAAGGCAGCAGATAAAATTGCATGGTGTTGATGTAGAGTAGATATTATAATGACACAAGCAAAGAACTAATAAGTGAAATACAAGTTACATTTTACAATAATGGGCTCAATTAAGGAAAACCCATGTAAAGACGTGCCTCTCTTGGTCTCTTCTTGGGAACGGGCTAATCTAATTTTAATTTCAGGCATATTTTTTATTCCACATAGCATAATATGGTAATTTGTTCCATTCATTGACAACTCTAATTGCGAAGACAAAACGTTTTTTACTAGGTTTGATCATTTTCAAGCTATTTCATCAAAACAGAGTATGATCAACTTTAGTAATTCCATGTGAAATCATACATGTTTCAATCAAATCACCTCCAACTCATCTTTCTTCCAACGCAGTTAAATTTCCCCTATACAGTCTTTCTACATAGCTAAGACCACCGATCCGTGGAACTATATTTGCAGCATGACTTTGAACGTTCTCCAGCATCTCAGTATCTCTTTTGTAATATGGATTCTACACCTCGAGAGCTGTCTCGATATGCACTCTCCCATAAGCTTTCTAGGTGATATTGAAAATCTCAATATCCCGCAGTTAATAAAGTTCATTTAACCACAGAGAGAGCATCTGTTGCTCTTTTACTTCCTATTCTACGTTGTTTACTAGGCTTGATACCTTTGCTTGGTTTGTATCCAGAGATGTCTTTCGTCATTCACCCTCTTAAACTTATTCCTAATTTATACTCATGGCTTCCTTCATCATTACCTCTTTGTTCTAAAAACCTTACTTTGCATCTGTCATCATTGAATCTCAAGAGCCAGTTTGTTGACCATTCTTGTAGACAAATCAGATCTTGTAATGGCTGTACATCTCGACCAGTGTTTATTCACCTTAAGGCTTTGGTAACATAGAACATGTACAATGTTCAAATGTATCCCTTTTGTGATATTAGCTACATACATGGTGAAACGAACTGAACCCTGTTGTGCTACGTTTGTTCACTGTGATGTCATTCCTTGTACCGTCACTTGTTGTTTGTTCCTGTCAAAAAATTACTTTGTCCATAGGGACCATTTCTCTCTGACTCCAAATGATCCAGTCTTCCTAAGCGTCTCAGGTGAGCAACTGAGTCAAACATTTTATCAATACGGATTGCTTCAACTTTTGATTTTGTCACTTCTTCCAGTGTGTCAAGGCGGTTTGGTTAACAAGATGTACCACTTTAAAACCCATGTTGGTGTAGTTTATGCGAACCATAGTTGCCCAAGTTTTTGACTATTTCTTGTCTTTGTAGGAATTCCAAAATTTTACATAGTAAGCTGGTTACATTTAATGTTCTGTGATTTCCATTCTCTTTCATACTTTTTTTGAGAATTGATGTAGTGTTTGACATTTTCCAATCCCTCGGTAAAACCCATGATCTAATGAAGTGAGGAAAACGATGCTTAGTGGTCTTGCTGGCAACTTCATCTCTTAAGATCGTAGGGTGGAAACCATCATAACTAAAGAAGTGATCAAATACCTTTGCTGTTTCTGAATCATACGCCAACTATGCCTCTGCGATATGTCTTCTCTAACAATTTATTTGCTCCTAATATAGTTATGCGCACCTTTGGGCTCCTGCTTGAAACTTTTCAACAACTTCTCTTAACTCATTCCATACCAGTCCCTGATTTTTGCGAATATTTACCTAGATTTAAGACGACAATTGCATCTTTAAATTCTTCATGAAAAGAGGTTTCGTTCAAGTACCAGCATGCCTATAGTCTTAAGTCAGTGGCTCTGGCACTGCCTGGCAAGTAATGCTAAAGCTGCCATAAGGGCATAAGGCTTGTGACCATAGTATGGAATGAGTTAATCCTTTCTGACTCTTGTAACTGCTTCCTTTCTTTTGTTTTGGTGTTGTGTATGTTTCTTGTATTCATTGTATGTATATCATTATTTTCGTACTCGTGGTACACAGTTCCAGAAGGTTGTAACTTAAGCATTAAAAAAAGTAACAATAATAATAATAAAGTTACCTGATACATAAATACTCAAGAAGGTCATCAATTACAGTATGACACAATATTGCACTAAGTCGTCCGTCACGAATGTCACAGAGCTCACGTATGAGGGACGCCTTAGTCTGGTCACAGGGATTTACTGACTGGGTATGACTGATGATCATGGCATTAATTCGCTTGAAGGAGCTGCAAATTACAAACAGATTCCTGTCTACCTCGTATTTGGCTAGTAGAGCATTAAGTGATTTGCCAGTAGCTGAACGGCTTCCAGCAAAAGTCAGTTGGGCACATAAATTTACATAAACTTCATTTTGGCTATATAGTATACTATCTACGAATTTAGAGAATCGCTTGGGCAATTGGATTCCAATAGACAAGTCACTTGAAATTAACGGCAGTAAGTTTCAGTGTGTCCTGGCAGACAGTCGCCAAATGTATGCTACCTGTGTCCATATACCTCTGCCATTAGCTATTCTTATTATGTATAGATCTCTGCATGTTTGACCTTGACCAAGTGGGATTTCTTTTATTTTCCTTCCTTTCAGGTACATAACTTCTTGTGTCTCATTGTACACACCCTTGAAACTGTCATGCTCCTTCCACACCAGTATTAGATTCTATTTCATCCCAATTTCCTCCTGAAAATACTTACTCATGTCATCAAAACTTGTCTTATTGTAATTCAAGCTATTGCAGTTATTGTGCCTTACAATATGGTCGTGACAAATAAACTGCCATAATAGACCAGCATAATCATTATAACCAAGTGGTGATGTAATGTGTTTGTACAATTAGATATTTCTCATTTGCTAAGGCCAAATTGAGAAATGATGGAGTCTAATCTTACCTCACCCTTGTAATGCCTCCCACATGCATATAGAAAAATTGGGGTAGTGTCAATTGAAAAATCTTCTTGCATCTGAATCTCTTGTTGCCCTTACATTGTAATCACGCCCCCCTCCTCCCCGATTCTCCTTGTAATTATAATCACCCATTATGCATACAAGACTCGCATTCCTTCTCATGGATTCTTGCAACTGCCTCTTTAGCAGATTATTTTATTGTGTTGTATCATTTGGGGTCATACAAAAACGCCAATCAGCAGTTTATTTTTCTCATTTAATGTCCTTTGACATCATACAGTCTCAAGTTCAAGGTTTGATCATGGGTATTTCCTGTTTTTCTATGGAATTGCGGTACAGCTTCTCTTACATAGTTGAAAACTGTTTTTCTATTTTTTATGACGCTCATTATTTCAGCGTTGCCAATGGGACTTTTTATCCTTTTCAGACATTCAATGAATAATGTATTGCTTAATTGCTATGCAAGTCTTGCTGTTGTATTTGGTTCATATTGATGGACTTGTCAAGATATTGACGGTTTCCAACTTGCACTGCGTTTCGACTATATTAACACATAATGGTCCCACTACTATTGACTTGGAATTTATGAATGTTGGTAATGTTTTTTCTGACCTATTTGATATATACTTCATTGGCTATGTTGTGCTGCAGGCTGTGTTCTCTGACACATTGTTATAATGGAGTTAGGCCGTTGTTGTAATGTTTCAGAATCATAAATGTCATATGCCTACTTTTTTCTTTTGCTGTCAGCTCAGCTGACTGACAAGTCAAGAACAGCAAAAAGTAACACACCTACCATGTCTCTTTTTATCTTTGCCACAAATAATAAATTTGTGGGGGTTATGAGGTTAGGTCCATATGTTTTGGAAAAAAGTAAAGTTTCAAATTAATGAAGAATATTTGAAAAGTTGAGAGAACCGATTTAAAACCAGCAGTTGCCTTTCATGGGTGAACGCCGTCTCAAGTCAGGAATGAAATTTATGTCTTCACATTGGTATTGAAAGCAGTATTCTAATGTTTTGGTAATTTTTTAATTTGTGCCTTTTGCTGTATTTTACTTTCCTGTCATCATTGGGTTGGCATTTATGAATGTGGGCAATGTTCTTCCGATATATTTGGGATGCAATCTAGACCTGTCAGCTCTTTGTTTTTGAGAAGGTGAACTGGAGGTATTGTTAAAAAGTTTACTGCTGTTTTGGGTTTGGTTTCATAAATACAGTCTCTCAACTCCAGAAGACGATCAATCGCTTCATGAATATCCTTGTGTCTCAACATCATACCGTTCTTTGATTGTTGATATGCAATATCATTAATACCACCAGCAATTTTAACAGTCGGCCATGCATGTGCTGGTATTATCTTCGACTTTAAAAATGCCAGTCTTTTTAAGCAATCCACTTGTAGTACAACTCTTTTTATAGTATACTGAGTCTTGTCTTAGTGTGCTGCTTTATCCTATATTTGTTAAATCCAAAGGCGCATGAGTCTGCCACAAGTATAGCATGGAATGGTCCAGCTTTAAGCATTTGTATCATGTATACGATATCCTATAATGTCGATCATAATTCAAAGCATGTAGTGCAATACAGTGCTCAAGTTACCCCCTTGAGAGCTGCAACTGATGCCACATCAATCTAGTAAATGAACACTCGAAAGTTAGTAAAACATTCATATGGCATAAACCGTATCAAACAGGGAACACAGGGTAGTAGGTGAAGCGTTAAAACTACGACTAATCATGAAGGATAGTAGACTGCAACTGCCCTTTTGTGCAGTGTCTATGAAACGTCTATACTATGAAGCGTTCAGAGTCACAAACACTAGACGAAAGGCACCACATCACAGCCCTTGGTAAGCTACACAGCTTCAGTTTCTACAGGCCACATGTAGATCGAAGGTTCCTATAACATGTGCAAAAGGTTACACGCAAACTGAGAGGCAGACTGTCACAGATTTCCAACCAGTGTATCTACACTTACCTTATTTCTTATGCTTTCGTGTTGTCAACAATAGATTTATAATATCTTCATCTTGTCTGTTTGGTTGCATGCACTCTTCTGAACAAATTTATCTTGATGGAAAAATCATGTATTTTTGAAGTACTTTTTTAATAATTACAAGATTATTTTCATTGCCACTATGTTACACCTCGCAGAACGTGATGACAATATAAAGTGGAACCTGTTTGTTGCAACCACACTTGCTGCATTCTAAAAACAGTTGCAATAGACAGTGGATCGCTATATACAGAGTTGATGATTGAGGGCATAGACAATTACCATGGATACTAAGCCATCAATTAACTGTGGATAGGTGTATGTTTATGTCTGTAGACAACTTTTATGTCATGTTCCTAAGAAACCCGACTTTGCTTCCCCTAACGTTAAAGTAAGTTCTTTTATCTTTGGACTAGAAGTGTATGGCATGCCCACACTGGCACTACCAGCGGTGAATGAAACAATGGCAGAAAATGGCACTCAACACAAAGTAAGGTCGAATAACGCAATGTAAGTCAACATAATATGACCAATTATGACAGTCGCAGTCGTACTTGATAGGTGGTCGCATTAAACAGTCGAAAAACAAGCAATTGCTTGGTGGTATCAGAATGAAACAATGGCAGAAAATGGCACTCAACACAAAGTAAGGTCGAATAACGCAATGTAAGTCAACATAATATGACCAATTATGACTGTCGCAGTCGCATTAAAGAGGGGGAAAACAAGAAATTGCTTGGTGGTATCAGAGGACGGTCGCTATAGACAGGAAGTTGCATTAGACAGGTGGTCGCAAGGATAGGCTCCAGAGTCCTGTGCTCTTCCCATAACTTGTATAACTCAAGCAGTTCAAATCGTTCTCAAATCTTTGTATTCCACTGAAAAGGTTTTGACGTGATCCGACACTTTGCATCAATAATTTCAAAGATCAATATTATGAAATAGGTCTATTTTTCAGTTGTCTTTGTGAGACTGTTACAACCGCCACACCAATCAGACGACCAAAAAAACAAACACGCTGTATATCGCCTACTACTATTACAAGTGGTATCTGTTCACAATACAGAGTTACTAAGGGGGGGCGGCAAACATTTGTTTTTTTTTTTAATTATTGTGTGAAGCTCCGCAAAAATGTGAGATTTCGTCTACTCCAATATTGGCATTTAGAAGAAAAGCTTTAATTATTTCAAGCAATAACAATTTCCACCGTGCAAATACTATGTAACCAGTTACGAGGTCTAGGCTCCTTGTATTCACCTTTGTAATCCTACTGAAAACATTCTCCAGGCCAGCACATACAGTCAAGGCATGTGACGTTTCTCTGACCACACTAGGCGCGATGTTTGAAACGCCACATTTTGTCCAAATAATGAAGAACAATCAAAGTTGCAATTTGCCCATTTTTCGTCTAAGTAATATATCTAGTTGCTCTCTGTACCATCATATATATCTTTTTTGCAAGATAGTGTCTCGTTTTTACAAGATAGGTATCTCGTTTTTACAAGATAGTATCTCGTTTTTACAAGATAACTATCTTGATTTTACGAGATAGCTTATGTTCGTTTCCCAGTATTGTATCGTGTTTTTACAATCCACCGAAACGAGGCTACTTTAAAAAATGGCAGAAGAACTAGTTTCGTTTTATTTTGAACTTGGACTGCATCAACAGGAAAGTCTACATATTCTTGCTGCAGACTATAAGATTATAATCAGCCAGCGTACGTTGAAAAGACACCTGCAGCAAATGGGTTTGTTTAAGAGAAAGTACTATTCTACTGTCCTTCATGTTGCTCTCTTCGTACTGTCAGAAATTCAAGGATCTGATCGACTGCATGGATATGAGTGGATGCATCTAAAATGTATTCAACACGGTCGTGTTGTTACCCATGAAACCGTCAGGCTTATGCTCCAGTTACTGGACCCAGAAGGTGTGGTCACAGAAAGAGACGGCGCCTAAAACGCCGAAGATATTTCAGTGAAGGACCAAATTTTATGTGGCACATCGATTCATACGATAAACTCAAGCGATACGGAATCTGCATCAACGCCTGCATAGATGGATTTTCAAGACATATCATTTGGATGGAAGCATGCAAACCAACAGTGACCCTAGGCTCATTGCAGGGTATTACATAAATGCTGTGAAAACGTGCAATGGGTACCCCAAGAGAATGAGGGCCGACAGAGGCACAGAAAATAGAAGCATAGAACAAATGCAAATGTTTCTCAGAAGAACACATACTGATGCATACGCAGGACAAAAAAGTTGTATATATGGTAGCAGTAATCACAGTCAAAGAATTGAGAGCCTGTGGGCATTTTTTTTTCGGAAAGAATGTGTCCACTTTTGGATGAACATGTTGGGTGGGCTAAAGGATGCTGACCTCTTCACCCGAAACGTCCTGGATATATGCCTTTGACAGTTTTGCTTCCTTGGAATAATCCAGTTAAAACCTTAATTCTAGTACCACTGCGATACTTAATGTAATGTTGACAATACACATTGTATTGTAGACATGTTTGGTAAAACATATTTTTCTAACCGGTTGAAAGTAACATGATTTACAATGAACGATTTTGTAACCTTGTTTTGTATATTTAAGCATTTGCGTGTCAAAAAGTTTACATACGTTAAAATATATTTTCTCAGCAAATAGTAAACGCAATTTAAATTAATAATTCTGTAACCTTATTTATATATTTGAGTATTTGTACATCAAAAATTTCACACGAGTATATTGTCCAATAAAATCATTTTAGTGCGACCAAAATACGTGTAGCTGATCATTTAGCTATTTTAAGGTCTTTGAATGGACAGATACAAGTCGCAAACGGGTCACGTTCGTCAACGAGAAACGTTACCTGTAACATAGCTGAAAATCTTAAAAAAGTGGCACTGTTTTCTTTTCCTTTTTCCTTTTTCTTGCGTTGTATATACAATTACCTCCAGATTGCTATTTTAGCTCAGCTGACTTGTCAGTGGCTGAGCTTATCTTATGGTCGTTCGTCCGTCGTCAAAAATCGACTTTTTCTCCAACACCGTCAGCCAGATTCACTTCAAACTTGGTGGCAATATACCTTGGGTGGGTTCTACCAAGTTTGTTCAAATGATCACGCTCCTGTGATTTTTTATTTATGATTTTCTTTTGTTTTTTCTGGGGCAAATCTTAAAAATTCTCTAAAGCCGCTCATCCGATTGCTTTGATATCACACAAGAGCACTCCTAAGGACTCTTAGTTCTTAAGCTGTTCACCAGGTGGCACAGCGATTTGTTCTATTTTTTAATGATTTTTTTGTATTTTTTGTCTTTTTCAATTTATTCTCCAGAACCGTCACTCAGATTTTGTGAATTCCTGATTTTTAACGATTTTTTTTCAATTCGGTTAATTATCGGTAGATGCACCTTTCCTATTGATTTCTACGCAAGTCAACGGGCATTCTAATGCTAATTCACATTTTCGACTTCTTCTCCAAAACTGTCAACCAGATTGACTTCAAACTTGAAGGCATCGTACCTTGCGTAAGTCTCTACCAGATTTGTTCAAATTGTCACGCTCCACTGACTTTTTTATTTTTTATTTTTATTTTAATTCTTTTGTCACTTTGGGGGGGGGCAAATCTTTGAAAAAAATGCAAGGGTATATGTACATGTCAGCTGAGCACTGGACTGTCACAGTCCTCTTATTTTAAGTTTGCATTCACTGTGACATATGTTTAATAATAAACTGAAAAGACTCTCTTCTGTGATATGCCAGGTATGTCCGTGCAGCTCCAAAGAATCTACATTTAGAGACTGTGGTCATAGGTGTACCACTGTAGGTGACCCCTCACTAAATAAAAAAGTCAAAAGCTTGGAGTGCTCAAAGCTAGGACATCTTGCATTTGAATTACTTAACAAACATATAATTAAATACACGATACTTGGGTAGTTTTTCTTTACTGGCACCTGAAAAAGCGAACCCTGTTAAGTATGGGCAGTGCCGTTTACTGTATCAACAGTGGAGTTTTTAAATGACCTGGTCTCATTTTACAGACGCACGTAGACGCACAAACACACAACTGTGCATATGGTACATACACACACACACACACACACACACATACACACACACACATATACATATATATATATATATATATATATATATATATGACGGCCTTCATTAGCACATACTGGTGACTCTATAACAGAACCATTTCAGGTGAAATTACCAAATAAGCAGCGGATGACAGATTGCTGTTTCATGTGCTTCCAGGGTCAACACGATCAGTTTTTGCACATATGGAATACGCATCGGATAAGAAAGAGTGGTAATCAGATTTCGTCATGTGGTAGACCAATTCTGATGTACAGAGCTCCACATATCTACGATTCTGAAGACAATTTATGTACCGCAGATGCACTAGAAATTCAAACATGTGAAGAAGGATGCGTCTTCAAGAGTAAATACCCATGTGATCCAGAAATGTTGGAGCTTTTCGCTATTGTAATGCAAGAAAATAACTGAAACAGACCAAAAACCATAAGGAAGCGAAACTGCCTTATGAATCCCTAAGACACTCAATTGTAGGCGAACTTATTTGATTTGGCATTTTATTAATTATGCTTGTGTTCAATAGCCTTTGGCCCATGTGTACATAAAGAGGTCAAAATATGATGAACACTTTGCTAGTCAGGAACACTGACATTGAGTGTTTGTGAAACTGCTGGGTATAATCCAAGACTCATTCAGAATAAAAGTCAGTCATATAACGATTTGTGACATCACACATTTTCCAAAAATTTGCAAAAATGAAATTATATTGTTCTTCCCTCATTTAAATGCCATCTGCCTGGTGTGACCAATTTTGGATCTCCCGTACGGGTGGTCATTCAAAAGAGCAACTTCGGTACTGCAAATTACACACAATTATTGTCCTTGATTCTGAGAAAGTCTTTCAAAGGAGAAAGAAAAGATACTAACGTTAATCATAATAAGGCTAATGATAGGAATAATAAAAGTTTCATGTTAAATACATGTAGTGCTTAATATTTTTCCATATCTATGAAGGTGTATTGTCATGGTTTCATTACAATAGACAAGTATATAAAATGCTTGTATGAGTCCTATCCATTCTAGAACAGCTGAATTCACATTTTGCACGCATTCCAGTGAGTGTGTGGGTGGACAGCACGGACCAGCGTTCTTTACCGTTTGCCAGCGTTAGCTAGCGTTTCTCACCGTTAGAAGTCTTCAAAAGCTCTTGCCTCCAAAGCAGACTCATGCATGCGTATTTTGACTACTCAATGTACTGACACGGAGCTTAGTCTGCTTTGGAGGCAACAAAAGCTGGCAAACGCTGCCAAACGCCGAGGCCCAAACAGGTCAATTGGACTTCAGCGTTTCCCGGCGTTGGTCACCGTTAGCCAGCGTACGTGACGCTAGCAAACGCTGGCTAACGCTATGTAACGCTGTGAAAAGCCTGGCAGCGCTAAAATGATCAATTTAACACCGAAACTAGTTACTAGTGTGAGCACCACAGGGAAGCAAGAACAAACAGTGTACCGCAAAAAGGGGGTCGGGAAACAGACGCCCGTTCATTTTCGACTGCTGCTATGTAACAGTAATCATTCTAGAAGGCTTCTGTAGTTCACAATAGGTTCTCAAAACATATGCATGGGATAGCGACGTTTCATCAAGTCTGTATGTATGTATGTATGTATGTATGTATGTATGTATGTATGTATGTATGTATGGATGGATGGATGGATGGATGGATGGATGGATGTATGGATGTATGGGCTACGTATCACAGAGCCGTCTACCATTTGCGCAAGGGAAATGCCGCCATAGACATATCTGCGGTTGCATAGTGATAGAGGGCACATGTACATTTTTGAAAAGCCAGCATTTACAGCTTGGATCATTTCGCCTACAATATCATTAAATGCACTTTCCATGCTTCCTGGGTCACAACATCTGAAGATACCATCACGCTTTTAACTTTTTTTTTAAGATTTTAATTTAAATAACTGAATCAGGGAATAACATATAATGCATCATGCTGGCCTTAAAGTCATTTTAATATCATTATTATAAAACTGATATATCCTGAGTTTCCAAACCCACACTTTCATATAAAACAAAGAAAAAATGTGCCTGTCTAAAGCTTGACTATATTACGTAAGCTTGTCGAAATACGACATTGGAAGAAAATGGCTCATATCGACGTCATACTAATTAAGTTGCATAGTTGCCAAATTCCTTCCTTGTGCTCACATAAAATATTATTTACCTAACAAGTCTGTGAGTCTTCTCTCAAAACCGAAAGGAAAAAAACATGATAATTATGAAATTGTTACCGACGTCAGCCCTGCCAGAATTTTTGCATTTTGACCTGAGCACTTAAAGAAGTTGTATTGTCCAATAATTCACAACATTAATGGTTCCAGGTACAAAACATTGGGTTTAAAAATACAAAACCCGGGGTATCGTCATGAAACTCTGGGTTTTGTACATCCAAGCAAATGGGAACAATGACCTCTCTGTCGAACATATACCCATTTTCCTGATATCGCGGAAGCACTCTGCATGTTTGATACATCGAAGCTAGGTGTGCAAGTAAACCCACCTTCACTGCTTATAAGCGTCGTTTAACAAATTATTTGAACTTATGTCTACTATGAAAACATAAATAACAAGCTTGATAAATGACACTGATGTGTGACTTTCTCTCGTGGTTGGTATGTTGCTTGTTTCTCATTGTGGATCTACGACGGGTTACACAAATCCCAGCCAACATCCTGCATATCTTTTTTTTTTTTACCAAATTCATCCTATTATCATAACTGCTGCAAGTCCGTTTAC
This sequence comes from Hermodice carunculata, assembly GCA_964020975.1. Classification (NCBI taxonomy): domain Eukaryota; kingdom Metazoa; phylum Annelida; class Polychaeta; order Eunicida; family Amphinomidae; genus Hermodice; species Hermodice carunculata. The sequence goes on along the minus strand of OZ026618.1, from coordinate 82,122,475 downwards.
CAAATGCTAAAGGGTCTTTTCACATACCATATGACTCTCTGCAGTCACAAGAGGAATGAGTCAAATTATACAATGTCAATCAGACACTGTTCGTCGGTGCCACAGTTCAAAATAGTGTTAAATTCAGCTTTAAAATCTGGATAGTTCTCGTATTCGGTAGATAGATCCAGCTGACAACCGCAAGGGTGAGCAACTAGTCTGCGCCAAGACTGACGTTAAGGTAAACTGCACAGTTGTCTTGTCTGTGATTAGGAGATCTGACCCAGTCGACAAACGCAAGAATAATTTGATTTGATTCTCATTAAACGATCCCACATAGCGTTGGAGATGACTGGCTACCAACGTCTAAGCAGAAGCTAGACATTTCTTCAGAAAATACGAGGTGCTTTAAAAGTCCAGGGGTTCTATACAGTGTTTGGAGTGCAGATAGAGACATTACATTCCAGCACAAAGCTTGGTTTCTGGATCAATTCTTTGTGAGAAATTTCGGATATAAGCTATTGAATATTTTCTTCGCAGTCATATGCAGTTAAAACATCATATAATTCACCGTGATCCACCCTGTCAAAATCACCAAGTGCGTGGTCTATTATTTCCTTCTCTGCTTGGGGATGTGTGTCCAGACACATATCCCAAAAAATGCATCCCGTAATCCAATGTGGACTTGCTCGTAGAGCACATATTCAACAAATGATGGTGCCAGCCGAACAGGGATATACCCAAACAACCACCATCCTTTCAATAAAATTATGGCGACAGCTTTCCGTTGTTTTCCTCCATAGTCATGTCGGATGATGGGTACACAAAACGTCATACCTAAAATGCATCTTTCATAGGAGTCAGTCCAAAAGTGAGTAAATGTATCCCTGATAACACCAACTCCATGTCACAAAATCAGTAAGGTCGCCAACTTTACGGCCCAACTCTCAAGTAAGGCTTTCAGACTAATGTACCTTAATGGGTTTCGGACTAGTGGCCTTCGGATCAATGAGCCTTTGAGCTAATGGGTTTGAGACTGGTGTGCCTTCGGAATGTTGTTCCTTAGGACTATCATGCCATCACCCTCAAGATACACCTTCCTGCAGCTCCTATCTTCTGTATCCTGCAAGTAGACCAAATAACTCAGCTTTGCATACTACGCAGTAATCTATACTGGACACACAACCAGCCAAGTTCTCCTAATAATATTGTTCTGTTGCCACACATGGTGGGACTCCTGGGATCCATTTGCTTATCTCTGTGTCTGCCCTTCCCAACCATTCCTAATGTTGTCCACTCATTGATATTACATCTAACCCATATAGCATGCCTCGAACTGCTACCCTCCCCCAACACATCATCCATGCTCTATTCAAACTATTTGCTGATGTTAGTTTTAATCATACCTTTTGTTCTGTTGACTTTCTATCTGATTTGATCAACATGATATCGGAACATTCCTTGACCAGTAGGTTTGATGCTAACACCCAAGTATTCATACCCTTCTACCTCTCTTATTGTGATGACCTGCTCATGCCCTTCTGGAACCTCAAACCTTCCAACACCCCACTTCTCTCCCTGCCTAAGCTTCTGGCCCAGAATCATGACCTTACACTTTTTCTCACTCTACTCCAGCCTCCATTTCTCCCCATGGTCCCCTGGTGTTTCTGGGAGACTTTGTAATTCTTCTTCAGTGCTACCCATAAGAACAACGTCATCCGCAAAAAACAAACTTTGTACTCTCTCATCTCCCACATTAACACTAGACTTCCACTCTCTAGCAATGGCTCGCCCAACTGACGTTGATGTAAAGTCGACAAAATAGGAGCTCAAATACAGCCTTGCTTTAACCCAATACAACTACACTCGTTCTACTTCATTATGCAGCAGAATCATTATACATTTTATAACCACATATAAAGCTTTCAAAACATCCAAAAATCTGCCCTCCCCCCGCCCCAAGCCCAACCCTTCCATTTTTGTTCTCAATGTATCTTTTCACACCCTACCATATGCTCTTCACATATTCAAAAATGCCATATACACGCACCTTTCTTCTCCTCTCCCTTGCCATTATAATATTTGAGACAAGGTAAAAACATAATCTACAAGTCTTCTGCTTGGCGGGAAACCATTCTGTATGAATCTCCCTGAGCGTACCTTCTATTTCAACTACCCTCACCAGTCTTTCGTACATCACACATGCAAAAATTTCCCCAATGTTTGATGCGATTGCAATTCCCCTACACTGATCAAAATGACCCCATCTTTGAGATGTGTGTTATCCATAGTTCCCTACAAGGCTCCATTCCCTCATCATGGTGATTCCCTTGTTTCTAGCTCTTTTTATTTAAACAGCCAACACATACTTCCCAACAATTTCTTTGATCTTTCCTTGAAAAATTGATTCAAAGCACTATCTGGTCCTGGGGCTTTCCCAACTTTCAAATGATCCACTGCTAATTCGACCTTCACATTCTTTACCCCCTTAAAATTAAGTTGCACAATTCCTGTTCCCATCTATCCTGCCTATACTTCTATTATACAGTAGGCTTAGTGCTGGATTTCCTTGCTTTCGGAATGTTCACGTACAAAATAAAACAAAAAAATAGCAGTCAAGACAATTCTGTAAATAAGCTGTGCAGCCAACCTATGGTCGACATGACATCACCACTGTTAGCTCTCGCAAGAAAGTGTTTGCCTCATGAATAATTAATATTTTATACAGTTTCATCACAGCTTCTGTCCAATAAAAATGCACAATCTCCTCCTTGTCTAGTTCTGTAGTAGTTCCCTGTATTTGACGCCCTAATAAGGTCGTGACCCGGCCAAATATGGCCATGAAGCTGGACCAGATCTTGGCTGTACATTACAGATCAGTATTCCGAAGGCTGATATGTTTCGAAGGCCCAATGCTCCAAAGGTATGATGAATCAAAGGTCCAATGCTCTGAAGGGTCCAATGATTCAACCAAGTGAAATGGAAACCAGCCTGCCTTCAGGTTTACGATTCTCTTAGCAGACATAGGTCCATTGGACGACGAAGATATCATTCACAAAAAAATAATAATAAACAAATGAAATAAAAGATAAAGTCACAACGTGGGTCAAATGTGATTCCCTCTACCTTAAATTAAAATCCCAATAGAGAGCTTCGGTGGGTTTTGGTGGGTTCATGGGAGTTCAGGTGGGTTTTGGTGTTTAGTGTCACCGCCTCCCGCCAGGTTGACAGTGCTCTCTCTCTCTCTCTCTCTCTCTCTCTCTCTCTCTCTCTCTCTCTCTCTCTCTCTCTCTCTCTCTCTCTCTCTCTCTCTCTCTGTCTCTCTCTCTCTCTCTCTCTCTCTCTCTCTCTCTAGGCCAATGCAGTTTGGTTTTGGTTTTTCAACAATTTAATGAGTGGTTGTATTTTGAAAGCGTTAGTATATGACGGAAGAAATGACACCAATGGAGAAAAGAATAATTTTGAAAAAAAGAAAATTTACAGGGTATGTTTTGACCAGGACCCTGCTCACCATAGTAAGTGAATGGGGCTCCCGCTTAGCTGTTTTCATATGACTGGTGCCGACGGTTGTTGGTTCAAGACCCGTCCGTTCCGTAGTCAGAAAACATATATAACTAGGAAAGATGATTTGCTGCGTAGCAAATCAGTGTGTGTGTCTTCAAATCATATTGGTATGATAATGTACAACTATTACACAACACAGGAGTAGAAGTTTGAATGACATCTATAATAGTGTTGAAGATATTCAAGATTGAAAATTTCGAATACTGCTAATTAGCATAATTTAAATTGCTACAACTTTTATTTTTAATTCATTAGGTGCGCAATGGTTAACAACCCCCTAGTAGAAGTTGAAATGACATATATATCTATAATAGTTTTGAGGATATTCAAGTTTAAAATTTTTAATGCTGCTAATTAGCATAATTTGAATCGCTACTACTTACGCTTTAGATTCATTACATGCGCAATGGTCAATAACCCCAAGAAGAAGTTTAAATGACGTCTCTATCTATAATAGTTTTGAAGATATTCAAGTTTTAAAATTTCAAATGCTGCTAATTAGCATAATTGAAATTGCTACAACATTTGTTTTAAATTCATTAGATGCGCACTGGTCAATAACCCCCTAGTAGAAATTGGAATGACATCTCTATCTATTATACTTTTGAAGATATCAAAGATTTAAAATTTCAAATGCCCCTAATTTGCATAATTTTAAACATCTTCATTCCTTTGTATAAAACGGTCAAACTCCTTGTATGGAGGTACAATCATGCCAAGTTTGGAGTTTCTATGTATAATAGTGTCCGAGAAAAGTGTCGGACAAATTTGCTGGTAAAGAAAGAAAGAAAGAAAGAAAGAAAGAAAGAAAGAAAGAAAGAAAGAAAGAAAGAAAGAAAGAAAGAAAGAAAGAAAGAAAGAAAGAAAGAAAGAAAGAAAGAAAGAAAGAAAGAAAGAAAGAAAGAAAGAAAGAAAGAAAGAAAGAAAGAAAGAAAGAAAGGAAAAACAAAAAGTGTGTGTTGACACACACTTTAACTATCTCCCGTTTGTTGGGTTCTGCAGGCTGAAGTCTCTAGCTGCGCTGTACACTGTAGAAATCCTTTGTATGTCTAGTCAGTTTGTGAATTAATATTATTTTATTTTATTTCAGCATCAAATAAAACATACTTAAGTATAAAATAAAGTAACTAAAAATACATACTGACACATGCTAAGGATGGCCCACGAAAGTCCAAGGACTTATTTCCAGTGGGATCCTTGTACATAATACGAGAACATTAAACAGTAAGTTTGTGACGATTAACTTATGGGGAAACAAAAAAATAAATATATAAGAATGCAATATAATAAACAAAAGCAAAGAGGGAAATTATATTTCAAATGTAAAAAGATATAAGGTAGATAGCGGACAAAAAACAAAACGAGGACTGATTATAAACCTAAAAAACTTATGATAGAAGGGGAGATCCACAATTCCCTCCGCATCAACAGAAGACTGGATAGTGGCTATTTTAAGAAAATGAATACATAAATTTATTTTGTCATATCTTTGCTGAGATTATTTTTACCTTTCAACTTGTATAGATCCTTTCTGTATGCCTATATTGTCACTCATGAATGCAGCTTTATTGCACAGATTGTTATGATCTTCAGAATGTGCTACTACAACTATCAATTGTATTCAGCAAGTTGGCTCAATAAAACATGTTAAAATAAAAAATTTCAACTTGAAGGTTTGTCTTGCATTACATTTAAGGCTTTGAATATTATTAGGTAACAAGTTCCAGTCCTCTATGGCCACGCGGGAAAAGGAATGTGCTCTAGCCCCCATACCCCTATCGACCACAAAATGAAACACACTACCTCTGGTATTGTGGTCATGCAGGTCAGAGATCCTTAAGAAATGATCCTGTAAACATTTTGGGCACTGATAATGGTAGATGCAAGGAGGGTAGGAATATAATGTTCTTATTTTCATCTATCATGATGCTTTGAAGCAGGTCACGCTGTTTTGGTTTTACCCCAACACTTTCTGTTTCCATCATTTTTTGCCTTTTATGTTTGGAGCCTGTTCACTTTTTACAGTTTGTGAACTGTGCTACTAAGTTTTTGAAGTCTTCGTCCCTGTTCTATTTCTGATAAACAGGAAAATTTAACCCTAGAATTTGCTTCAGTTTTTGTTGTATTTGTGGTTTTGTTCTTTATGTACCACTCTCTGGACAGCAAACTGGCCCTCATGCAGTGGCAGCTATCACAGAAAGTCAATCTTTCCCCTACCGATAGTTGCGTGATCAAGTCTCTTTAGAAGCACAGACAAGGCTTCCAAGTCTATGAAATCAGGCATGTCTTTGAAAATTGGAAGACTCTTTCTGCATGAACTCTCTTCGCATTTCACTGTCCAGCTAATGTCGTTGTCTACAACCACTTTTATGGCCACCTCCCCACAAGTATTCATTGTCACATAGATGCCATTTTCTTTGCTGCTGAAGTTCGTAAACCCGTATTTCTGTGCCAATCCCCCTGCCTCATTAAGAAATTCTACTTTCATATGGTTTCTTTTGGCGGCAGCAAGTTAACCCAAAATTGCAGGTGGTGGAAAGATAGGGATAATCCAGTTGACTTTTCCTGCACACTTTCGACCCTTGATGCATGTTCATACTTCTAGTTAACTTCTGCTTGCAGGGCGGTCATATATTGGGAGGTGTATTTTCATGGTCCACCGACACATCAAGCCCTGTAACAGAGAAAGAGCAAAACATAAATAAACAAATGGAATGATGAGGAAGAGTACATTTATAACTGCACATCATGGTCGAAGCACCTTTATGCAGTTTTAAATGTTCAAAAATGAAGTTGAGAACCACTGTATTGTCTCTGGTCAGTGAAAATAATCAAAAATGACATGATAAATTCAACAAACCTTTTTGTGATTTGTTTGAATTTAATATCTAGTATTTCTTGTTGATGCATATAGCAAGGAGGGTGGAAGTATAAAATACCCTCCTTGCATACAATAACAGCAGTGTTTGTTCCAAGACTTGACCAAAAATTCTACTCAAATTATGGAAGAAATGAATGTAGGTATTTCATTTTACACCCAGCAAATTTGGTCATTTTTACAACCACTTTAATTATGAAAAGCCCAAATGTTCCAAAGAATTAGAATCACACTTACTAATAATGACACATCTCCATCAGATTATAATTCATTTCATTTAAAATCCATAATTTGACAAACATATGGAAAAAAAATCCTGATGCTAACAAAAAAAATCCTACAAAACTGAGCCTTTTCTAGCCTTTTTCATAAAAAAATCCTGTTTTCTTGTCAAAATCCTGCCAAGTTAGAAAATCCTACTCAAAATCCTAGATACTGTAACATTAAATTGTATTATTGTTACAACGTCTACGTGTTTTGGGTCTTTTGGACTTTCATAGGTTTTTCAATATATACATTTAGTAAAGTACTGTTTGTCCAGGCCCTGTGATGCCAACATATGTCGGTACTATTTAAATACCATGTTAATAAAAATTGTTATATGTACCTGTATGTTTCAGGATAAACTCTTTAAAATCCAGCTTTGATATGGGATTCCGGTCATTAGGCAATGCCCTTGCTTTACCGCATAGACGGCATGTTGCCTCCATCTTCTAGAGCTCTGCAAATAGATTTTATTTTGTTTAAAATTCTAGTAGAAAAACTCAATCTGTGGGTTTAACTTACATGTATTTCTTTTTCTATTAAATTCCTGGGGGGGGGGTTGTTTTGTTTTGTTTTTTGTTTTGTTTCTTTGGGGAGTGGGGTGGTGGTGGTGGTGGTGGTGGTGGTGGTGGTTCAACATATAGGTACATGCTAAAAGATACTTGTGGCCAGCCATAAAGACACGGATTCTTTCTGGAGTAATTGAAAACCTGGCCACGATTATTGTTGTGTCACTTATCCATAAAATCATACATTTTCCACTTTTGAGAATCACTTGTCATTATTGAAGAAATATATGTTATTTGTTGATTTATTTTTATGCTCGGTAATAATAAGCAGGGTAGAAATAGATTTCTACCCTCCTTGGGTAATAATTGTTGTGCTTCCTATTATAATTTTTTTCTTAAGTGGTTATGCGGAAAAAGATTCAATTTTACACGAAAAAAAAGTATTAGATACAACATATAAGGATGGGGTGCTTGGGATGAATTGCAAGGGGGGATGTCTGACAGTTCCTATGGACTTAACGGCCATATGCATTGCTTTCTGAATTTGTTATTGGACACAAATGAATTTGTCTCAGTTTTCATTCCCTGCATAAAAACAATTAAGGACATGTTGTATGTGATTTTCATACTGGTTTACAATAAAATGTATTCCGGTCAAGTTGATACCAAGGTGCACCGGCTCAGATACCAGAAAGTGCAATGGGTGGCCTCTTGGCGCATAAAAGCCATCCCTCTGGAACCATCACACACAGGTGAACCAGAGTTAACAACAATTGTGCTTTACAACTTGCCAAATACTAGCCAATATTATCAAACCAACGCACAACAGAAGAATGGTTTCTCACCAATAAATTTCCTACTGCTCCACCTCCCCCCCCCCCCACCCCCCATTTGATTTTTATCATATGGAACTACATACTATTTGCAAAGTATTTTCATGGGGAAATTTTTACTTGTCTCAAAATAAAAAGAACTGTGATTTCAAGTCTCCCATGAAACAAATGGACCAATGTAAATCTTAACAGGATCAACACAGATGTCTTCACAATTTATCATCCTTACTAGAGGTGTATTTGCAAAGGAAAAGCAAGATTGTGGGCAAAGTCACCTTTATTTGTAAAGAAAGAGAACTAAGAGGAGTATAGTAACTTTTCTTTATTGTTGCAGAAAGTAGAGGGGAAGAAGAGAATTCTGTAGATTGTGTGTGCATTGTTTTTTTTTGGGGGGGGGGTTACGTGTATTTTCCTCAGTGACAGGGATTTAAAATGATAACATTGACGGATTAGTTTGAAGATTGCATAAGTCTGACAAATTTAAATAGATTTCTACCCTGCTTGTTCAAACCTGTACATTATATCTGTTCACAAAACACGTGAGCGATAACACAAGCATAACACATATACTAAGTAGACTAGGATTTGATGGGAACTTTCTAGAAATTCTGAAAGCATGGTATAATTATGTAGACTGTGCACTCTCATTAGGAAAGGTAAAAGTACAGAATGCACTCCTGGATATAGGTCTAAAGCAAGGATGTGTGCTGTCCCCGATTTTGTTTACCCTGTATATTAAGGAGATGGGGGACCAGTTAATGGAGTGTAATAAGGGAATAAAGGTAGGCGACCTAAAAATCCCAGGTTTATTTTTTGCAGATGACATGGTACATACTCATGGCAGAGTCCCAGAAAGAACTACAAGAGATGTTGAACATAACAAGAGGAAACGGGAATAAACGGAGGTTAGAATTTAGTAAGGATAAGAGTAAATTGATGACTCTTGGAAAAAAAACAGATTGGCATTAAAATTCAAAAAATGGAAAATTGGGCAGTTCCAAATTCCAGAAGGTAGGGAACAGTTAACTGAAATTGGGGAGGCTGATGAGTATGAATACCTAGGTGTCAAGATAAAAGCAACGGGTAAAGGCGTGTTAAGGTACCAGGTGGAGAAGATTAAACAGAAAGTGAATCATACAAAAGGAAAGATTAAAGCTACTGCACTGAGCAGTTTCAACAGAGCATACGTAGAGGCTCCGAAACATGTTCTGAGTAGTAACCCGCAGGAGAACCTTTAATTTATTCGGGCTAATACAGCCTATGTCAAAATTTTACAGAGGAACGTGTGCAATATGGACAATAGTACTTCCATATGTATATAGGTTAGACAGGGACAGGTAAGCTTATGGAGAGTAAAGAGTTCGGATTGCGGAATGGGGTAATAACTACCAAGAAATGGTTCTGGACTTAAAAGACACAAATACAATAAACTGAAAATACAGTTGTGAACGGAAACAGCTTTTTTTCTTTCTTTTTTTTTTTTCTTTTTCTTTCTTTTTTTTTTTTTTTTTGTCACAGGAAACTGTATTATGAACCCTATTATGAATAGACTTGCCAGTCGGTCTCATGAGTCAGAGCATTCTTCTTTGTTACTTCAACTACTTTAGTATATTTATAATGTCGAGATTAAAAAAATAGATACACAGTTACTTATTTATATACTTTTATTGATGTGTACTATATGGCATGGCCAAAATGAACATTGAGAATTCCAGTGTACATTTTTTTATGCATTTATTTCCGTTAGCTCCAAAAGAGGGCACTATGAGTCTATGTGCAGGTCTCGTGTATGTTTGTATGTGGCCCCACAGAGGGTTTGGAATACAGTAAAGTTTCTTCCTTCCTCTTCAAAATGTTGTTATAGTGCTTCCCTTATATCTTTCTCTCCTTTTACAACCCTCTCTTTGCCACTCAGTCTATTAGTTGGAACTTTCTTACTCCTGGTGACTAGTTAACCTGTTTTTAAAAACACTACTGACGAATCTTCCCCACTTGCCGTAAGGCCCACGATCAGTCTACTGGCGCCCTTAGTGAGAACTGCGTGAACTAAATAGAAGAGTGCTGGTCCACAGGTGAATAATGGGCGGTCCCTAAGTAAACATTGCCATTTCTGCCGGGAGGCAACTGGAACAGCCAAGTATGCTGATGGCAAGCCAAGATGGCGGAAAGATGAAGGTCGGACGACTGTGTCTGGCTTTGTTGACCCTAATTTTTGCGGTTCCAGGTAAGAATTGTTAAATATTTTCTGCTCTGAGCAAGGAGTTACAAATAATGATATCATAAAAAGTATTTGCAATGCCGACAGGAGTACAACACTGCGTCAAACCGCCAGTCTTTGAGAGCACAACATCATTTGATTTGTGTGTGTTTTCCCCAGACTTGGCATGTTATGCTTGGAGCCTACTGGTGTCAGTAAGTCTGGGACAGTTTATCGTAGAATGCAACCATCAGATTGTCACTTAGAATTACTACACGAGTTGTGACAGTGGTAGAGCGTGACCCTGTAAACATCTCAAGGCCTGGTCCGTTAATGAGACACTACAGTTGTGCAAATGGTGGCATCACCACAAATCTCCCAAAATCAATGCAATTAAACTGGAATCTTGAACCAAAACAGACAGAAGCCAAGCTTTGGTCAGATCGACAGCGTATGACCTTTTCAACAACAGAAAGGCTCATTGTGGTGTAAATAAATTGCACAAGGTCAACAACTTAGTTTATTGCTTAAATATAAGTAATGAAGTGCAAAGCCCACTAGGGAGATCACAGTGTGATTGTTTGGGATTACCTGGCAGTTGGTTAATTTTGAAAAAAAAAAAGAAATGTAAAAGGGATCACATAGGTATGAATACCACAAACAGACTACCATATACTATACAAAAAATTAGTACAGGTAAATTGGTCTCAGGTAACAGAGGCAGAAGGTGTTCATGATGCATCCATGGGTAAATTTTCTGTCCAAGGCAGTACATGAGTGTGTGCCTCTAGTGAAGATTAATAATCATGGGAAAGTGAAATCTTCATGGTTCAATATTGTTGCCAGATGTGCTATATGTAGTTTATTTAACAGCAGGAGCAAAACTAAGTCTCCAGTGTCATTTAAAAATGTAAAAATTGTATTTTACAAGTAGTGATGCAGAAACTGACACAGAGAGATTTTTCTTGTCTGTCTATGTCCATGAAGATGAAAAGTATCTGTTGTATTTCAATGATTTTGTTCATTATGTATTTGATAATGAATCACCAAATCCACTTAGTTTTACTCTTATAGTTTACGATGAATCACTGAAAAAAAAAATTCCAGTGATTTTCTTTCTTTCTTTCTTTTTTGAAAGAGATGACTATCATGGGAGATATGTATGATTACTATGAGAATTGAGAACAGACCAAGTTCCATGTTATCTCATCTGCACTTGGTTTGAGGCAGGACTGCATGGGATCAAATCTGAAAGTTGTTAACCTGCACAACTAATATGACCACACCAGAATTTTCATTCAATTAAATCAGATTTTTATTGATAGATTGGAAAATGGTTGGCACTTTCCATATTATAACATGTGGAATGAAAAAAAAACTGGGGGGGGGGGGGGGGGAGAGCAATACCAGGACTTTGCAATGCCATTATGTCCGTGCATTGACCCTGTGTGGGTATCTGAATGAGTTGCCACAGTATCACAGCCCTGACCATTCCTGACAAGGGAAGTCTATCAACAATTCCCACTTTGACACTTCAATAAACATAAAGTTTAGGTTGTGGTCATCCTCTCAGTTGGCCAAATGAGCAAACTGACCAAGTGCACCAAAATTCATTATGCTGTGCATGTATTTTCTTAATCAAAATAGTTATGAGCAGATTTAAAATTGCCAGTTTCTGTGAAATGGTATATGGTGGTCTCATCATGTAAAATCACATGCTTAGGTATTCAATTTCTAAAGCATTTGGATTTCAAGATTGAATACAGTTCACGTATCTAACATTTAGCTACAGCATAGCTAAATCTTAGATAATTGTTATACCCAACAGTATATAAATGGTTGACCCCTAAGTTAACCCCTTGAATTTTTCATGTATCTAGGTTCCTTTTGTTATTGGTAGCACCACATTATGGATTACATGAATACAGGGGCCGAAAAGTGTAAAAATTGAAAATGCTCTGATGTGTTTGAATTTCAGTGCATCCTTATGATATTTAATGGAAATATTATGGATGCTATTATGTCAAACCTGAACAATACTAGTGGCATATCCGGTGAGACCTTGGCCTTGGTTCTCAAGGTCATTGGAAATACATTTTAGGAAATGATATTTTTTAGCTCAGCTGACTGACTAGTCAGGCTGAGCTTTCCACACAATTGTCGTCACAATTACATTTTTGACTTCTTCTCCAAAACCGTCATCCAGATTCACTTCAAACTCAATGGCAATGTACCTTGGGTGGGTCTCTACCAGATTTGTACAGATGGGGGGGGGGGGGGCAAATCTTAAAAAAATCTTCTCCAAAACCACTTACCGGTACCCAATTGCTTTGATATCACACAGGAACACTCCCAGGGACTCCTTGTTCTTAATTTGTTCACCAGGTGGTGCTGCAATTGTTTCCTTTTTAGCTCAGCTGAGCTTTTAGGAGGGTAGGTCATTCGTCCTCCGTCCGTCCACAATTCACATTTATGACTTCTCAAAAACCGCCAGCCAAATTCACTTCAAACTTGGAATGTACCTTGGGTGGGTCTGTACCAAGTTTGTTCAATTGGTCAGGGTCCAGTGATTTTTTGGATTTTTTATTTTTTTTTAATTTTTTTTTTTTTTTTGTTTTTTTGGGGGGGCAAATCTTAAAAATCTTTTTTAAAATCACTCACCCGATTATTTTGGTATCCTACAGGAACACTCTTAGTTCTAAATTTGTTCACCAGATGGCGCTATGATTTTTTTTAAATCTAATTTTTTATGATTTTTTTTTTTTTTTTTTTTTTGGTGAAATTGCTATTTTCGGCTTCTTCTCCAGAACCGACACTCAAATTTAGCTGACACTTGGTGGATATGTTCCTTGTCGAAGGGATAAACAACATTGTTCACAAGGTGGCACTGCTGTGGGTTCCTGATTTTTAACGTTTTTTTTTTTTTAATTCAGGCACTTATCGCTAAAGGCATACCATTGATAACTATGTCAGTCAATGGCCATTCTAATGTTCATTCACATTTTTGACTTCTTATCCGAAACTGTCATCCAGATTGACTTCAAACTTGGTGGCAATATTTTTTTTTTTGGGGGGGGGGGCTTTTTGGGGGCAAATCTTGAAAAAATTCTTGTTCTGAAACCACTCACCCAGTTGCTTTGATATCACACTCGAATACTCCTTGGAACTCCTAGTTCTTAATTTGTTCACCTGGTGGCACTGCATTTTTTTAATGATTTTTTTTTTTTTGTGTGTGTGTTATTGCAAGTTTCGACTTCTTCTCCAGATCCATCACTCCAATTAAGCTGAAACAAAGATGTTTACTAGGTGACACTGCTGTGGATTCCTGATTTTTTTCAATACGGGTACTTATTAGTAAATGCAGCTTTCATATTGATTACTCTGTAGCTCAATGGGCATTTTTATGGTAATTCACATTTTCTACTTGTTCTCCGAGACCATCAACAGGATTGACTTCAAACTTGGTAGCGAAAAACCTTAGGTGGGTCTCTGCCAAGTTTGTTCAAATAATGACACCTCACTGATTTTTTAATTTCTTATGATTTGTGGGGGGGGGGGGGGGGGATCTTAAAAAAAATTTTAATAGGAAAGTTTAACACAGGAATTTCTTTTAACGGTTACAACTTAAAATTTTTTGGCCACATTTGTGTCAAATTTGTTCGGGATGTACCTTTGATAACTGCCTACATATTTTGTGCAAGTGGTCATGCTCCAGTGATTTCTGGACCTTGACCTCATTCCCAAGATCACAAGACAACTGACATGAAATTTACTCTTCACTTGATAACTTTGATGTATTTTGAATTTGGACCTTGTTGTTGCACGTTAATGTTTCTCCATGAAGGTTGACCTTGACCTCAATTCTGAGGACCTTGACCTCAATTCTGCGGGAGGGTCTGCTGTGTTAAAATGCAGTGGTAACCACTGTATTTGGTCTTACCATTACCCCAGATAATGTGACCATACACAGTAGGAGGGCTTTTATGCAGGTAAATTTTAAAAGAACCTGACTCGTCTGTCCAAAAAATGTGACCACACTAAGCACTGTGGCTGATTGCAGTTTTATTACACTTCACTATAACTTGAGAACTATATGAACTGGGCCCTTGATGTTGCACTTGTCAGTGTTCTTTGATTTATAAAGGTCACACTTACTCACCTTGATCCTATCCCAAGTTCACAGAGCCACAAGTGTGATGAATCTGTTGGGTCAGCTGAGCATTGACTGTTCACACAGCCCTCTTGTTTATGATTTTTTTTTTTTTTTACAATTTTAAAAAACCTCAGAAACCACAAAGCCAATTGCTTTGAAATTTCATGGGCACACTTCTAAGCACCCTCAGACCTTAATAGTTCGACACGCCGTGCTACATTTTTAGGGGTCTGTCCCAACTTTGAATGAGCAATTACATGCCACAAGGGTAATGAACAATCCAGCTGACAAATACGCAGTGGCCCATCCAGGGAGGCGGGAGGCCTCGAAATACCATGCAGAATTGTATTCTCTGGTCCCAAAAGTTAGGTTGCCAAACTGAGAACTTTATTTTAAAACATTTGCCGATTATAGGTGGGTAATTGTGGGTAAAAAATTGGTTCCTCGCGATCGTGCATGTGTATTCTTTTTTTGTTTTTACCTCAGCTGACTTGTCAGTCAGCTGAGGTTTTTTGAGGGTCCGTCGTCCGTCCGTCCGTCGTCCACAATTCACATTTTCGACTTCTTCTCAAAAACTGTCAGCCAGATTCACTTCAAACTTGGTGGAGATATGCCTTGGGTGGGTCTCTACCAAGTTTGTTCAAATGGTCACGGTCCAGTGATTTTTGGGTTTTTAATGAATTTTTTTCGTCTTTTTTGGGTAAATCTTAAAAAATCTTCTCCTCCGAAACCACTCACCCAATTGCTTTGATATCACACAGGAACACTCCCTTGGACTCCTAGATCTTAATTTGTTCACCAGGTGGCGCTGCAATTTTTTCCTAATTTTTTATGAATTTTTGTGTGTTATAGCTATTTTCGACTCCTTGTCCAGAACCATCACTCAGATTAAGCTGAAAAATGGTGGATATGTTCCTTGTAGAAGGGTCAAACAAAGTTGTTCACTATGTGGGAATGCTGCTGATACCTGATTTTTAACGATTTTTTCAATTCGGGTACTTATCGGTCAATGCAGCTTTCCTATTGATTACTATGGAAGTCAATGGGCATTCTAATGCTAATTCACATTTTTGACTTCTTCTCCAAAACGGTCATCCAGATTAACTTCAAACTTGGTGGCAATGTACCTTGGATGGGTTTCTACCAATTTTGTTCACGTGGTCATGCTCCAGTGATTTTTGGATTTTTAATGAATTTTTGTTGTTGTTATTTTTGGACAAATCTTAAAAAATCTTCTCCGAAACTGCTTACCCAAATGCTTTGATATCACACAGGAAGACATCTAGCGACTCCTTGTTGTTAATTTGTTCACCAGGTGGCGCTGCAGTTTTCTTCTAATTTATTTTTGTGTGTTATAGATATTTTCGACTTCTTCTCCAGAACCGTCACTCAGATTAAGCTTACACGTGGTGGATATGTTCCTAATGGAAGGGCCAAACAAAGTTGTTCACTATGTGGGAATGTTGCGGATTCCTGATTTTAGCTCAGCTGACTTGTCAGTTCATAGAGCTGTGGGGTCACAGTGCAACATACATGAATTTATACTCTTCATTATAACTTGAGAACTACTTGACAGGGCGCGAAAATTCCTATGATCCGACGTTCCGGGACAAGCTAAAGCTCTTCTCGGACAAGTGACTTTCAAATTCAACTTGTCCTGCGGACAAGCTAATTTTTTCTTTTTTAATTAGACTGAAATTACGTCTGTTTGCATGCACGGCAACATAATGATGAGCAGTCAGAGCCTTCGCGACTCTGTATATGTTGGCGATTACTGTGGTCCGTGTGAACAGAACATAAACACCAATGCAGGCATGTGCGTGGGGACGCCAATGCGCAATAGGTGATGATAATCCCCTGGCCTAAAGTAAACAATCCAGGTTTAAACAATTACATGGTCAGCAGGTGTATTCAAAAGGACTTGACTACCTACTTGATTTCTGTCAAAACAAGCAGGTATTTTGACCGTTGCGTGCATACGACGACGAGATCAAAGGTACCAGCAGTCATGCATTGGGGCGTAGTGGCTTTCGCCCGCATCGGGGCAAGGTCACACAGCACCTCACCGTCAGTCTTATCTGCCCGAACGATGACAAAGGAACATCAAAAAATTTTAAAACTTGCATGGCGAATTCTTGAGCAAATTAGCATCAAAGACAATTTATCGGTGGGCTCTAAAAGTGTTGGAGAGATCATGTAATGGTGCCGCAAGTTGACTTCCCGGCCAAACAAAACACACATCTGCCAGTCACACGCAAGTGACCGCGTGGAGTAATCTACGGTGAACGGAGCATCATGCTGACTGATCTGTCACACATTCGGCATTTTTCTCTATCCCCCTACCTTTGCGTATTTGCCTGTGACTCCAAATAATTGTTGCTATAAACATTGGAATCTTTATTTTCGCATGCTGCAATTAAAAAAAAAAGCTTCCCGTTTGTGTGTTCCCTCCGTAAATTACGGCATATTCACACATGTTCACTGGGCGGAAGCCATGATGAAAACACTGCAGCACGAGCCGCGATTGGCTCATTTTTGCATGTGACTCAATTGACCAATCGGGTGATGTGTTGTGCGTCAGGCCGCATGGCCAAAGCAGCTGTTTGTGTACAGTTGCAGGAAAGATATTGACGGTGCGCACGCTCGATTTCTGATTTGAAATATTAAAATTTTCGTTTGAATTTGATTTAAGAACACCGTTTATTGCGAGGAACTTGCCAATACTGTATACGCAAATTTACTACGATGTACCGATAGTGTTCATGGTAGGTACGCAAACGATATGCATCCCATCACGGCATCAGAGGCAGCGAGAAAGGATCCTGAAACCAATGCAACTATTTTAATCGTTATTTAACTTTAACCGGGATACGGACTCCTATCGTCCCAGAAATTACAAAGTATTTTTCATCGTTAGTCACCCCATGCAAATAGCTTACTTTTTAAATTTGTATTTTTAATGTTTTGCCAGTTTCACTGTCGAGCAGTTGCAGCTTGAATCATTGTAAAATTTGACATTTTTGTGCGAATTTGCAAGCGACAATACGCGGCAAATATATTTTAGGGTAAATGGTTTGCGTAGGCCTTAGCATTGTGTTTGAAAAAAACGATGTTTATAGAAGTTTTTTCAGGACAAGTGGATTTTGTATGCGGACAAGTGGATTTTGAAATTTACTTGTCCTGCGGACAAGTGACTTTTTAAAAAATTGTCGAGCCCTGCTTGAACTTTGATGTTGCACTTGTAAGTGTTCTTCTATAAAGGTCAGACTTACTCAGAACATGGTGTCCTTGATCCTTTCCCAAGTTCATAGAGCTGCAAGTGTGATGAATGTCCAGATCAGCTGAGGCCCGGGCTGTTCACACAGCCCTCTTGTTGTTTTTATTATTGTTTCCATTGCTCGCACAAGGCTCGCCAGTACTGATAGGAGGGGGGGGGGGCGCTTAAGGGGGCAGGGGTGTTAAAAAGGGAGAATACAGTAATCAAACTAGAAAAGAAGATTTGCTTCAAAGCAAATCTGTCTGTGTGCCTTCAAAAGTTGTAAATATTAAATGGTACAACTTTTATCCTAGGGTACTTCACATCACTTTAAGCATATGCCTGGATGCAAATTTTAAAGTCCAAATGACCTTGACCATTGACCTTTACAGGTCACATGTAAATTGCATAGTGTTACAATACCCACGGTTTTAAGCCCAACATGAACCAAATCGGATGAAAATTGACCAAGTTTTGACAAGATGAAACTTTCAAAGGGCCAAATGACCTTGACCTTTGCCCTTTTGAGGTTACATGTTCTAAAAAAAAGTACAGTGTTGCAATACCTACAATTTGAGTCTAACATGATTAAAATTGGATGGAAATTGGCCAAGTTATGGCTGGACGAAACAGTCAAAGGGCGAAATGACCTTGACCCTTGACCTTTAGAGGTCACATGTAAGTTTCAAAAATGTGCAGTGTATAATTGCTACAGTTTGAGCCCAACATGATCAAAATTATATAAAAATTGACCAAGTTATGGCAAGAAGAAAGCAACCATCGAATGTGGCCTCTGACCTTAAAATGACCTTTGACCTTGAGATGACCTCTATCTGAAGTGAACCTTGACCTCAAAAATGACATTTTTGCCTAAAATTGACCTTTGACCTTGACATGACCCTGACCTTTGAGATGACCTTTACCTGGCTATCATCAAATTCCTTTACACTCGGAACCACATCTACTATAGTACATAAGATAATGAAGATTTAAAACTTTAATCAGCCCTCATTTGCATAATTTTGAAAAGCATGACCTCTCATTATAAAAAGGCCAGACTTCATCCATAGAAGTATAATTGTGCCAAGTTTGGAGTTTCTACGTGGAATACTTTTCAAATGAAATGTCGGACAAATTTGCCTGTAAAGAAAGAAAGAAAGAAGAAAGGAAAGAAAGAAATAAAGAATTCCTAGAAAAACAGTATGTCTGTGTTGGCACACAGACATAAAAATCAATGGAACATTTAATGATCATAGGAATATAATGAAAAATCCAAATAAAGGGTCCAATTCGACAATTCTTGTGGATCATTTCAACTATGGGCCTTTCAAAAATAAAACATTTTAAGTTCACATCATAGAGACAATTCAAAAACCAGGGGAATATTCGAATATTCTAATGGTAAGATGAATAAAGAAACAGTCTAGCATTAGAAGAGATAGAGAGAAGTTTTGCATTAAAGAATTAAGAACAGTTTATCCATATGGGTTGAATAATCGCTGTTATAAGAATATGGATCAAAAGACAGCTGAAGATAACATCTATGACATGTATTGAACAAAAAGCAAAAAAAGCGGAACAAACACAGAGGCAGATCCAAACCATGCAAAGATCACTTGGCTGTGCAATTTGTTTACAATAAACTCAAGGAGATTCCAAGTAATGATAATACATACTATGTCAACAAAACATTGCCACAAATGGAGAAAAAAAGGACTGAAACAACCAGGGCAATTACTAAATGCATATGTAATTGCAGAAGATAGTCCTGTAACAGATAGGATTGTCAACTTAGTTGAAGACATGATACAACATAAATTAAAACTAAAAAAGGAATCCCAAAAAAGGAAGAACCGAAACTTGAATCCAGTGATAATATTGTATGAAAACCCAGCAATAGGATACATTAATCTACAAAGTATTTTTAAACTCAAGAACATCCAAGACTCAGTCAACAGTTATTTTAAGGATAATATTACTGTTACTTACAAATATATTAACAGCATTCGCAACAAATCTTCAAGTATGATAAGATTTTGAATGAAGTTGACTTGGACACCTGGGATATGAACAACCAAACATGTGAATGTAATTCAACATTCAAAGAATACATGGATCAACATCAGAAACATGTTATCACAGGAGATTTAAGTATTATAAAAAACAAGAAACTTAGACGGTGGTTGCAAAGAGGACCAAACCATAGAGAAAGACATAGCATCAACTTTAGGAAAGCAAGGAGAGAAATCAACAAAGGATTAAATAACTTCTTGGGAAACAAAGGAACAAGAAAAGAATCTGCAAGGAAGTGTTTAATGAATGGAAAATCAGAATCATGGCGAAAGTTGTTGAAACAATCAAGTTCTTGAGGAATGGACCTCTTCAAAAATAGAGACAAACAAAACAAGTGTTTCTGGATAATAACTGCAGCAAAGAATTACTTGATCTACATTTAACAAATTTGTCATAGCACCTATTGACAAAACAAATAATAACATTGCACTTACTTGCAAGACATACTATATCAACAACATGTTGCAAGAATTAAATAGTGAAACTTACCAGCAAGCAGAATCTACTTAAGCAATTATTGATGAACAAGTAGACAAGAACAAAGTTTTGAAATGTGTTATACCAAATTAACACAGGAGATTACCGATCATCAATGCAATTGTCAAAATGCACAAGAAACCTGTCAAATTTAGGTATATTATCATGGCAAAGAAGTGTGTTTCAAAACAAGTTGCTAAGTACTAACTTAAGTTCTAAAACTCCGCCAAAAATCCCATACTAATTATTGTGAAAGAGTTCATATATACACAATCTTGAGTGAATAGGATGTGGATCACTGCAAGTACCACAGATATCTTATAGGACGTAGATAAGATCAACAAGAAGGAAGATGCCAAATCTATCCAAACCTTTGATTTTTCAACATTGTATACAAAGATCAACTTAACAGACCTGAAGGAAGTGTTAATTTCAATGCTGGACAAGGCATTCAAAGGAGGAACATGTCAATACATTAAAGTTTCCAACACTGATGCAAGATTTGACAAAGGAAAGGATAAAAGAAAGTGTTACACCAAAAAAGAATGTTCTGATTTGATAAAGTATATAATCAACAATACGATAGCATACTTTAGCTTTGGTAACAAAGTATTTCGACAAATAGTTGCAATACCCATGGGAACTGATCCAGCTCCTTATATTGCCAATTTATACCTATGATAATGAAATTTTAATAGGCAGTTTTCTACCCGCCACACATCATCACATGATCAAGACTCCTAGAAGGGAGTCGAAATGTCGTGACCGTTTCCCAAAAAATTGTACCAAAGTAAGTTAAAAAATTCATTATCATGTCAAATCTTGGTACCAGTATTAACTTATTTCACATAATTTTTATCTATTTTACTTAAATTTGACAATGTGCTTACCTTACCTGGCAAGGTGAACTGATTAGATTTTGGTGTCGCCATGACCTAGTTTGAGCAAATGGAAGTCTGAGTACATGCTTGTTAGGGCTCGCTACCATAATATCGCCAGAATGCTGCAAAGTATTTTGCTCAAATTTGGCAGTATGCGTATCTAGCATGCCAAGATGAACTGCTTCGATTTTTGTGTCACCATGACCTAATTTGAACAAATGGCAAACCGTTCAGTCAATGCTTGTGCTTGTATGTCTAGTTTTTTCTTCTATTTTTTAAAGAATTTTTTGTGTTTGTCCCCATTTTTTTTTTTTTTTTCATTTCTACAAAACCATCAATCAGATTGTTCTGAAGATTGGTGGAAATGTAGCTTATGGGAGGACTAATGAAGACTGTTCACTTGGTGGTGATACTCTGGATCCCAAATTTTTAATGATTTCTTCAGTTTGTGTACCTGTTGGTTGATGCATGTACTCCTACTGATTACCTTGAAAGTCAACATTTTTACTTCCCCTCCAACATTAAGTCATTGGGGTTTATAGCAAGCTCATTTCCAATTTTTCCATTAGGAACATTTTCAGGGGGTCATAAGAAGGGAAATTCCAGGTAGAAGACTAAATTTTCATGGATTTTACAGTAAATAAACAAGACTTGTGACCCTTTTGAATTTTCTCAGAGGGTATTTCAGGCTGTGAAAGGGTAATTTGCCCCCACTTGGGGGAATAATGAAAACACTGCATTTCCAATCAAGGTAACTGGCTCTGTTAATCATATGTCAGCCTAGCATGGTCTCATCAGAGCCCTCTCGTTTTAGATAAAATATTTTAACATGTGGAGTGGAAAGTTAAAAACCCATTTGTATCTGTTTCATCACAAGTTGTCTTAACCACTTGTGGATTGTCCATGTCAGAATTTAAATATATTTCCTGCCGTGAATATAATCTGACTATTCAGAAGTGTTTGGCATACATGTGAAGACTGTGGACTAGGTGGTGCATGACTCAGGTTGTTGGTGATTTCTTCTACTCATTGCATGTCTTCTATAGCCCCATGGTATCTTCCCCACATAAATTATCATTAATTCCAAATCACTGTTAACAGGAGTCTTTGTTGACTCTTAAAAGGACCTCTCCTGTGTCGACCCAGGTTGGCTGTTCTCTGTAACTCTTTCCTCCCCTCCTCCTCTAGCTTGTCCCAGGAGGGGTATAAATCAAGGGTGCTATAGTGGGGCATTGGGACACTAAATGTATTCAGCTGCTTTATTCAGACCACCAATGCCTATGATTGAAACTGCTTACTTGTTTATTTGTATGACATGAAATTCATGTATACATATACATCATGTTACTGATGGTTGGTTATATGCATAGTCCCTGAACCACCAATGCTTAGGAGTGAAACCATATATTTGTTTATTTGTATGTCATGAAATTCATGTGTGCTCTTAATAATGGTTATATATTTAAAGATAGTACCTGAGCCTCCAATGCCCATGAGTGAAATCATTTACCTCCATGGCTTTGAATTCACACATGTACATGTATGGTGCTAATGATGGTTGTACAGAGTCCCTGAAAAGTGTCTAATTGTAAACCGCAGACTGGTTGGTGCCATGTTAGGCCTTTAGAGGGGTTTTTTTTTTTTTTTTTTTTTTTTTTTTTCAGTTTGATACACAGCAGGAAATTAAATTTAGAATTGGTAGCTACTGGGAATTTTTACTCATGTATAAAAGGGGGAACTGG
Organism: Hermodice carunculata; assembly: GCA_964020975.1. NCBI lineage: Eukaryota > Metazoa > Annelida > Polychaeta > Eunicida > Amphinomidae > Hermodice > Hermodice carunculata. The sequence goes on along the minus strand of OZ026618.1, from coordinate 82,099,669 downwards.
ATTTAGCTGGTAGACAAAATGATGCCTCTATTCATTAGGTTGCATTGTTTTAAATTAAAGGCCAAAATTTAGTGACATTAGAGTGGGGCACAACATAAGGTAATTTACAATTTTTAAAGTGAAATAACTAAGCCTTTACAAACCTGATAAGGTAAGATAGTTTTAAAGTATGTTGTGTATTTTTATACACCATAACAATTTTGTTTCACTGCACTGGGAATATTATGCAAAAGCAACTGTGTATATGATGTATGTCTACTCTTAGTACTATAATGTATTCCAAGTACCACAGGGCTGGCTTTGAGATATGATGCTGAACTTGCACATGTATACCTTATCATGTATATGTGTAGGAAACTTCTGATCTATTGCTGCTTATTATTGTTCCATACTGAGACAGTAAAAGTATGGCATCTTGGTATGACCAAAGAACCATGTCAATGTTTTTAGTTACATGCCTAAAAAAAAATCCAGATAGGTAGATCTGCACTTACTTTTATTTTTTTCCATAAGAATACATCATTTTGTTCCTATTTATGTGCAATTTATTTTAATAATTAGATGCCTCAGCCCCATAAAAATTGTGGTCCCGGGGTTTAGAAAGAGGTAAGTAAGATAACCAGAAACTAAGGTACTCTTTTGTTTGGCCTACTTGTCACATGCTATAGCTGCTGTTGCAGCAGCTGCAGCGTGACTTACCAGGCAGAGCAAAAAACACTGACTTGACTGTTTCCTGTCACTTGAAAAAAGATTACAGGCTTGGCAGGTAAGGATTTCAAATGTTTTATTAAAGTGTGTGTGTCAAAACACACTTTTCGGTTTTTCCCAAAATTCATTCTCTTTCTCTCCTTTTTTCTTTGTAAAAATTAAGGGCATTTGAAATTTTCAGTCTGGAATATCTTCAAAAGTATAGTAGATAGAGATGTCATTCCAACTTCTAATAGAGGGTTATTGACCATTGTGCATCTTATGAATTCATAACAAAAGTTGTGGCTATTTAAATTATGCTAATTAGCAGCATTTGAAACTTGAAGCTTGAATATCTTCAAAACTGTTTTACATAAAGATATCATTGTACTTGGGGGTCATTGACCATTGCACATGCAATGAATCTAAAACAAAAGTTGTAGCAATTTAGATTATGCTCATTATCAGCTTTTGAAGTTTTAAAACTTGAATATCTTCAATTTTAACTGTTATAGATATTATAGATGTCATTTCAACTTGTACTAGGGGGTTATTGACCACTGCGCATGTAATGAATCTAAAACAAAAGTTGTAGCAATTTAAATTATGCTAATTAGCAGTATTCAAAATTTTCAATCTTCAATATCTTCAACACTATAATAGATAGATATGTCATTCCAACTTCCACTAGGAAGTTGTTGACCATTACACACCCAATGAATTAAAAAGAAAAGTTTTAGCAATTTAAACTGTGCTAAGTAGCACCAATAGAAATTATTAAATCTTGAATAACTTCAAAGCTATAATAGATAGAGATGCCGTTCCAACTTCTACTCCTGTGTTATGGACTAGTTGTACATTGCCATACCAATATGCTTTGAAGATACACACACTGATTTGCTATGCAGCAAATCATCCTTTCTAGTTTTGAAATGTTTTTTTTTTTTGTTTTTTTTTAATTCTAGTGTAAAAAATGAGGATGAAGTAAAAGTTGTGGCATTTTAAGGTATACATGTTTTTAGGAACCACAGGTCAATTTACAATTGGCATTCAGTAGGACTATGTCAGCATTTGTGGGAGATTTATTATAATTTATGTGTGAAAAAAAAATTTGAGGCTAAGAATAAGGTTAGGCAGGGTTACAGGAAACAAAGAGATGTTTTGTTTGGGTCTCAGGCATGTTTTTGCATGAGTAATTGGTGTTTTAATGAGGAATTTCAAACGGTAGTAGTAACTGAATGTATATAAATCTACACCTATGTCTTATGGAGCAAGTCTGACTCAACTTAATTCAAAGCTCACAGTTGCTCACTTTGGTAGCTTGTATGGTACATGCATCTAAACCAGCAGTCACAGTTCAGTTGAGAAAGCCTCATCCAAAATTCACGTCAACCGAAGCTGTTCTTATCATGTGTCCATCTTAAACACTGCAATAAAAAATATGTGCTCGCCTCCGCACAAGATTGGGCAGCAATAAAGTACATGTACAGCATTATTTTGTCGGCCTCTATGTGCCAGGGCATAGTCATGATTTTACTTTCTGCAATGTGATGGCATCACACGTTTACATTGGAAAGACAGTCTGAGGAATGATCTCTCGAAGTTGTTTGAGCAAATATTGAAGTTGCTTGATAAGTGTGCTGTGTTTAAAGCCATGTGACCATACAGGATTAAGGTCTCAGAGGAACAAGACTTACGCAGACTTGTGGCCTAATCCCAGTGTAAGGTCTGTTTGCCTGCAACATTGTGGTGTGACTTTGTGGAGATCAGGCTGTCCAGGTGTGGCCTTTTAGAGTCGTGTCAATCACAGGTGTTGGTACGCAGTGTGCGAAACCAGTTTGTTTGCCCAGAGTTCCCGCCTTATCCTATCAGGCTCAGGTAGATTATTTTTGTGTAGTTTTGATCTGTATGTACTTGTAAAAAAAGGTTCCATTTGGAAAAAGCATTTAACTCATTCTATACTATGGTGACAGGCCTTGGTCAGTGGTTCTGGCACTGCCTGGTAAGTCATGCTGCAGCTGCCCTTGCAGTAGCTGCAGCATGACTTGCCAGGCAGTGGCGGAACCACTGACTGAAGACTACAGGCATGTTGGTACTTGAGCGAAAGCTCTTTTCATGAAGCATTTAAATATGCAATTGTCGTCTTAAATCTAGGTAAATATACAGAAAAAAAATCAGGGGCTGGTATAGATTGTGTTAAGAAAAGCAGCGGGGGACCTCTTATGTACATGTATGAAGTCTTATTGGTTACACTTGTTGAAGGCCTCATCTCCAGGCTAGCTTAACCCTTTCTCTCCTAAACTTGCCAAAACTGATTGGTGGTCAAATGTCATCTGTTTCAATGATACCTACCAACTTAATTAAAAAAAGTTTGAATCAGAGAAAAGCTTTCTTTGGCTTGGGTTGGCATTGGCTTGGGTTAGGTGCTTGGTGCCTAATCCATGCCTAAGAAAGCTGGACTGTCTCAGTCTTAATGTAAAGGGTAAGGGGCTGTGTAATGATTAACAAAAGCACGCTGGTCAGCCAAGTACTCACATAGTAGATTGGAGAGAGAGAGAGAGAGAGAGAGAGAGAGAGAGAGAGAGAGAGAGAGAGAGAGAGAGAGAGAGAGAGAGAGAGAGAGAGAGAGAGAGAGAGAGAGAGAGAGAGAGAGAGAGAGAGAGAGAGAGAGAGAGAGAGAGAGAGAGAGAGAGAGAGAGAGAGAGAGAGAGAGATGGATGCATATTGTATATTTTAAATCGGAAAAAAAATAAAGTTATCCACGGTGAAAAACTGCAAAATTCCACTTCAGTTTCGGAAAAAAAATGGAACATCGTTCGCCTAGATGTTTGCACATTGTCTCCTGAATCTTCCAGTTCACACTGTGAAGCATAGAGAGCCACAGATGCGACTTTTCATGCTTGCAGAGGAATTCCTCTTTTTTTGTGTGTGTGTTTAGAAAGGTTGCTGCTAAATGTTTTGAATTCTGTCTTAAATGTGCAAATTTATATGATGTGTTAATTTATATGACATGTTTTTAGGGGTGTGGTAGGGGATTTTCCTTTGCCATGTCAATCACATCTGTGAGAGCTCTGTAAATTGTCCTGAGCTATTCTGATAGAAGCCGTGGTAAGTGGGTTCAGCATTGCCTGGCATGTCATGATTCATTGCCAGACTTGCTTCATTGTCTGGTAAGTCATGCTTAATTGCCCACCTATGTTCATGCTTTATTAATGGGCCAGTTATGGTTCATTGCCTGGTTACCCATGCTTTATTGCCTGGCCAGTCATGCTTCATTACCTGGCTGGTCCTGCTTCATTACCTGGCTAGTCATGCTGTATTGTCTGGCTAGTCATGCTGTATTGTCTGGCTAGTCATGCTGTATTGCCTGGCTGGTCATGCTGTATTGCCTGGCTAGTCATACTTTATTGCCTGGCTTGTCATGCTTCATTACCTGGCTAGTCATGCTGTATTGCCTGGCTAGTCATGTTGTAGTGCCTGGCTGGTCATGCTGTATTGCCTGGCTAGTCATGCTGTCATGCTTCATTACCTGGCTAGTCATGCTGTATTGCCTGGCTAGTCATGCTGTATTGCCTGGCTAGTCATGCTGTATTGCCTGGCTGGTCATGGTTTATTGCCTGGCCAGTCATGCTTTATTGCCTGGCTTGTCACACTTCATCTGTTCTCCCAGTAGCTTGGGACTAACTTGCTAAGCCAAAGAGGATCACGTTCATTAAATTCTTCATGCCAAGGACTGGGTTTGCTTCTGCTACTCTCAATTGCTTTAATTTCGCAGCACTCTTATTTTGCCTATGGCACAAAACCGTGAAAATAAAAACACACTTTGAAATAGTATTTTAACATTGTTTGAATATGAATTATGTCCAAAACAGTGGGGAAAAAAACAAGAGTGAAATGTCAAAAATCTATACATGCAAAAATAATGCAATTTACAATAACTAAAATGTGGTGCTACACAGTCACAAACACTACAGGAACATGTATGGTAACATGCACATGCTTAAAACCCATGTAACTTCAATCATAGTCATTGAAATATTTTTGGCATAGGTCCCTGCTTGCTGTTTGTAAATTTCTTTTACCTCAAATTTTGTGCAGCCTATCCTAGTTCTAAAGCAATTTTACCAGCAAAAGTCTGGTGATTGCGATTGATGTCACAGGGCTTAGTCCTTGTTGGCAACCCCTGAGCTATTTTCTGCGACTGAGTAATTCTCATTAAATATTGATGCCTGCATACATGTTGACAAAAGTAATTTTGAGAAAAATTCCTCCAGAAAATGTTGCCCTTGTTGTTTTGTCTGCAGACAGGATTGTGCTGTTGGTAAGTTGTTCAGAATTAGTTTTGCATACCAGACAAATAAAATAAGACTTTAAGTGGTTTGATTTTTGTCACTCCCATGGGCCATGTTTATCAGCCTAGACACGTTTGAATGTTTTGAAATAAAGGGACAAGATGGATGTAATCTGGTGAATTCATGTGAAGGGCCTATACAGTCAGTAGATGGAGGATGTAGACCAGCAATGGAGACATTACAACCTGACTATATTTTTTGCCTCATAAGAGACTGGCCCTTTGACAGAGCAGCTTGTATGCAAGGCATCTCCGATCTATGTAAGTTCCAGGGCTGGGCATTGGCGCAAATATGAGCAATCCATCTTAACAGGTTTTGTGAATGTTTTTTCATGCTTTCAGTCTCAAAGGATCTCGGCGTGATTGACATTTGGTGTTGTGATTGATGAAATGGGAGATAAGATGACGGCTAAACTGAGCAGAAAGCACTCTATTCAAATTAGTGATTTGATCAGAAAAGACGTGATTCAAATTGCCGATTTGGTTGTATCTGGAGTTGAAAGCACAGCGATTGTTTGGGAAGATACAAACATGGGCGCTACAGCTTGTGTGTGTTCACCAGATCTTACATTCAATATTCATAACCTCTGGCAGATTGAGGTCATGCTGGGCAAATCAAAACTCAATGAGATTTTCCCATTGTGGCAATGCGTGGAAAATCCAAGAGCCAACAGAGAAGTGGAGTGTTTGAATTTCTCCATTGTGGCTGCCTTTCACATGTATTAACAGCCGTTGTCGCCCCTCGTCTATGGAACAAGCCCACAATCGCTTATTCACACACCTTGAGAAATGGCTGTTAGTTTAACCAGAATGTCTCGGCCAAAATAGAACTGGTCTCTTGCTCTTTTGTGCTTACTTTGCCAGTCATTGAAAGCAGCTGACAATTGAATCTGTAGAGACCTGATGGTGTGTCCATATATGGTTTCTCAGTAAAGTCATCATGGTATCTACACACTGTAGAGTGACCTTTGACCTTCATGGCACCTGCCCATGAGGGCTGTGTTATCCAATGATAATGCTGATGTCAGCATTTTTTTAGCATAGAAGTCAGCTTATTCTCAAAATATATGGTATGTATCATAGAATATCCTGAAATTTAAAGTTTATGAGGTCCTTAAAGTTAAAATTTGGACTCCAGTGACAAAAATGAAACTGCATGAACTATATATCCATACAGGAAACCATTGCCAATCCTCCAGGTAGACATGTATATCACTGTACAAAATACCAGAATGACACACGCCTATGATATGGCTGATGCATTTGCATAAATGTTTTTGTCCAGTCAGTACACTGGCCAGTTATGTAATTACCTCTTAAGTGGTCCCCCTAGCCTTCTGTGATCCTACTTTCTTCTGTAGAATACAGCGTATCAAAAAAAATAAGAAAAAAAAGAAATTATAAAGGCTGCATTTATCTGAAAGATACAGTACATGTATTAATAACAATATGTAAGTGCCAGAATACAACCTAGAGATATACTCAGCATCTGAGTAAACCAGACCTAAAAAATCCTCCAAAAATTGTAAGAGTAAATTAAGATGTCATTGAAAGTAAAGCACTTCAATCAAAAGCATTTCCTGATAGGTTGACCTTGAAAATGAGGTCAAAGTCACCAAAATGCAATCACATCAAGAAATGATGTCAAGGCACACAGGAGGTAAATATGAGTTTCAGGTGTCTTGTACAAGACTTGAGATATCATGCTTACAAACAAAAGGCAGATGGACAAGACTAGACAGAACCATGGATGGGTGGACAGATTGACAAAACCAGACAATGGATGGATAGACAAAACCAGACAATGGATGGATAGACAAAACCAGACAGAACTATGGATGGACAGATGGACAAAACCAGACAATGGATGGATGGACAGATGGACAAAACCAGACAGAACTATGGATGGATGGACAGATGGACAAAACCAGACAGAACTATGGATGGATGGACAGACGGACAAAACCAGACAGAACCATGGATGGATGGACATATGGACAAAACCAGACAGAACCATGAATGGATGGACATATGGACAAAACCAGACAGAACCATGAATGGATGGACAGATTGACAAAACCAGACAATGGATGGATAGACAAAACCAGACAGAACTATGGATGGACAGATGGACAAAACCAGACAATGGATGGATGGACAGATGGACAAAACCAGACAGAACTATGGATGGATGGATGGACAGATGGACAAAACCAGACAGAACCATGGATGGATGGACAGATGGACAAAACCAGACAGAGAACTTAAAAACAAAATGGGACCCCCTTAGGGTGGACCCATAGCATTGACTGTAATTTGTTTTAAGAATAACAAAACATTTTATTCAAGCAACACAGACTGCAGTATTTGGTTGTAGAATTTTCATTTTTAGTCCACAATGTTTTACAATTTTCACCAGAAAATTTGATGGAAAGAAAGAAGAAATAATTGGAGAAAGCTGGGCAGTGTGTCCTGATCAGGAGCATGCTAGTTCTGTCTCCTTTACTTTGAAAGAGTGGAAAATATACATGTATATGGAATGGGGCATGCCAGATACACTACAGTAGTACCTGCAATTTAAGACCACTGCCATGAGAGACCACCTGCTTTTTACAATCACATTAACGTGGACACTGAAGTCTGTATTCTTGGTAAATTCACCTGCAATTTAAGACCACCTGGTGTATGTGATCATTTTTGGCTGACAGAAGGGATGGTCGTAAATAGCAGGTACTACTGTATTCTGCATGGTGGCAGCACTTTGCTTCCAGTGTCATGTGACATTTTCAACCAATGAATGAAACAAGATTTTGTTGACCCTGTATGTGTCGCCCCTGCAACAAGCAGAGAAGTTTCGTGTGGTGCTCCTAGCAGATGACAATCTATGCTTAGTCTGTTGATTAAGTAAACTAATACGAATGATACAGAAAGTCACAATATACTGCAGCAATCAGTGTTTGCTGGACACGACATTAAGCCCTGCCTTTGTGTCCTAGACAAGTCAAAGTCTGGGCAATGTGGATTCTTATCCCACCACTTGTCCCAAACTGTGGTAAAGTTGCCATGTGACAACTGGCACAGAACCTGCATGCCAAGCACTGAAGGGCCAAGCAAGAGTACTATATGACCAAAAAGTGGAGAACAGAAAGTGAACCCTCCCCCTGTTAAGCTGGCCAAAACCAGATACTGTGGTCCTCATCTGATAAGGCCATCCCAAATGCAGTCAAAAAGTGGCCTTATAAGAGGGGTGGCCTCTCCTGAGGGGAGAATATATAATGGAAATGCCATACTTTCTGCACAGGGAGATGCTGGCCTTTCAAGAGGGCTGGCCTCTTGTGAGAGGGGCCTTATAACAGGGGGACCACTGTATTGGTCAAACATTATCTGCTTTAAGGTTTTTTACTAATTTCAACTACAGTGAAAAACAATTTTATGACGGTTATTGTAGTAAAGCCAAAATCTAGAAAGGTAACATTTCCCAGAACATCATCTTCCGTTAGTGTAACTTTATGCACTAAGTACCCAACCACATCAAGGAAATCTGTTGATTCCTAACCCTTTCCCCCCTTGAATTGACACTTGAGTCAACAACTTTCCTTGGCATGAGTTGGGCACTAAGTGTAACGTTAGGCACTAAGTACCCAACCGCACCAAGGAAATCTGTTGATTCCTAACCCTTTCCCCCTTGAATTGACACTTGAGTCAACAACTTTCCTTGGCATGAGTTGGGCACTAAGTGCCCAACTCATGCCAAGGAAAGCTGTTGACCTGGGGCATGTGATTTTGATAGGGCTTATCTACAATTCCCAGTCAAAATTGTTTTTAATTACTGTTCAAATTAGTTGAAAACCCTCAAGCAGACGACATTTGACCACCAGCCGGTTTTGGCCGGCTTAAGGGGGAAAGGGCTAATTCAAGAATGAAAGGGTCAGTCAACCTGGTGATAAATGTATGACTGTAGATGGAAAGGAGTGGGGCCATAAGTCATATTTTTTTCTGAAGGATACATTTGGAACAGCCATGTAGCATGAAGATACACATGATAAGAATCCCTGCCTCTGGAAGCAGGTGTAAATCAATGTTATCAGATAGAACTGAGACACTTTCAGAGATACTGGTATTTCTGAAGTGACAGCTGGGCAATGGTACAATGTTGACCCTTTTACTATCAGAAGATGGAGGCAGGTACTTTATAGCTCAACCAACTCATCCCTGCAGGAAAGGTGTTGCTTGCAATGTTATTCCAATATGCTGTGGCCACAGGTCAATCAGAATATTTTCTATCCACATGAAAAGTGGGAGACAAGCATCAAAACAGATGATGTTTGACTTTGAGGAAGTTTTGCTGGCAAGGGGTTTAATTTGTTTGATCTTGTTTCTTATCAGGCCACTCAACTGTACAAAACAGGAATTTGAATCATGTGAGAATCACATACTTGTATCAGATTGCAGGCACAACTTAAAAGGAGGATATGAGGTTGAAGGTGAAAAAATATTTTTAAAAAATGATATTCTGCATCTGGTAATGTTCATTTCAAAGCATAATAGAGAATGGTACCTGAGTCCCCATACATACCTTAGATGCTTTTAGACTGTGTGTGTATGTGTGCGTGCGTGTGTACATGCGTGCGCACATACATGTATGCATGCATGCATACATGTGTGAAAATCCATACCTGTAACTCATAGTCCAAATTGAGCGCCAACAAGACACATTTTGCTGCAGTCAAAAGTATTGTAGTAAAGTATTTGTGACACTAATATGGAAGATTGAACTGCTTTGTTGCTGGGGCCTGTGTCACTCAACAAGAAAGTATCAGTATACATGTATGTGTGGGCAGATCCCTTATAAACCAAACAGGGTCAGATGGGTTGTTCTTGCAAACACTGTTGTGTTGGCAAGACTGTAAATTGCTTTTGTTTCACTTGCCTTATGCAATTTAGCCTCAAATGACATGTTTTCATATCTTCCCCTCAGGGGGTAAGCATTACACGTTCGTCCATGCATCAAAGTGTCTATCTGGTCATTTTGTTGCCATAGTTACCAAGCTCTCCCAAGTATTCCAGGACAGTTTTTTTCCCTCAATAGGAAAGTTCACAATTACCAATTATCAGTGTATTTAGCTAAATACACAATCCAATACACATAATTCTTCAGGGCTAGAGATGTGTATTCCCATTGGATTGCATGTTAAATTAACCTCAAATTGAAAGAAAACTTTTAAAGCTACAAGAATAAAATTTATGTGAACATTTCAGCTTTTTACCTCAGCTGACTTGTCAGTCAGCTGAGGTTTTGTGAGGGTCCGTCGTCCGTCCGTCGTCCGTCCGTCGTCCACAATTCACATTTTCGACTTCTTCTCAAAAACCGTTTGCCAGATCCGCGTCAAACTTGGTGCAGATGTGCCTTGGGTGGGTCTCTACCAAGTTTGTTCAAATGGTCACGGTCCAGTTATTTTTGGATTTTTTATGAATTTTTTTGTTCTTTTTTGGGTAAATCTTAAAAAATCTTCTTCTCCAAAACCGCTCACCCAATTCCTTTGATATCACACAGGAACACTTCCTGGGACTCCTAGTTCTTAATTTGTTCACTAGGTGGCGCTGCAATTTTTTTCTTATTTTTTATGAATTTTTGTGCTGTATAGCTATTTTCAACTTCCCCTCCAGAACTGTCTCTCAGATTAAGCTGAAACATGGTGGATATGTTCCTTGTAGAAGGGTCAAACAAAGTTGTTCACTATGTAGGAATGCTGCGGATTCCTGATTTTATATGATTTTTTCAATTCGGGTACTTATGGGTCAATGCAGCTTTCCTATTGATTACTATGGAAGTCAATGGGCATTCTAATGCTAATTCACATTTTCGACTTCTTCTCCAAAACCGTCATCCAGATTAACTTCAAACTTGGTGACAATGTATGTTGGGTGGGTTTCTACCAATTTTGTTCAAATGTTCATGCTCCAGTGATTTTTTTATTTTTGATGAATTTTTTTGTTCTTTTTTTTTGACAAATCTTAAAAAATCTTGTAAGTCAATGGGCATTCTAATGCTAACTCACAGGACAACTGACACGAAATTTACTGTTTACTTGATAACTTGAGATCTGTTTTGAGTTAGCTACACATGTTAATTATTCTGTATGAAGGTCATGCTGAGACAGTACATGAATGACCTTGACCTCGTTTGTGGGATCACAGTGCAATATACATGAATTTTACTCTTCATTGTAACTTGAGAACTACTTGAACTTTGATGTTGCACATGTAAGTGTTCTTCTATAAAGTTCAGACTTACTCAGAACATGGTGTCCTTGATCCTTTCCCAAGTTCATAGAGCTGCAAGTGTGATGAATGTCAAGATCAGCTGAGGCACGGGCTGTTCACACAGCCCTCTTGTTATGGTTTTTAATTATTTTTTTCTTGCCGCAGCTGACTCTGTTTTGTTATCTTGTGGTCCATCATCCATCAACAATTCACATTTTCAACTTTTTTTTTTGGTCCCCCCCTTTTTTTTTTTTTTTTTTGTACTGCTGGATGATGTCAGTGAATCTGGTGGACTTACTAACTATGCTACATATAGACAAACAAAACTCCTTGCATGCCAAATACTTCAACATGGTAAACAAAGAATGTTTTAAGATTACCAAAAATAAACACAGGGAGATAGTCTGTTTGATATCTTAGGCCACTAAAATAGGTGTCTCTCATCAGGAACAAATCTTAAAATAACCAGGTGCTGATGGGCCTTTTTAGTTTTAACCTCAGCTGACTTGTCAGTCAGCTGAGGTTTTTTGAGGGTCCGTCGTCCGTCCGTCCGTCCGTCCGTCCGTCGTCCGTCCGTCGTCCACAATTCACATTTTCGACTTCTTCTCAAAAACCGTCAGCCAGATTCACTTTAAACTTGGTGGAGATGTGCCTTGGGTGGGTCTCTACCAAGTTTGTTCAATTGGTCAAGGTCCAGTGATTTTTGGATTTTTAATGAATTTTTTTGTTCGTTTTTGGGTAAATCTTAAAAAATCTTCTTCTCCGAAACCGCTTACCCAATTGCTTTGATATCACACAGGAACACTCCCTGGGACATGTAGTTCTTAATTTGTTCACCAGGTGGCGCTGCGATTTTTTCCTTATTCTTTATGAATTTTTGTGTGTTATAGCTATTTTCGACTTCTTCTCCAGAACTGTCTCTCAGATTAAGCTGAAACATGGTGGATATGTTCCTTGTAGAAGGGTCAAACAAAGTTGTTCACTATGTGGGAATGCTGCAGATTCCTGATTTTTAATGATTTTTTCAATTCGGGTACTTGTCGGTCAGTGCAGCTTTCCTATTGATCACTATGGAAGTCAATGGGCATTCTAATGCTAATTCACATTTTCGACTTCTTCTCCAAAACCGTTATCCAGATTGACTTCAAACTTGGTGGGGATACACCTTGAGTGGATCTCTACCAAGTTGTTCAAATGGTCACGCTCCATTGATTTTTATATTTTTTTTGAATGCACCTTTACTATTGATTACCGTGTAAGTCAATGGGCATTCTAATGCTAATTTACATTTTCGACTTCTTCTCCAAAACCATCATCCAGATTGGCTTCAAACTTGGTGGCAATGTACCTTGGGTGGGTGTCTACCAGGTTTGTTCCAATGGTCGTGTTCCAATGAATTTGGATTTTTTTATGATTTTTTTTCAAAAATCTCGACAAAAGTTTTAATAGGAAAGTTTAACATGGTAATTTCTTGTAATGGTCATAACTTTAATAATATTGACCAGATTTACTTCAAACTTGGTGGGGATGTGCCTTGGGTGGATCTCTATCAAGTGTGTTCAAATGGTCATGCTCTATTGATTTTTGGATTTTTTATGAATTTGTTTGTTCTTTTTTGAGGCAAACCTTCAAAATTCTTCTCCTCTGAAACCGCTCACCCAATTGCTTTGATATCGTTCATAGACACTCCCGGGGACACCTAGTTCACAATTTGTTCACCAGGTGGCGCTGCAATTTTTTTAATGAATTTTTTGTATGGTTTTGCTATTTTTCACTTGTCAGAACGATCCCTCAGATTAAGGTGAAATGTGATGGATATGTTGTTGTGGAAGGGTCAAACAGTTGTTTAGTAGGTGGCACTGCTTTGGATTTCTGATTTTTCAGGATTTTCAATTACGGTACTTACCAGTCAGTGGAGCTTTCCTATTGATTACCATGTAAGTCAATGGGCATTCTAATGCTAATTCACAGGACAACTGACACAAAATTTACTGTTTATTTGATAACTTGAGATCTGTTTTGAGTTAACTACACATGTTAATTATTCTGTATGAAGGTCATGCTGAGACAGTACATGAATGACCTTGACCTCGTTTGTGGGGTCACAGTGCATCATACATGAATTTTACTCTTCATTATAACTTGAGAACTACTTGAACTTTGATGTTGTACATGTAAGTGTTCTACTATAAAGGTCAGACTTACTCAGAACATGGTGTCCTTGATCCTTTCCCAAGTTCATAGAGCTGCAAGTGTGATGAGACCTGTCAAGATCAGCTGAGGCACGGGCTGTTCACACAGCCCTCTTGTTGTACATAAGTTTACCACACAAATTTTGCTATTCCTGCAACGAGTGGTTTTAAAGTTATTAAGGTATAAATTACTATGGAAAGTAATGGAAATACATAACTGTAGCCACGAATGACTGAAATGCCCTCTGCAGAAGAGCAGTAGAGGCTTCTGATCTTGCTCTGCCCTATTAGTCACAAAGGTAGGACAAAATGGTTTAGGTTTCTGTGTCAGTGTAACCTTGTGACCTTTGTAGTGATCAGTCTACTTCATGTTTTCAGCGTCAGTCATTGACCCTTAACGGTGTCCTCACATCATAATTATACAGCATTATAAATGAGAAAAAAAATTTTCTTGTCATTTATGAACAAAATTTCATTTGGTTGTTTACTCTCAGTTTACTTCAAAACACATTTGAACAAGTTCATTGTCAGGGCATCATATCTGCCAGTCACAACATTGTCGTTTTTTATTTGTTCTGCCAGGCTTCCCAGCAGAGCATTGGACCCATGGGCCTCTTGTTGTTAGTCAGTGCTGAGTCCCCTGGTCCTTAGAAATAATGACAAGTGTATGTTACGGTAGACTTAGGAAATGAGGTATAATTTGTATTTTCCACATTAATGAATGTTTGCTGAACCATAAGGAAAAACTTCAAAAAATTCCACAAAATCAGCAAATTTTCCGTGTTGGTGGCAAATTGCAATGTGTCATGGGAACTGTCATTTTCTGGCACCAAACAGGATAAGCCAAGCACACATGCATTGATCACTAGGGGGCACCACTTTGTAAGAAGGATCACATGACATCTCCTGACGAATCAAATAAAGCAGAAGATATACAGGTGACCATGACTCTGTGGCATTGCCTTGCACGTATATAAAGTTGTAGACTTGCACCGTTATAAAAAGGAAAAATAAACACAAAAGTGTCAAAATGATAATGATGACATTATGCTCTACAACAATGTTCTTTTATGTCTGTTTAATTCAGAAACTCAAAAGGATGAATTTATAACCAAAAATTTACACAGCAACATGGAAGACCTGGTGTAGTGCTTACCCATGATACTTCTTCGAAAAAAAAAAAAGAAGCTGTTTTGGCAGCAGTGAGAGTCTGATATTGAAGGTATATTTTAGTGAACAGTTGGCATTACACATGTGTTTGCAGTATCAGGGGTGTTAGAACAGTGAGCATGGACTGGAAAAAAACTCACTCAGCTGTCCCCTCCTGTTTGTTAGACCAGATCTGCACAAGGTGCAGCTGTTCACACTTGCACATGAAATATTGCAGGTTTTTTGTGTTTCTAAGCAGACAAAAAAAAAACCCTGACATATTCTCCCGCAAATGAGTCAACAGCGATTGTAATACAGTAAAACCTCATTAGAATGACACTCAGATATCTGAAATATTCACTTAATGGCACAAGTTTTGAGGGATTTGAAGTCAATTTCCTTGGATATAAATTTGACTCATTAATATGAAATTCTCAGATACCTATGATTTGCATGGAATCGATACTACCATGATTATGTGAGGTTTCACTGAATGTACATAGTTTATAAATACTGTATACAGGCCACACTTTTCAAACTAGACCCATATGACTTGCAGAACTTATCAAGTGTATGGAAATCTTGGTCAAGTTTAATATTGGTGGCACCACCTACATTGTTATGTATGTACTTTGTCCTTGTGTTCAGTGCATCCCTGCATCCGTCCAGAGTTTTCATGCAAAATTGTTTTGGGATAAGGCTTTCATATTGCATGTGCTTATAGTCCTGCATTTGGTCTCAAACAAGTTTGAAGATGGGTGACCTTGACCCAATCCCCCCCAAAAAAATTGCACAGTCACAGAGCCATTTTAGTGTATTTTTGTTTTTCGTACGATAAGTTGAAAACTTTTTGACATAGACATTTCAAGTTGCCAATGTTTATAGTCCTGCGTGAGGTTTCGAAAGTTGGAAGATGGATGACCTTGACCCAATTCTTATGGTCACAGAGCCATTTTAGTGAATTTGGTTTTCACACAATAAGTTGAAAAGTTTTTGACATAGGTCTTTCATATTGCACATGCTTTTAGTCCTGCATAAAGTCTCAAATGAGTTCAAAGATGGGTGACCTTGACCCAAGCCCCTAGGCCATTTTAGTAAATTTGTTTTGCACACAAAACTTGACAAATTTATGACACAGGGCTCTAAAATTGCAGGTGATTGTAATAAAGTGTCAAATGAGTATTAGGATGGGTTACGTGACCCAAATCCCAAGGTCACAGAGCCATTTTATGGAATTTGGTTTTCATGCAGTAACTTGAAAAGTCTTTGACATAAGTCTTTCTTATCGCACATGGTTTTAATTCTACATAAGGTCTCATACAAGTTGGAAGGTGGAAGATCACCTTGGCCCAAATCCCAAGGTCACAGAGCCATGACTGCTGTCAGTACTGACAGCTGTGGCATGGGGGGGGGGGGAGGGAGCATAGATCTAGCAATCTTGATTGCATTTTAGTTTGTATTGAATTAGACTTGCAAAATTTGTTGGCTATATAGGCCATTTCCAATGCTAGTATGTTATGTAATATCATTGACCTTTACCTACTTTTGTGAGGTCACCAGGCCTGTTAAGTTGAAAGGGGTGATTTTGTAATAGCAGGTGTAGCTTGGACATCAGTGGCAAAGAGAATAATTGAGCTTCTAGATCAGGACTTGACATTAAGGTTTTTTTGAAGGTCGAGGAGGGCATACAAAATTTGAGGATGTCAAGGTCAAATGGCCAATTGAAGTATAGGGGTCATCTTGTGAATGTTCTGCACCCAGAGCTTTTTAGTGAGGCCCATATAACTTTAAGGACTTATAAAGTGTATGAGAATCTATGTTGGCATCAATGTTGGTGGCACCACATGTAGTATTAAATATCTAATATACAGGTCAAGATGTGAAAATCTTGTCAACAGTCCAGCATCCTTAATAATTTATAGATCTTCATGAAATTTAGTGGGATTGTAGAAAAGGTCAAAATCTCAGTAGTTTGTGATACCAGTGGTGCCACCTGTAATATGACAAAAATTATAAGCAAAAATGTCTTGAAGGGTTCAAAATTCCATATCTCGAAAAAGCAATTCAACTAGGCATGCCAAATTTATAGGATATATAGATCGTGTCCAATGCTAGTTAGTTATATAAGATCAGTGACATTGACCTATTTGAGTAAGGTCACCAGACCTGTTATGTTGGAAGAGGTGATTTTATATGGCTGAGTGTGGGTCATATATAGGTACTCCTGGTAATACCGTATTCACTCCAATAGCAGCATGCTGTGCAAATGCTAAGATTTCCTGGAGCGCACATGGTTTTTGTGGAGTTTTGTGATATGTCTTAACTTACAATACCTCAAACATTTACACTTATTGTAGAACTGATATGGCATAAGATAACAACAATGACACCCCCCCCCCCTTGTTTCATCAGAAGCAGTTAATTTTTAAAAAATTTAAATAATACTGATTTTTAATAAACCCTCCCAAGATTACAAAGTGTATGTGGGGGGGGGGTGCTTCTATTAGGGCAGGTGCTACAATTGGAATGAATATTGTTGGTACTCTTCCAGTCCTAGGTACTGTGCCAGACAGTAGGCCTATTATAGCACTTTCTAATGACTTCACTATATGGCCCATAGTGGTATGGCCAATATGATATTTATACGCATGCTTTCTGGCACTAAAATCGACCCAGACGTAATATATACATATACATATACATATACATATACATATACATATACATATACATATACATATACATATACATATACATATACATATACATATACATATACATATACATATACATATACATATACATATACATATACATATACATATACATATACATATACATATACATATACATATACATATACATATACATATACATATACATATACATATACATATACATATACATATACATATACATATACATATACATATACATATACATATACATATACATATACATCGCAGAAGCAAGTCCACAAATCAGGGTAATTCATCATGCAGTAGACCACCCAGTGGACTCAGTCTTTAATACTTGTAGCAGGTAAAGTACCAAAATGGATGCATCTGACCAGTTCATTTTCAATGTTACATTGACAGTAAAGACCTTGTGCACAGATCTATACAATATATTCACAACATACTATATAGCAGGAAAGTATAAAACAGTTTTTATTATCACACTTTTTACTCTTAATTTGCAACATTTGCCATTTATTTTGACAGACCTGTATATGCCGGAATGGAAAATGATGATATATGTCTGGTTGGCCTATTAAATTCATTTGGCAGGCGTGGTGGTGATCATTTCATGCCATTTAGCTAAGTGGTCAAGGCGTTAGAACAATAATAACAGGCATTGGGTGAAAAAACGTGACAAGTCCTGTTGGTCCTTTGAAGTTTGTGTGAAGTTTTTTTTCAAAAGGACCATTATGCTTAATGACTTGCAGTTACATTGTCAACTCAGACTTTGTATATGGCTGTAGTTCATACAGTGGGGCACTGTGTTCAGGCATGCCACATACATTATGTGAGGAGAGATCCAATTAAGACAATGGTTCCCCTGTACAAAGTCATATCAAGGACTATTAAAATATAAGTTCCTAGGATTCTCTGTCTAAAGACAAAATAGTGACCTCAAATTTCATTCCCAATTACACAGAGCTGTCAATTTTTTTTCCTTAAATGTGGCGCAGAGGTACTTTTTGTGATGAATTTACATGTATACAATTTCAGTAATAATAACAGTTATGTTAAAAAGGTGTGCAAAAAAAATAGTAATAGTATGGCAATAAGTTCAATAAAAAACGTTTGCCACATGTATATATGCATGTTTAACTCATTCCATACCAGTCCCTGATATTTCCATATATTTACCTAGATTTAAGACGACAATTGCATATTTAAATTTTTCATGAAAAGAGCTTTCGCTCAAGTACCAACATGTATATAGTCTTAAGTCAGTGGTTCTGGCACTACCTGGCAAGTCATGCTGCATCTGCCCTTGCGGCAGCTGCAGCATGACTTGCCAGGCAGTGCCAGAACCACTGACCAAGGCCTGTCCCCATAGTATGGAATGAGTTAAGCATGCAGCTGTGTAAAAAGCTCTAACCACATTCATGAACATGAAGTGGGTTTATAAAATTTTCAGTTGCTTTAGGCTGAGTTATGAAAATTCCAGATATATGCATGCCTTGCATACTCTATCAGGAAAGAGAAAAAATAGCAGGTTTTTGTGGTCATCCTGTAGAGGGCGCTTTAGTAAGGAGGGTCAGGGTTGTGTGTTCCTGTTATTTTACATAGAAATTTGTAAACTTAAGCAAAAGCAGCTCTGCATTTAGAAACACCACATTTTGTTGTTATGAAGTGTATTTGCCAGTGAAATGGTTACTGGTACATAAGTTTCATCTGGAAAAGTTACAATTTTTAATGTATGGTTACTTTACCATGCAACACAATGGAATACACATAGCCTACAAGAGCTGTGTGAATTGGGTTTATGGAAAAAATAGTTTTTATTAACATGAATCTTAGACACAAGATATAGTCCGAGTGGTGTGGGGAAAAAAAGCAAAAAACAATAAATTCACAACACTTAGAACTCATACACACCCAGGTGACGTTCCACACTATGTTTGGCTGAATACACAGAAAATTGTGGTCTACCCTGTTACAGGCTGCTCCCTTGTCGGAACCCTTGCTGTCGTCCACCAATCTGTCAAGTGACTAAATGTTCAGTTGTCCTTGTATTGCCAATACACAAGCATTGTTTGGCAAGTAGACTGCCTTTCTGATGGCATTTGGTGGTGGCCCCCAAGTCCATACAAAGAGGCCGTCTTTGTATGCAGAGAAAGAAGAACTAGGATGGAGGTGAATAATTGCATTATGTGTGTATCCACTTGAATCCATGACTTGTTCAACCAAGCTGGCAAGCTCTTTGGCTCATGCACAAGCACGCAATGCAAAGTCCGAACTTGGACGCCACATAAAGAAGTGATTCATTTGCATAAGACTCAATGACATAATCTGAGTCACAGATGTGAACTTGAGTGTCTTTTAGCAAAAATCTTTTGGCCACTGGAATGGTGCTTTTCAAAGTCTTTCTTTAGATGCATTACATTCCTGGGTTTGGAGGTATTTGAAAGTCCTTTGACAGTTGGTTCGAGCTGTGAGTTGGCTGTATTATGATTGACACCTGTATGCTTTGTGCAACACGGCCCCTACAATATAAAATGCACCATTTTGTGAAAGTAATTAAAAAAATACAAGTGTGTCTAGGATTCGCTGAATATTTATGGGCAAAATCAAGTCAACAGTCTCTTGGGGAATGGCCTAGCAGTAACTTTCCATGTGGACCTTTTCCATCTCTTTTCGCATCTGTCATTTATTAGATGGGCTATGCATTGCCTTAAGAAAGTGGCAGCCACTCTTATCCACATAAGCCAGCAAGTCCAATTGTCATCAGTGAGCTTTACAAGTACATGTGCATTGAGGAGGTTGTTTTCCAGCAGACCTGCCAAGCTTGTACAAGCGAGATCAGCCCACGAAAAATAGTGACAGGTAAACTTTTTTTTTCAGTTTTACAGTAATTTCCCTCGAGTTTGGGTATGAGTGTGATAACATACGGTCAATAACTGAAGCATAGTGTGGTATGAATTTGAAAGAACGGAGACTTAACATTTTAATCTGTTCTCACACATCACTGAACGACAAGACATAGTATGGCACGATTCACTGGATTGATACCCTGATAAGTTTTATCTGCTTGTGGTGGCTTTTCCCCCTTTTCAGAATTTGTATTCAAGCATAGCCATGTGTAATTAACCTGGTTATAAGTACTATGATTGTCAAATCCTTGATTATGCAGCCAGCTGACTGGGTCAGGGTTCCGCCAGGATACAGACGGGATGCAGACGCAAAGGCAATGCATGTCCTTCCAAGTGTCAATGTTAAATTGAGACCTACACTTAGTGTATCTCAGATAACAGAGGAAAGGTACAGATTGTGTTTCACATTGTAGATTGAACAGAGGTTTCACAAGTTATCAATAGCCAGTGGACTATAAAGTTTTGCCGTTGACCATATATTAGGGAGCTGCATTGAATGGTCGCTGTTTGTGGAGAGATGTAGAAGCCCGAGTGAGCAATGACAGGGGGAAGCAGTCACCAGTAATTGGATAATGAGGGTAACAACAAGGTTTGGATCCAACGACGTGTTGTGTATTTGATGTGTCTGGGTTGGGACCCATGGCTTTGTAGTCGGGTCAAATTAGCAGGTTCTTACTGTAGTGTCCCCTTACTCAACTTGACACTTATCAGTAAGCTTGGCTGCCACCAATTGAATGCCTGCTGATACATAGAAAGCCCCATTTATTGTAATTGTGGTTCTAGCCGTCTTTTCCACAAAAACATCCATCATTAACGCACCAGCAGTTTTCTACCCCAGTTTCACACAAGGATGAATCCTCATAGGCCGCAGTCATAAATTTTGTGTTCAATTTTCAAATCGCGCAGCTGGGCTTGAGGTAAATATAGTACTTTGCACTTTGCTTATTGACTTCGGCACTCGCTCATGAACGCAGCTTTGCCTGACGGAAGTCACTTCTTCTGAACAAAGACGTGTGCGTGGCTTGTTACATCATTGGTATAAATATGATGACAGAAAGAATGGCCAAAGGGAATAGCCGACTGAAACCCATTCCATGTACAGGAAATTAGACCTCCAGTATTAAGTGAATAAAATGTCTTTTTTACAACATTAGCCGATTGAGACAAGAATTCTTTGAATATAAATGTGTTACCAGTGTGTAATGTGGTCTTGGTGTTGTGCTGGAGAGTTTTAACATCAAGCCAGTCTCGTTACAAGAGAGCTGTCAAACTTTCTGAAAACAAACAGAAAGTGCCCGGTAGAATGAGAGAATGACGGTAGAATGAGAGAATGACGTTTGTGTTGGGACTGCACACCTTTGGTTTTGAATGTCAGTGTTCCTGTAACATAAAGACCAGGTAAAGCAGTTACCTTGTAAAAGGGTACAATTACTTTATTGACAACACTTAGCGATTTGCTATACAATTTATGGGTCATTGCTTTTGGGGAGACAGTGGAACAGCACACTTATAAGGGGTAGAATCAAAGAGAGCAACAAACTACCTGCTGTGGCCACTGTTACATGATACTAGGGTAACTCTCCTCATGCTGGGCCCCTCTCTACTCATTCCTGAGGAGTCTATCCACTGGGGGGCTGTATCTTGAGCATCCAACCATGAAGAAACTATGTCCCTAAGAGCAAAGTTTGTAGACCTGGTCTATACACAGTTTTTATCCCTGTCAATTCTAGGAATACATTGCCAAACTATATGGAAATCATTATTAATCTCTGTCTTGACAGGCCACCTGAAGGGCAGGCCTAAAAGGGGTCTCTCAAGCCAGGTGGCCTCTCATTAAAGTTGGAATAACATGGAAAATATAGCTGCAGGGACCTGTGGAATGTGGTCTTTCGAGCCAGGTGGTCTCTCATTGGAGTGGCCTTTCAAGACAAGGACCTCTGTACTGCAGAAATAATTAAATTGTTACAAGAACCGGCGAAACTCGCTTAAACGGGCACAAGTGCTCTGCACATATGTGTGCGCATGGCGTAATAATGTGTAGGCCTATAGTACTTTTATTTTGTTGCACAACTTCCTTTAGTGCCATCGGGACCGCATAAGTGGGTTTCGGCCAAGAATCTGCCGGCTGTGTGTGGAGGGGGTATATCACTGACCTGATAACTGCTCTGTCACAGTTAGGGCTTGGTTCTTCTACAATGTGTTTGTGGCGTAACTCTTTCAATGCCAACTGTGACTAAAGTCGAACTACTTGAGAGGAACTGCTCTCAATTGTAATAGATTCATATTCTTTGTGGAAAAAAAACTTTCATTCAAGTACCAGCATGCCGCTTGATCCACAGAATATAATTGTGTGGGTCAACAGCTTTTCTTGGCATACTTTGGGCGCATTATTCCTCAGTAG
Source organism: Hermodice carunculata (assembly GCA_964020975.1). Lineage (NCBI taxonomy): Eukaryota > Metazoa > Annelida > Polychaeta > Eunicida > Amphinomidae > Hermodice > Hermodice carunculata. The sequence continues at coordinate 82,077,020 of OZ026618.1, read as the reverse complement.
TCTCTCAACAGTGCTCCTACTTTTAGTTGTATCGTTACTGCTCCATTGCGCAGTCTTGTAGTCTTTGTCAGACACAGGTCAAGGCTTCAAAACTTTGTAGCCACAACTGGAGGTATGTGCGTAATTAACAAGACATTTTGTCATGGTCCTTTAAAAATCCATTTTAAAATATTGAACCATTTACACATTTCTTTTGCCAAATTTAAGAAACATTAGCCCATGGCAAATTTGCTAGTGGTCAGAACCGTGTTACAACATATTGTCTTATAGTTTCTGTACGCTCGCTACTTGTAGGGATGCCACATCATGGTCCAAAGGCAATTTGATGGTTTATGTTTGGTTCAACTGATATGATGCTTTAACATATGTACACACAAATGTCAACATGAAGAAAAAATCAGCTCCCATTTTCAAGTCAAAGACAAGTTTTTTATTTCCAAAACTGAAATTGAATTCTCCGTGGCTCTGTGACTTGCGACACTTGAAGCCGCAAATGCATCCAAATCTGCTTGTCATGTGCTGCTGAAGCCACAATGTTAACCCTTAAAGTGATAATCACTGCTATAGTTGTTTTCTCAGCACCAATAAACATATAATGGTTAAAAGATTTAAATTCCTCATGAAGATACCTTTTATTCAAATACCAGCAAGCCTATTCTAAAGCAAAAAGTAATCTTAGTCAACAGCTTTCCTTGGGACACCTTGCACACAATGCTTGCAAAGTGTCCCAAGAATAGCTGTTGACTCAGTCTTAAATCAGCGCTTTAAGGGTTAATTAATATTTATTGTGGACCGTGGTCACATAATTGTAAGAGGCCCTTATATAGGCCTGTGAGCCTGTCGGCCAATTGTGTTTTGCTAATGTAATATGTTTACACGAGAGGAATTAATATAGCCATTGCCTTTATCCCATTTGTATTTTTTGAAATAAAATATGTTTAAACCAATATGTTTAAACTTAATACTGAAGGTCATTGTTTTTTCAAAAGTGTTACCAAGAAATGAAGTTGACAACAGTTTGTGCATGATAGGGATACTTTCGGGGGTAACAATATGGTTGAGAGCGGTATTCTTAGGGCAAAAACATAGGCACAGAATATGCAAATATCACCGAAGTCAGGAAAATGGGACAGTACTCCTGTCTGTCTGTCTGTCATTTCAGGACATTTTGTTGCATTTCACCTTGAGGTAATCCTGATGTAAAGTTTTCATCTTCAGTTTTACCTGCTCCCGTGTTCTGCCATGAGATTGGCATTCTTTTCTGTTTTCATTTGTGTACAGTGGTACCTGCTGTATGTGGCCACCCCTTCTGCCAAGAAAAAGTGGCCATATACAGCAGGTGACCTGTCACCACAGGTAAATTTTACAAAGAAATTGACTCCTATGTCCAAGCCTAGTGACCGCAAAAAACAATGCGGCTGCTCATGGCAGTGGTTGCATACAGCAGGTAACACTGCATTAAGATTGTCTCCAAACACTCTCCAGCTTACTCATAGATATATGTAAAGGCCTCCACAGCCATATCGGACCATAATTTTTCCCACACAGACTGGACAGTACTGAGGATAGCCAACAGATATGTACATGTATTAAAAACAATTATGACAAATTGGTGCGAAAGAAACGTGGGAAGAACATAATGGGTTATATCATGGGCATGTATGGTCTTATTTGTCAAGCGTTATAGGGATCGCCCATCAGCATGCATACACACATAAAGCAACTAATGCGAGTTCACACTAAAAAGCAATTATGATGAGAGTATTCAAGGTTTAAAGCTAAGGAAACACCCACATGAAGGTGCTTTCAACCTAAGCCGTGTCAAATAAAACAAAAATCAAATACAAATTGACTGTGGTGTGTCACCGAAATGAAGGGAAATTGACCGCCAAATTTAATCCTGTTTAAATCATCAGGAAGGACAAGTGTGTACATGGCATTAATCACTCAGATGTGTGTTTATGGAACCAAGTCAACCCTCACGCTGTTAGTGAATCTGGAGCTACATGTACGACACATTGTACAGTCTGTTACTGAATTCTGCTAGTGTGTACAATCAGAATTCTCTTACTGCATCCCTCCAATGTGCCAGGCTTATGTGTAAAGCGTCATACTCATGTTCCAACCTTCTCATGTGTACAGTCTTATATTCCATCCTGCTCATTTTAGTCTCATGCTTGCCTTTTTTAATATGCATTTAGCATCTGCCATTTAATAATTGGAGGATGTGACTGCTAAAAGGGTGCCTGGTTCAGGCACCTGTGATAGGCATCCACACGTTCATATCTGGGCAGTAAAACAATCTTGGGGAAGCAGGTCTTGGCTTAGGAGCAAAACTTGTGTTTTTAGATGTTGCCATGGCAGCAAAGTTTGTGCATGTTTATTTGTTTACACCAGAGCTGTTGCCAGGGCAACAAAGTCTGTACATGTATACACGTATATATATATATATGTATATGGTATATACAAATATATTTGTATACACCAGAGCTGCTGCCATTTAAATTGAATTGATACTGAATGGATTTTTGTGACACATACCGAACACAAAAATTCTGGTGTAGTCTGTAGAACAAACAGCAATCTAATGATATGAACATTATCTAAATCATTTGTTACACTGATTAGTATATGCACATGTGCATAGCATGACCTTTAAACCTCATAGTTTTCACATGTTTCAGTAGTGACATTTCATTTGCTGTAAAATATTGATATATATTTGTTAAAACCGATCATTTTCGGCAAGTTAGAACTATTGAAAGAAAAGGCAATGCTTGAGCTTTCACTTCCTGTCTAGCCATATTTGTTTGTGTACAAATGTCTCGAGTGTTTGGTACTGCCAAAAAAGGCCAAAGCCTGTTCTATTTTGGGATAATTTCCTTCCATTAACTAAATTTTATGTTGGTAGACATCTCGTGCCATGAACAAATAATTCAAATATGATGATAATTTCCATATTTGGAAATACAGATGAAGAACTTTCTGAGGTCATCGATCCAAATGCATGTATAGTACTCGCAATGTACTGAGCATGAGCATGATAAGCAAAAGTGTGCTTGCAATTGGTATTCTTTGAATTTAGCATCATCCGAAAGAGCACCTCGCGTTTCAGATGACAGCCAAAAAGAACCTTGGTCTGTGACAACAGCTGATCAGAGCATTGGTGGACCCCCCCCCCCCCCCAAAAAAAAAAAAAAAAAATTCACATGGGTTACCTTTCTCTGATAACCTCCCATATGGGTGAGAAGTATGATGCAGCAAGTTTCGTTTTGCCTTCCATTATGACATGTAGATGGAGAGACCAAACAAACTTTGCTGACAGTGTAACAAACACATAATGATCAAAATGTGGACATTGGCTACGAGATGTGAGATGCTCAATTTTTTTTTTTTTTTATTGATATGCATGCAGACAGCATGAGCAGATGATCGACAGTGCTCTTCCACACAAGCAGTAAATTAATCAAACAGATGCTTAGTTATCCTGCTATTTAATCATGATTTATATGTATGTTATTATGAGGGAAATTATATTAAAATGGATACTTTAGCAGGGGTGGACATAAAGGTTTTTGACTGGTTGCCCCATGGCAACTTATGTGACAATATGGGACAACCAAAGGGTTAAATCTCCAAAGAGATCAAAATGTGTGGTTGTCCAGGCTGAAAATTTGGTTGTTCAGGACAAGTATGGTACAAAAAATGGGAAAGAGTTTAAAGCATATCCATGAAAACAGGTCCCACAAGTTTGGTTGTTATATTTTTATTCTATGACTGAAAGGAATCAATGAAAAAGAGGACACTTTCTGGCTGAAGAAATAGACCTGCTCACCAAACTTTTTCTGAACCAAGATCCATGTCCTCAGTTATGCTAGGGTGCAATTATTAGTTTAGCTGACTTGCTAGTCAGGCTGAGCTTTTAGGAGGCCCGGTCATCCATCTGTTCGCAATTACATTTTCCACTTCTTCTTCAAAATTGTTGGCCAGATTCACTTAAAGCTTGATGCCAGTATAGTTTGGGTGGGTCCCCTGTTAAAGTGCCAGTAGTCTCTACATGAAGTGGACCTGAAATGCACCTGAAGTGCACCCTTTTTCCCCACCTAGCCACACCAGAGCCCCATCCTGCTGTTGTGTACAGTCTTGTGCTTCATCCTACTATAGTGTACAGTCCTCTACTCTATCCTACTGCAGTGTGCAGTCTCATGCTCCATCCTACTGCAGTGTACAGTCTCATGCCCCATCCTACTTCAGTGTAAGGCCTCTGGCCCCATCATGCCCCAGTGTACAGTCTCGTTGGTCTCATGCTCCATCTGACTGCAGTGTATAGTCTCATGCTCCATCCTACTGCAGTGTGCATTTTCATGCCCGATCCTACTATAGTGTACAGTTTCATGTTTCATCCTGCTGCAGTGCACAATCTCATGCTCTATCCCACGGCAGTGTAGTCTTGTGCTCCATCCTACTGCAGTGTACAATCTCATGCTTTATCCTACTGCAGTGTACAATCTCATGCTCTCTCCTACTGCAGTGTAGTCTTGTGCTCCATCCTACTGCAGTGTACAATCTCATGCTTTATCCTACTGCAGTGTACAATCTCATGCTTTATCCTACTGCAGTGTACAATCTCATGCTCTCTCCTACTGCAGTGTAGTCTTGTGCTTCATCCTACTGCAGTGTACAATCTCATGCTCTCTCCTACTGCAGTGTAGTCTTGTGCTTCATCCTACTGCAGTGTACAGTCTAGTGCTCGATTCTACTGCAGGGTACAGTCTCGGGCTCTGTCCTACAACAGTGCACAGTCCTTATGGTAGAGTCCCAGTCTCCACATCTTAGTATTAGCCAGAAATGGACAACCTGGGTATCTCTGATGTGATGATATTCTTGTTACTATCCAGGGAGTCATAATATCTCAGTGTGATTTTGAAAATGGATGGATAGTGAAGACACTACGTTACATCTCTGACATTTTGTTGCGGTCAGGAAGGTAGCATCTTACATAAATCACAGAAAAATGTTTTTGCTTTCCTAATGCATGTGAAAATGGACAAACTCTCAATTTCACAGTTCATGATATACATGATTCAGCAAAATGTGAATTCAAAGTTCATGCTTTATTAAAATGCTAAATCATGCTTCAGGCGTATAAGGCCTTAAAATAGCTCACACAAATTATTTGTTAGCTTCAGTATTCAAGAAAATCTGAAATGTTCCAATCACAGACCACAAGAAAGGCTGTTCCTCCTCTTATGTTTGCCTGTACAACTGGACCTGTAAAATGTTTCTGTCACCATATATATTCAGTAAGGCAGGATCAGGCAATCTGAGTGTTCACCTTCATTGGAATGGGACCGCTATCTGTGTGCACCATACATTTGTTAAAGCCTGGGTGTGTTCAGGAGAAACTGGGTGTGCAAACCACACCTGGCTAGTTAACATGCTGCCAGGCACACCACTAAAGCCTGACAGTCAACACATTCAGGTTTTTATGTCGGATAATATTTTGTTAATTCTTATTATCGTTTTAATTGCTCCTTAAGTAGCTTGAATGTGTACATGTAAATTAAAGATACGTATAATTCCGTGAGGCAGGCAGGAAGCGGTGTACACGTATTCTCAAATTTCAATCTCTGATTACACATGGATTTCACGGGCTCTTCCAACAATTGTACATACTCATTCATATGTGTGCATTCAGACAAAGATGATGCGGGGAAGTTTCCACTCGTAGTCAAAAGTAATAAAAGAAGACATATGATTGTAGATGTGTCAATACTAGCAAACGTAGAACTGACAACACCTATTCTCATTGTGACGGTCAGCTTATAGAAAGTCCCAACACAGCATTGGCTAAGTAAATTTCCTGCCTTGTATATCCCTGGACGAGCCATATTTCCAACTCAAATAGATGAGAAAGGCTCAGCAGGGGACTGTGGGGAGGCATTGTTGTGCCAGACAATGGAACTGTATTATCAGTGGCTCGGGAGATGTCATCCACTGAAAAAAAGGACAATGCCCAATTTCAAGAAATTTTTTGCTCATTTCAGATGGAAAGGATAGCTTTATTTACAGTGAGGTAAAATGTAATTGGTCTGAATGAAATCCTGTGAACTCAACAAGGTGACACCTACGTTTTTATGTTTTTGATGACTTTGGTTTGGGTAAACATAATAAATTGGACCCATCTAAGACGTAGCAAAATTTCTGTCGGGTCTGGAATCTCAATTCATTTTGTGTTCATACACCAAGACAGTCCCAGGTGCAGTTGTTGCTCACTTCCCGTCAAAAGCTCTTGACGTACCTGGAGTGGCTGGATTTTTGACCTTCAGTTATTTTCACTTTTGTCATCCCAAGTCGCAGTTTTCACCCTAGAGAGAGGTATGTGTGGTGTACTTTGATTTGAACATCAAGTGCTTTGAAATGGGGGAGAAAAACAGGTGTCTCTAGTCTCAGTTACAAGTACAATGTTACATCTTGGGTTTGTGGTTAAGGATATAACTTGTGTCCACAGCCATTTTGTGGAACTGCGATGACCAAGGGCAATTCATGATTGGCTTAAATTTCTACATTTCTTCTGTTAACACACCAGGTACACAAAGAAAGGTGTCCAACTTCAAGGAGAGGGGTTGCTAAACTGTGGTCTCACACATGTAGGAGGCATAAACAACAGGAAAAGTACTGAGTATGAGCCAAAAGTACATTTATGTTGAGAAGGTGGCCTCTTAGTGGAATGGTCTTTCAAGACAGTGACCACTGTGTTAAGTATATGTTTTGACGTAGATCCTATGGCACTGACAGGTGTATGTCAATTGCAGAAATCTGACTGTCAGTTCCCAGTTCAGTTCAAATGGATTTGTGCCACCAGATCAGTGGGCCTGTCTCGGAGTCTGCAGATGAAGCCTAGTGATTAATCCACCTCAGAAGAGAGGTGAGGTCTCTGTTCAGATCATTGACAACTTAACACGTTTCTGCTCAAATCATCCAGAAGAGGCTGGATATAAACTCTCCTCTGCTTCAGTAACTGTGCATAAATTTATAATATATGAAAACATTTTGAATTCTAATTATCAATGAATCCCATGAAAATAACATGAGCTCAACAGCTGTCCTTGGCACAGACAGGGTTTAAGTGTCCAGTCTGCATGAAAGAAATCTATTGACTGTTTTATTATGAGGAGAAAAGGCTTAACCCTTTCCCCCTTAAACCGGCCAAAACTGGCTGGTGGTCAAATATCGTCTGCTTCAGCGTTTTCAACTTATTTCAACAGCAATGAAAAATAATTTGACTGAGAATTGAAGATGAGACTTGTCAAGACAACATGACCCAGGTCAACAGCTTTCCTCAGCATGGGTTAGGCACTTAACCCATGCCGAGGAAAGCTGTTGACTCAGTCTTAATTCAAGGGGGGGAAGGGTTAATGCCACAGTTTCTGCAGGAAAACTGTGGTGTATATTTAAAAGAGGGATTACCTCAGAGACAAGATTATCTGGCAATGTTTGTGTTAACCCCAAATGGGGGTAAATTACCCTTTCATATTGCCAAAATGCTTGTGAAAATGCCATATCTCGCAAGTAAACTGCTACGAAATATAAAAGGCTACCAAAGGGTACCAAAGGGTACCAACCTTGATTTTCAACAATCAGACGAAACATATCTCTATAGTACACCCAGACCTCGACAAGGGCAGGGTCAATGTACTTTTACAATGCTGACTTATGGGGACCCGAGCTATGACACATTCCTAGAAACGTTATACTCATACTGGTTACCACGTTGTATACGTGGGGATGTTTACACCCTGGTATATAAGCCGGCACCAGTGGTGGTTACACCCAGTCCCTGATGAGCTACAGACGTAGGGAAACGTGTCAGTATACCCACCAGCAAATGGGTTTTCAGCCTTGACTTTTGCCACATTACAACACAGAACTTGAAATACCCTCTGAGAAAATTTGGTGGGTCAAAAATAGTTCTGTGCTGTGACCCTGATAACAAGGGTAAACAAGGGACTACAATATAAACATCATTGAAAAGATGACATGGTCTAAAAAGTAGATACAACTCATAGTCATGGGTTCTTGTATCCAATTCATGAATAAATCATCACAGACTTTGTGTGCTCGTGGTTTATTCTGAATCAGATACAAAAACCCACTCCTATTCGTTATATCTCCTACTCAGAGACCATCCCTACTGCTGTAAAAAGTGTCTTGAAAATACATATATTTATAAACATCTTTTATGATGAACAGGTTCACAACCTGCCCTATTGAAGTTTTGGGAGCTCAAGGGCAAACTTTCTGGAGATCATATTCTTATCAGGAAATTTTAAAGAAAAATACATGTAAATTTTTAGAGGAAGCTTAAAATTACTCAATTCATGTGAATTTCCAACCTGTATTTTTGGTAGTCTCCTGAATAATTCTGGAGGACTGGCAAGACTTAGTATCTTAGACTTTCTGGAAGATTCTTGAAAAATATAATTGGATTTAAGTCTGTAAATAGTAACAATACTCACACACACCTTCACTCCTCATCTTTCCTTTCTTATTGTTGGTCTGGTATGTTATCTGACTGTGTACTGGTGTTCACAATTTTTATGCCCCCCTTCGAAGAAGTTGGGGCATATAGCGTTGCACTTGTCGGTCGGTCCGTCGGTTGGTCAGTAGACTGTGGTTTCCGCACAATAACTCAAGAAGTTTTGAGCTAGGACTTTGATACTGTACAGGTGTATCATTCTAGTCAAAAGCTAGCCAAAGTTTGAAGATGGGTGACCTTGATCTAATTTCCAAGGTCACAGTGGTACCTGAGATAACTTTGGTTTCCACACAATAACTGAAGAGGTTTTTAAGCTAGGACTTTTATATTGCACAGGATTATAGTCCATATTTGGGGCTAGGCGAAGTTTGAAGATGGATGACCTTGACCTCATTTTAAAGGTCACAGAGCCACTTTACTGAAAACAGTTTCATGCTTTCTGCATGATAACTTATCCCTTGGAGCTAGGACTTTTATATTGCACAGCTTTATGGTTCTCTGTAAGGGCTAGGTTGAGTTTGTAGATTGGTGACCTTGACCGATTTTTCAGAGTCAGAGAGAGATTGTAGTTAGACTGTGGTTTCCGCACAATAACTCAAGAAGTTTTTGATCTAGGACTTTGATACTGTACAGGTGTATCATTCTAGTCAAAAGCTAGGCAAAGTTTGAAGATGGATGACCTTGACTTAATTTCCAAGGTCACAGTGGTACCTGAATTAACTTTAGTTTCCGCACAATAACTGAAGAGGTTTTTAAGCTAGGACTTTTATATTGCATAGGATTATAGTCCATATTTGGGGCCAGGCAAAATTTGAAGATGGATGACCTTGACCTCATTTTAAAGGTCACAGAGCCACTTTACTGAATATGGTTTCATGCTTTCTGCATGATAACTTATACCTTCGAGCTAAGATTTTTATATTGCACAGCTTTATGGTTTTCTGTAAGGGCTAGGTTGAGTTTGTAGATTGGTGACCTTGACCCAGTTTTCAGGGTCACAGAGAGATTGTTGTTAGACTGTGGTTTCCGCACAATAACTCAAGAAGTTTTTTAATTTAGTCCATATTCGGGGCTAGTCGAAGATTAAAGTTTAAAGATATGTGACATTGATGTATGGTCAACCTTCACTAATTTTGTAAGGTCACGAGTGCCCCATCTACCACTATCAATAGGGTAGCGAGGGCAAGGGTAATGAGGGCGGGGGGCATCTATGTTTTACAAACATATCTTGTTATGTTTTATGTTGTCTTGGTGTAAATGTACAAGAGGCCCTAATATAGGCTGGTGAGCCTGCCGGCCGATAGGAGCCTAACGATATCTTAGTTCTCCCTTTTGTCACCTCATCATGATAATCGTGCGCATGGCACAATTCATAGTTATGCTGATCTGTTGTTACCAAGTGGGACACACTATCGTGACCACAGTGGAGGCTAAACTGTGAAACTGTGGAACGTGACCCCACACATCCATGGATATTTGTCAAGATTCGACAATTTGCGCATATCAGCGCTACAGCCTGGTACCTTGCAATTGTACACAGGCATATTTCAGGCACAGTACAGCTTTAACTTGATCAAAATCACTCTTTCAAACTTTCCCACTTTCTTCATGTTTAGATACACTTTAATGTGGCTGTCGATGACCCACTGATAGTGGTGTCCCCCTTCCCACGAAATACCGTTTAACCTTGTTGCACGATCCAGGTGGTCAAAAATGGAAAACTAAATTTCGTTAGGTTGTACATGTAATTGTGTTTCCAAATAAAATATGTTTAAACCAAGACTGGATTAAGTATGGGAAATACATGACTTTGGAATCAGTGAAGGAGTATTTATAAGAAAGTGGGGGTACAAGACACGCGTCTGATGATGGACACTGCTCTGGACAGCTTCACGTCCTGATTTCTTTGCTGTGTAGAGGTCTGAAATGACACCTACAAAGAAAATCTGTTGGAATCATTTCAGGCTACATATTGATTCTGTGAAAACATTTACAATTTGGGCCAACCATTAATAATTTATTTATTTCCTCATTTGTGTACCCATCTGACAGTTTTATGATCAAACAAGTGTTTGTTGGCACAAAAATATAATCAAGTGGTAATAATTAGGGATATTTGATAATGTCGTGATCACAGACTTCCCCAAAAACGACTTCTTTGTGTCATGTTTATTTGCATATTTTTCACTTTAAGCCTTTCTCCTTTATCTCAGAGCGAGCGAACAATTTTTCTTGGTGTGTGTAAGGTGCAAAGGAAAGCTGTTGACCTGGAACATGTTATCTGGATATATATATCCCGTCTGCAATTCTCATTTAAATTGTTTTTTGTCACTACAGAAATTGGTGAAAAACACTGAAATGATGCAAATGACCTTTGACCCTCAGCTGGTTCTGGCTGGTTGGAGGGGTAAAGGGTTAAACAGCCAGGAAAGGGAAAGCTGGCCGAGTCTGGGAGGGCATGGCCAGGCTACTGTAAAACTTTGTACATGTATCAGTTTACATCCAGAGGCTTATCCGTAGATTTCCATCTTGATTATTGATAGCAGTGCATGATGGGTAACAGGTTGTCCAGGGTTGTCTGACTCTGGTAACACTTTCACTGCCAAACTGACAAACTTTGACAATTGACGACTTGACATAACGCTAAGTACTGGATTTGTATCCTTGGTTATCTGACCTTTCATTCAAGTACAGTGCTCACTGTCTTGAGAGACCACCCCTAGGGCAGGTGAAAATGTGGTCTCTTAAAACAGGTGTTCTTTCATTAATTAGAGGTATGTGCTGTGGTGTTTCATATAACATGGAAATGATAGCACAGTGTTTTGAGAGAGCGGTCTCAAAAAGATATGCGGTCTGTCATTGGAGGAGTCTCTCTAGACAGGTACCACTGTACCAGCATGGCTACAGTTGTTGAGACCATCAGAATGGTCCAGGTCAACAGTTCTTTGGTACACTTTGGGAACATTGTACCCAGAGTGAAACAGAGAAAGCTGTTGACTCAGTCAAAACTTGGCATGACATGGGAAGACAGACATTGAAAGAGTTAACCCTTTGAATTAATGACTGAGTCAACAGCTTTCCTTGGCATGGGTTTGGCACTAAGTGCCCAACCCATGCCAAGGAAAGCTGTTGACCTGGGGCACGTGATCTTGATAGGAATCATCTGCAACTCTCAGTCAAACTGTTTTTCATTACTGTTGAAATTAGTTGAAAATGTTGAAGCAGACGACATTTGACCACCAGCCGGTTTTGGCCGGTTTAAGGGGGAAAGGGTTAAAAGAGGATCATTGGCTTCACAAAATAAGACATTGTACAGTAACACAGATATATTGATGTAATTCCTATTTAGATCACTGTCAGGTTAAAGGAATATTAGAAAAAAGTTCCATGGCTACGTATTTCTGTCAATGTTCCTTTACTTTTCACCATGACCTCAGATTGCAGGTCATTTGACCAATCATGTAAGGTCATTTGACTGATTATACAAGGTCACTTGACAGGTCACCTGATGTTCACCATGTGATTATGCACAACTAGGGTAAAAATCTCCAGAACAGGGTCTACTTAAATCTGAACAGAACAGAAGGTGGTGCATAATGTTTAGAACTCTTCTGTGGTGTTTCATTTAATCCTTTGATCTACCCATGGACTTTTATCTCAGAAATTTGATTTTTTTTCCTGTCTCACTTGTTTTAGTGTGACAAGTCTTCTTTTCTGTCATTCCAGTCAGCCTCAAGTGGAACTCTTTAAAAAATGAGGTAAATGTGCGCAGCAGCTGTCCAGATGTTTGTGTATCTTGTAGCCTGGCTGGCACATGTGATGCGTAAAGAAGTTCCGGAGATAAACCTGGAGAGAAGACGTCAGCAATTTAACAGAATGCTGTCGGTATCCACAGTGTTATCACAGGTGTGGCCCTGTCTTGGTCCACATGCCTGGGCTGCAGCCATATTGCTGGTTGCCTAGCAACTATTTACAATTCCAGTGGGATACAGAGTTTTTAGCTTTTAGTGAATATGATAAATATGTTTTTATCAGAGTTGCAGGGAAACTTTGTTGACAGTCATATGATACAATCCCTGGGTACCTCAATATCAGGATGCTTCTGTAGTTTGATGATGAGTGAAAAAAGACCTAACATGCAACTTGATGTAAAACAGAACTTGTGGTTTTTGCCCTGTCAAGTGAAGCTGAACTGTTTAGGAATACAAGTAGCTGATAAAATCAGGGCGAAAATACATTCTTTTACAAACAAGTGTACATTAAGTGGTCCAATGGTATAAAATATGAGCCAAATAGTGTGGCACATTCTTGTATTTTGGTAACTAACTATAGTAAAACCTCCCTATATTGAACACCCTTGGGACCGGAAAAAAGTGTTCGGTATAGGGTGGTTTGCTTACATTGGAAGTATATATCTGGGACCGAGAAATGGTGTTCAGTATGGAGAGGTGTTCGGTATATGAAAGCGTTCGGTTAGAGAGGTTTTACTGTAGATAGAAAACAGTATCCAAGGAGTGACATTCCCATAAAAATATAATACATCTGAAAGAGGTAAAATAAATCTAAAGCAGATAGTATCAACGAAAATGTTCAAAGCAAAATGATGGAATTATAACGTGACTCATGGATTAAAATGTATAAAGTTAATTATGAAAAAAAAGGACACATATACGTAGGAAAACACTGAATCCAAAATGCCAAAAAACCCCTGTACAATACATTAAGGTGTGAATAAAGAGAGAAAAAGTGTAATACATCTATTTCTTCATGCTGAAAGTTTTTAAATTTTTATTCAATCTCTTCCCAGGTGCCATTCCAATCTGAATAATATGCTTGAATGACCCTTTATAGGGTGGAGAGGCCCCAGAAGAGCCCCTATATAAATCTAATAGATTGGGTTTGCTCGTAATGCATTGATAGTGAATGGGTATGTGTGATTAAGACCGCTCTTTCAGTGCCATAACTCTGATTTATGGCTAAGTGGCCAGGTAATTTACATGAAGTGGAATCTCTTGGGCACAAGAGGAGCTCACAAATAGACGTAGGCTCACTAGAGGTCCAAGGTGAAGTTAACTCCTTCCATACCAGTCCATAATTTTTCCGTATATTTACCTACATTTAAGACGACAATTGCATTTTAAAATTCTTCATGAAAAGAGCTTTCGTTCAAGTACCAACATGCCTATAGTCTCAAGTCAGTGGTTCTGGCACTGCCTGGCAAGTGCACTGACCAATGCCTGTCACCATAGTATCAAATTAGTTAACTAACAAACAAGGCGAGGGGCGAAGCACAACTGTGATGCTTGACTTGATATTCTACAAAAAGGATAAACATTTGATTTTTGCAGGAATGGAAGTCCTAAGGACAGACAGTAATTTGGCAATTAAAACAAAATTTACCTATATCAGTTTTTTAGCTCAGCTGACTTGTCAGTCAGCTGAGCTTATCGTATGGTCCTCCGTCCGTCGTCCGTCAACAATTTACATTTTCAACTTCTTCTCAGAAACCGTCAGCCAGATCCACTTCAAACTTGGTGGGGATGTTCCTTGGGTGGGTCTCTACCAAGTGTGTTCAAATGGTCACGGTCCATTGATTTTTGGACTTTAAATGATTTTTTTTGTTCTTTTTTGGGCAAATCTTAAAAAATCTTCTTCTCTGAAACCGCTCACCCTATTACTTTGATATCACACAGAAACACTCCCTGGGACACCTAGTTCTTAATTTGTTCACCAGGTGGCGCTGTAATTTTTTTCTTTTTTTTTTTTATGAATTTTTGTGTGTTATAGCTATTTTCGACTTCTTCTCCAGAACCGTCACTCAGATTAAGCTGAAACATGGTGGATATGTTCCTTGTAGAAGGGTCAAACAAAGTTGTTCACTATGTGAGAATGCTGCAGATTCCTGATTTTTAACGATTTTTTCAATTCGGGTACTTATCGGTCAATGCAGCTTTCCTATTGATTACTATGGAAGTCAATGAGCATTCTAATGCTAATTCACATTTTCAACTTCTTCTCCAAAACCGTCATCCAGATTAACTTCAAACTTGGTGGGGATGTACCTTGGGCGGGTGTCTACCAGGTTTGTTCAAATGGTCATGCTCCAGTGATTTTTTTATTTTAAATGAATTTCTTTGTTCTTTTTTTGGACAAATCTTAAAAAAATCTTTTTCTCCAAAACCGCGTACTCAATCACTCTGATATCACACGAGAAGACACCTAGGGACTCCCTGTTCTTAATTTGTTGACCAGGTGGCGCTGCAATTTTTTACTAATTTTTTATGAATTTTTGTGTGTTCTAGCTATTTTCGACTTCTTTTCCAGAACCATTACTCAGATTATGCTGAAACGTGGTGGATATGTTCCTTGTAGAAGGGTCAAACAAAGTTGTTCACTATGTGAGAATGCTGCAGATTCCTGATTTTTAACGATTTTTTCCATTCGGGCACTTATCGGTTAATGCAGCTTTCCTATTGATTACTATGGAAGTCAATGAGTATTCTAATGCTAATTCACATTTGCGACTTCTTCTCCAAAACCGTCATCCAGATTAACTTCAAACTTGGTGGGGATGTACCTTGGGTGGGTGTCTACCAAGTTTGTTCCAATGGTCATGTTCCAATGAATTTTGGTTTTTTTATGATTTTTTTTTCAAAAATCTTTACAAAAGTTTTAACATGGGAATTTCTTGTAATGGTTGTAACTTAAATAATTTTGGCCAGATTTACTTCAAACTTGGTGGGGATGTGCCTTGGGTGGATCTCTACTAAGTATGTTCAAATGGTCACGCTCTATTGATTTTTGGAATTTTTATGATTTTTTTTTCGTTTTTGGGGGGCAAACCTTAAAAACTCTTCACCTCTGAAACTGCTCACACAGTTGTTTTGACATCGTTCATAGACACTCCCAGGGGCACATAGTTCCCAATTTGTTCACCAGGTGGCACTGCAATTTTTTCTAAATTTTTTTTTATGAATTTTTTATATGGTTTTGTTATTTTTCACTTGTTCTCAGAACTGTCACTCAGATTAAAGTGAAATGTGATGGATATGTTCCTGTGGAAGGGTCAAACAAAGTTGTTTACTAGGTGGCACTGCTTTAGATTCCTGATTTTTAAGTATTTTCAACTCGGGTACTTATCGATCAATGCAGCTTTCCTATTGATTACTATGTAAGTCAATGGGTATTATAGTGCTAATTCACAGGACAACTGACACAAAATTTACTGTTTACTTGATAACTTGAGATCTGTTTTGAGTTAGTACTGTGATGCTGCACATGTTAATGTTTTTGTATGAAGGTCATGCTCAGACAGTACATGAATGACTCTGACCTCATTTCTGGGGTCACAGTGCAACATACATGAATTTTACTCTTCATTAACTTGAGAACTACTTGAACCTTGATGTTGCACGTGTTAGTGTTCTTTTATAATGGTCAGACTTACTCAGAACATGGGTGACCTTGATCCTTTCCCAAGTTCATAGATCTGCAAGTGTGATGAATGTCAAGATCAGCTGAGCATGGGCTGTTCACACAGCCCTCTTGTTTATTGTATGTTAATTGTTTTGTTGAGGATGAAAGCATTAAAAAAGATGGTGAAGTCATTTGTGTTTTGCAGAGTCAATTTCACATATACTCACTGGCATTTGATATGTTTCATAATCAGAGTGGTCCCTCTGTAACTAGGCTATCACTCCATCAGCCAGATAGCTAGAGTGGTGTGGAAAGTTGTTACTTGGCTAACAAAACTTTGCAATCTTGAGCCAAATTGGCTTAATATATTTCAGAATTTTTCCTATGTTTATAAGTGATTTTAGCTTACTATACGTCATTGAAATGTGTAGAGTTTTGCTAACGGTTTTCATTAGTGCAATCACCATTTGGCCACTTAAGAGCTTTATACTGTTTTAGCCAAATTGTTTGTCTGCGAAATAGGCCTTCTACCTCCAGCGAGGATGGACATAAACGTCAGAACATAAAAAAACAGAGTCTGCTTCACAGGCAACCAAATTGTCGACAGTGGTAAGATTTCTAACATGTAAGTTGAATAAGGCTACATTCTCTATTGCAGTTAACATGTTTTGAGAGACCACTGTAATGAAAGGCCACCTGCCTTTTAAGACCATATTTCCAAGGTCCCTTTGGCTATCTTTCCCATGTTACTGTACCTTCATTAAGAGACCACCTGCCTTATGTGACCATTTTTTAGCTTGCCCTAGGGGTGGTCTCTCAAAACAGGTTTCACTGTATAGTAAACAGGCGCATGACAGAGATGACATTGGGGGGGGGGGAGGCGGCAGGATACAGTAGGACCACAGATGTACATGTGCATGTAGCCTTTCAAGGCGAAGGAATGCCAAAAAAATACATGCTCCCTCAAAAGGCGTCCAACAGTCTCTCTGCCCTCTGACTCCTTGCCTGCTCAACCCCAAGTCCTTTGGAAAACCCACATATTTGTGGCCAGTCAGCAAAAATGCATGCAGAAACTTTTCCCCTGTAAGGGGCAGACATTAAATGTTTCTCTCACCTGTCCTACAGGGCTGGTTGGGGGTAAGTTTCAGCTGTCCAAATATGGTTTTGCCTGTTCCCGGTAAAAGTACAGGTTGTGAAGTAGAAACTGTAAGTTGTGTTTGATTGAGTGAGACTGTGTCACTCTATTTTAAGTCTCAGTCTTAATTCAAGGGGGAAAGGGTTAAAAGTAGTACCTACCCAGTGGGACAGGTATGGATAACAACTAGGCTGTCAGAGCAGAACACATTGATTTATTTCCATGCCTGGGACAGCTGGGAGAAACTTTTGTGCTAGACTTACAGATTCCCCACTGTTAGTGGACAGTAGGGGGAGATAGACAATTCACACCGATTTCAATTTGTTGTTCTCTATCCTACAGCTATACTCTTCCTGTAAAGCACTTAGGACACACAGGAAATTGTCAGAATGTGAGACTTAAGTTAAGACACACATTGATGTTACAGCATTTTTTACATTGATGATTTTGGTAGGGATTTAGACTTTTTTTTCATGTTCACACTTTCAAAATCTAGAAAAAGTGCGATGAGTTTGTTTCTGTAGGGAGATATGCTAGAAGAAGATAATGCCATATATGTGTAATGCACACAATAGGGGTGGGAGGTGGGAGGGAGAGGAATTCCCATGAATTTCCCTGATATGCCCTTTTAATATTCACAACTGGTGTAAGATACATTATTTCAGTGGTGTGTCCATTTGACATGGTAGGATAAATTTCTTCCAGTAAATTTTCTCATGGATAATGCAGACTGCGGTCTGGGGATTCATTGCATGCCCCTTACTATCCCAAAGCCAATGAACAATGCAAGAGATTCACTTCAGACAATTCAGGAGGCAAGAGAATCTGTTGTTGCCCCCCCCCCCCCTTTCATTTCGCTGAACATAGTAATACTATGGTACAGACTGCAGGAAGGCTGTCCTGGGTTCTCTCTCGACATGTGGTATATTGTGTGCTGACCAAAGAGCTGCCCTGATGCATGTAATGGCACAGTGGAGACTTTATGACTGCCATATCCAGATTCCATGCTTTGCCTGACAGGAATCTCGAGTTGTCCATTTATTGGCAATAACTCAGTCAGATAGCCACCAATATCATTCCTAATCAACACTTTGCTTTATGTACGTGACCTCCAATTTAAATTTTCTGGCTCAGAAAAATCCCAAATGGGTACTGTGTTTCTGTCAATGTGTGCTTGGTGCACCAACAACAATGGAGTAAATGAGCCTCATTTTGGATCTGCATGCTACAGGTATAGGCCTGATACAATAATCAAAATATTTATATGCTTAGTGTAGATTTTTTCCTACCTGGTATCTGTGAAACATGGGGCCATTGCATCTGATTAAGACATCCAGGGGCACTCATTATGAGTAACATCGTGAATGTCCCAGTTTCACAATTAAATTGTGTAATTATGTAATCTTCAAAATATACAGTGATTTTAAATTCTCAGTGGCCTGAGTGTCATTGTTTGGGATAATACACATTTTGTGTCTCAATCTTAATTCTTGATACATATCTATTGCAAAGTAATCTGGTGTCAAGTGTCCAATGACTTAATTGTCAATCTGGCACTGTGGTCTGTGTCGCCGCAGATTTCACCCTATGTTTCTTTTGTTCGTAACCGGGTTGACTGGATCAGCGTAGATTTCCATTCTGCCTGCCTCCTCTAGTTCCAAAAGACATGTGAAGTGACCACTGCCTGCCCGACTGGCAGTCTTGTGTGGAACTCATCAGTTAAGAACACGGCAGCATTTTCACATGTTTGTGAAAGGCATTGGATAAAATGGGCTTTCGCTTGTGTTCATATTGTATTGGATATTATGTGGACGAGTCCGTTGACCAGTCAGATATTGTTAATTTGGATGCTTTTGTTAGAGTGCTTTGTTATGACGGGAATGAAAATGGAAAATCTGAGCACTTAAGAATCAGTGAAACGTGAAAATTAATGAAACAAGAAACGAGTGAGTTGAATAATTGATATAACTGGACAAAGGGAAAGTTGGGTGGACAAAAGAACAGGCTGGGAACAGGTTGTGCTTAATGCGACTAGCCTGTGATCAAACGCACTGCCAACCAAAAATGTAACATCTTGAAGCTTTTAAGCTGTGAATGTAAGAAAAAAAAGTACAAACAGTACTTGGTGCTAACACTCTGATATTGACACAGGTGTGAATTAAGTTGAATTGCCAAGAAAAATCAATGTGTTTTGCAGGCTAACATACATGAGCCTACTGTGACTGCCAAGACCATGGAGAATTACATCTAAACCACAGAACCTGCTACATTATAGGCTGTCTGATATAAATCTGCTGTAGTAGTATGAACTTGTGGCCTGTTTTGTTTAGCTATCAGTTTCACACCGTCTAACAAAACAGCCGAGTTTTTCCATAAACTGCCGTGCCGTCATAGGGTAGTTATATAAACACCCAGGAATATCCACAGGGGATCTCACACCCAGGGGAGTGTCGGACACAGAGCTAACTGAAAGAGACAGGTGATGGGAGATTCCCTGTAAACATTGTTGATTATTCACTGCTCAATTGGCCATCTTCTGTTTACATAAAAGCACAAACTGAAATTGTGTATACTGGCTAGTTGTCGGTGATCCCCAGCTCTGATGACGGAGGAATGCTGCCAAGGTTCTGTAAGAAATCAACCACGAGGGATAAGTTGTACCAGACTGGTTGGGTGTTGATGTATGTTTTTCACACTGGTTGTGTTACCTGTCTGGTGTAACATACAGGAGGGGACAGGGTGGCGCTGCACATTGCAATATATTCCAGACTGTATCATGAAAGGAGGGTTTTTTAGGGAGCAGTCATTGCAGTCCTTGTGGGGTCAAAATTAATTTTGTTTTCCTCAATGATGATGATGATGATGATTATTATTATTATTATTATTATTATTATTATTATTATTATTATTATTATTATTATTATTGCTTGTAATGCTGTCATGGTGCATATGGCAGGTACAATTGTCAGACTTTGCTGGTTGCCTTGAAGTGACCCAGCAATCAGGATGAGGATGTGGATTCAGTGTCCTCATGTTAAGAACATCTTTCACGGCATTAATGGGGTGACTAAGTTACACTTCCATCTGTTGAAAAAGCAGGAACTGTGATAACAGTATGTATATTACTGGAGATTACATAGAGAACCATTACTGGAGATTACATTGAGAACCATAACTTTTAAAAGTCGAGGTCTGTTACTCCTCTTTAACAAGGGGTGGTCCAGATACACCGTGGGAAAAGTTGCCAGCTGAGGGCTCTATCAAGTTCACAAAATATACACAGAGACTGAGAGATGGCAGTCGGGGAGGGAGTGCAGAAACCATGTGCTGTGTCCATTCTAATACACTGCAGAAATGATAAATTTTATATGTATTTATGTATGTATGTATGTATGTATGTATGTATGTATGTATGTATGTATGTATCTGGGTTAACCCTTTTCCCATTGAATTAAGACTAAGTCAACAGCTTTCCATGGCCTAGGGCAGGGTTCTTATATTGAATTTTTCTGTGTACATGTGATTTCCAGGTCAAATTGAGGAAAATAAACATTAACCCTCCCTCTCCCCAATTGTCCAAAAGCACAGCTACATGTACATTGTTGTCTGCTTTCGTTAAATTCCAGGTAAATGGAAAATACTTTTTGCTGAGAATTGTATATAAGGCCTGTCATGATGAAATGCTCCAAGTCAACAGCTTTCCTTGTCATGGCTTGGGCAAAATGTGCTGAACCCATGACAAGGAAAGCTGCAGTTGACTTGGTTTTGTTCTGACAGGGAAGGGGTGAACTGAGGGTGTGGAAACTCAAGGCACAGTTAAGTAGTTCATAGTTTGGAGTTTTCTGTAAAAAGCGCATGTTGACAGGAGACATACAAATGTATGGTGGACAGTGGAATGGAAGCTACTCAAAAACCACTGTACACTCTACATCAACATGTTTAGCAGAAAGGTGTTAAGTTGATCCAAATCAAATAAGTTTCTCTCAGAGCACACATTATGTCAACCGTCTTGAGCAGGCAAATTTCAAGAGGATCAAAGTCAAATAAGGTTCTCTCAGAGAACACATTATGTCAACCGTCTTGAGCAGGCAAATTTCAAGAGGATCAAAGTCAAATAAGGTTCTCTCAGAGAACACATTATGTCAGCCGTCTTGAGCAGGCAAATTTCAAGAGGATCAAAGTCAAACACCTTTCAGAGCACACCTTATGTCAACCGTCTTGAGCAGAAAGATGTCAAGAAGATCATAGCCAAATGAGTTCTTCTCAAAGAATACTCTGTGTCATCCATCTTGATCAAAAAGTGTGTCAAGAAGATCAAAGTCACACAAGCTTGAGTCTCAGAGCAGGGTACTTCAGGTTAGAAAGTGTGACCAGTAGCTGGAGGCTAAAGACACAGTCCTGGAGTTTCTGCCTGTCATACTTGCTGAGTTGCCAATAAGTAGTAAAGCCTGTTACAGTGGTATGTACTAACTGCCATGTCAGGTGTTTGTGTGTTTATACATCTGCTCAGAAGCAGGCTTCTGTCAGTATTCACAGGTGCAGCAAAGTGCTGTAGCCTATGAGTCAGAGCACACGGAGCTGTACTCACAAAGGCATTCCTAATTGGTCTACAGACAAATTTGAAACCCTAACTTCACACTGAAGTAAAATGAAGGATTTATCAGTTATTTGTCATGATTTAATGGCAATATTGTCTGAATTATCACAGAAATTGAACTTTGATTTTATTGTACAGTGGTCCCCCCTCTTGAGCCCCCCCCCCCCCCCAGATGAGAAGCCACCCCCTCTTGAGAAGCCACTTCTCAATGCAGCAAGGGTTGCATTATATTTCTCCCCTCATGAGAGGCCACCTCTCTTATAAGGCCAGATTTCTGGTGCATTCGGGATGGCTTCATAAGGGTGACACCACTGTGCCACCTTGATGCCTTTCATGGGATGTCAGTCATGTTGACATTGCCTCGAAAGTCTTGTTTTAGCTGCCTCTGGAGTGTCAGTGACTTGTGCAGTGCCTCCCAAGTCATGCTTGACCAGCCTTTGTAGCAGCTATAGTATGTCATGCCAGGCAATGCTAAAACCACCAACCAGGAGTGGTAACTCAGTTTAACCCTTTCCCCCTTAAACCAGCCAAAACCGGCTGGTGGTCAAATGTCGTTTTCAACTGATTTCAGCAGCAATGAAAAACAATCTGACTGAGCATTGAAGATGAGACCTGTCAAGACAACATGACCCAGGTCAACAGCTTTCCTCGGCATGGGGTGGGCCCAACCCATGCCGAGGAAAGCTGTTGACTCAGTCTTAATTCAAGGTGGAAAGGGTTAAAAGAGTCAAAATGAGGGAAACTTTTCATTTGCTGACAAGTAGATTTTTATGACACTTGCTCTTTGCATAACTTACACAATTTGTTCAACTTCTGTTCCATTTCATTTAGACTTGTTTGCAATTATAGGTCAGTGACCCCCCCCTAACCTGTAAGACAAATACAAAGTCTATTGATGATAGTGTTCCTGCTCCTTATGGTCACTGGGTTCAGATTTAACAGTTTCACTCAGGTCAGGAGGTCAAGTCTTTGTCAGAAGTCATCCTTGATTATTTCTTATCAGCTACGTAGCCAGACTAAGATTTTACCTGAATTTGAGGTACTTTAACCTTCAATTTGCGCTAAAATATGGATAACAAAACAGTTCAAATTTGATGAAACTGAACAGAGGGTAAATATTTCCCAGACACCAGTCACTCTTGAGGTAATTTCTGTTGCCATTAATTAGCCATACTTCAGCTATGGCGCTTGTTACATTAACTTTTTGGAAGAAGGTAATGCAAGTAAGGTTGACATCATTTCGGCTCAAGTTGCAGAAGGACTTCAGTAGGGGATCAAAGTTACATGGACTACATGCCTACTTTTGTGTGTTACCCCATCCCCTCCCCCTCCCCCTGCCCCTCACCTCACCAATAATAATAATAATAATAATAATAATAATAATTGATAAACCCTCCAACTGAAGTTTCTACTGGCTACCCAAACAGACTTATTAACCCTTAAAGCACTGATTTAAGATAAAGTCCATAGCTTTCTTAGGGACACTCTGCACGCATTGTGCACAAAGTGTCCAAGGGAAAGCTGTTGACTAAGACTGCTTTAGACTAGGCTTGCTAGCATTTTAATGAAAGGTATCTTCATGATGAATTTGAATCTTTCAACCATTATATGTTAACGGTAATGAGAAAACAACTATAGTTGTGATTAGCACTTTAAAGGTTAATGTGTTGTTGATAATTCTGAGTGATGGTGCTCCAAGAGTGTGTATAACACTAGCAAGTAAATAAAGTCTGCCATTTGGAGATAAGGTATTTACTATGAGAAAACATACCATGTGACAGTGACTGCATAAAGATTTTTGCAATGAGATTACAAATTAGGATACATATTTACAGAGCAATAGTACATGAAACAAATTTATAGTTAAGAGATAAGAGTTACCACAGTAAGGCCATAACTAAATACCTTGCTACCTACAGGGAAATTTCATGTTATGAAAAATATATCCTCAACCCTTTTGAAATTTCGATGTCTGAAAACATGTCTCTCTCTCCCTCAACTTTTTAGAAAGCTGGAAGCAAAGTCTTATTTGTGACCTTACAATGTTGGAGGTCAGAGGGGTGACAACTTATCTGGTGCCCAGATAAAAACCAGGACATCTGGGCTCTCTGGCTTTTATTATGTAGGGGTGTGGGAATCAGTGTTCAAGAAATTTGTGGAATCCTGCATGAAACTGTCAAATATGTGGTGAATGAAGAAAGAATCATTTAAAATATACAGTACCAATAAACAATGTTCTGAAACAGGGTCAAATTATGATGCATATAATGGTACATGAAAGAAAAATCATTAATCTACATACAGTGTTCTGAAATGTGTCAAATTATGATGCATGAAGGAGAAAAAAAATCTTGAATGTATGTGCCAGCAAATGCTCCCAGCTCTTTCTGCATTGCAGTAGTACATGGTGGTTTTTAACTCATTCTATACCAGTCCCTGATTTTTCCGTTTATTTACCTAGATTTAAGATGGCAATTCTATATTTAAATTCTTCATGAAAAGAGCTTTTGTTCAAGTACCAACATGCCTATAGTATTAAGTCAGTGGTTCCGGCACTGCTTGGCAAGTCATACTGCAGCTGCAGCAAGGGCAACTGCAGCATGACTTGCGAGGCAGTGCCAGAACCACTGACCAAGGCCTGTGACCTAAGTATGCAATGAGTTAATATACTGTCAGTTCACATGATTTTGATGTACGTTTTCACTTGTTTTGCTCTTATGACAAAACCGTGAGTAGTATTTTAACATAGGTTTAATAGCAAGCATGTCCAAAATAGTGAAATTAAAATTAAAATGCATGCAAACACTGGAAATTTTTAACTCATAAAATAAGAACACTTTTAGCAACATGATGGTTACCATGGCAACCACTGAAAGAGGAGCATGGTTGTAGTTTTGGTAGGATACCTCACTTGCTTTGAGAATACATAAGAGTTTAAGATGAAACATTGATTCACATGGTAGCCTACTAGAAGATGAGACACCTGCATGTACTGAAATCAGATTTTTTTTTTTTTTTTTTTGAAAATAGAATGTATCTTTGGAGGGAAAAGTTCAATGTTTATCACCTGGTGGAGGTTGAAATTTAGGAGATGTTGACAAAGCAGCTGGCAACAGCCACAAAAACATTGGGGGGGGGGGAGCAGTTGGATAAGAGCTTTCTTCGGTGTGGTTTGGGCCCCAAGCCGTTGACCTGGAATGTTTTATTTTTACAGGTGTCATCTGCATTTCTCATTCAAATTGTTATTCATTAATGTTAAATTGAGTCAAAAACATTAAGGCATTTGACCAGCAGTTTGTTTTGGTCAGTTTAAGGGGGTAAATGAGGAAAACTTGTCCATATTTATAATGGTCATGCCTGATCCCACCCCTGCATTGTAAGAGCTTCCAGGCAGGATACTTTGCTTAGAGTACTGTACACGAAATATGATAAATATAGTACACTGTATCAGTGAGGACGTGAACAATTTGTTACTTCATAGAGTGTCATTGGATGTAATGACAGGTTGTGCTGCAAGGAAGATGTTTACACAGTGCTGCTAATTGGCCGGGTGTCTGTTTGTAGTGATTCATGGATTGTGTAACTACATTCCTGTGCAGCAGTAAAACTGCAGTCTTACATGTGAGTGACATCACATAACTATACAGTGAAACGTAGTGTTTTTAAAAAAAAAAAAAAACCCGCCCCTATAGATGACCAAACTGTGGTCCAGTGCTGTCCAACTGGAGCATTGTAGCAAAATTTTGCTACAAAGCCCTTCCTTGAAAACTGCTACAGATTTTCTCCAAAATAGTGCTTCTCAATTAAAGAAATTGAAAAAAATGCTACAAGGAAAGAAAGTTTTGCTACAGAGATTTTCAGCGGGACAGCACTGTGGTCTCTCAAGACAGGTGGTTTTTTCATAGGAGATATGAATAACAGGAAAAGTACAAGGTACAACAATCTTGACAAGGTGGTCCTTAAAGGAAGGTGGTGTCAAATACAGACCACGATACTTCCATGGAAATGCAGATGAATGCACATGTTGGTTATTTAGTTCCACATGATAGCTGGTTGCCATGACAATTGCATTTACATGTATTCCTATCACGTTTTCTGTGGAATCAACTCAGCCCAGTTGCCTAAACTTCCTAAGGCCCCATAAAATAAATTTCCTGTTTAACTACATCCATCTACCCCAGGCAGGCTTTTTGACCTGCAGTTTCATTAAATTGCATGGACTATACTGACCATTAGCCAAGTAGCCAGATGCTAATGTTTATTGAATTTGGTTAAAGAATTGTGTAAATGACAAAGATAATTGAAATGAGTTATTTAAGCGTCAAGATCAAATTTTTGCTAATCATTCCTTCATTTCCAATTTTGGCTGCAGATTTCTGAAGTCTGCATCTGCATATGTTTGTTTTTCAAGTCAAATTTGATCTTTTATCCATTTGATAACTTGTTGAAAACAATCCCATTTTCATGCTTCAGTGGTTTTAAAGAAATATTTACTTGATAAACTGTAAAGAAATATTTGCTTGATAAACTGTTTAAAAAACTGACGAGAAACAGGTAATTTCTTTTATGACGCTATTCAAAGGGAGATCATGGCGCTAGCTGGGGTATAGCTCTGTGGACAGACTGTGTGTATGTAGAAGGCGCTAGCTGGGGTACAGCTCTGTGGACAGACTGTGTGTATGTAGATGGCGCTAGCTAGGGTACACCTCTGTGGACAGACTGTGTGTATGTAGATGGTGCTAGTTAGGGTATAGCTCTGTGGGCAGACTGTAAGTATGTAGGTGGCATTAACTAGGGTACAGCCATCTGGACAGACTGTGTATGTAAGGTGTTTGTGTTGCTATCAATGTTAGGCCATGCCAATTAAATTTCTTTTTTCTTTGGGGGAGGGGGGTTGTCACATGTGCCAAAATGATTTTTAACATAAAGAGGAAAAATAAACATGCTCGGACAAATTTTGCCCACAAAGTGGAGCATGGATAACTTACAAAGAACCAAAGATTGTCAGGTAATGTGAACTATAGTAAGGTTTGACAAAAGTTGTGGTGGTAGCGGGGGTGGGTGGGGGAGGGGAGCGCACTTGGAAATGAACACTTATTTAATTAAATGTAAATTTATTGTGGGGGTGGGGGTCCTTTTTATGCAGCTTTCAGAGTAACTTGACCCACATTCAAAAATGTTATGTAAAATATTTGTGAAGCAAGCTATGCTGGTGTATGTTGTGGGGTTTTTATAAATGTGTATTACGGATGGTTCATCATTTTCACAAGCATACAGATGGGACCCTGAGGGAGGGGATCAGTGGTAGTCTTCTCTTTTAATAGTGCAATAAAATGACATTAAGCCTTTCGTGGCCAGAATATAACAGAGTCAATAGCTTTCCTTGATGTGAGTTGGGGATATTCCCCACACCAAGGAAAGCTTTTGACATGAGGTGTGCCATAATAATTGGTCCTATGTATAAACCTCAGCAAAGTTTTGGCTGGTAACCAGAAATTTAAGTCCTGGAAATTGCTTTAATTTTGTTGTATTTTTATTTTCGCTTACAGGGCTCTCCCCAGAGCCCTACGGTCCTACAAATTGTAGGGTTGTGAGCCTGAAATTAGGGCTGTGATTTAGGCCTCCCATTATAATGTCTAGGAGGATAGGGCTGTAATTCTTGAAATTTGCTCTTTTATGAGGTTAAATGTAGAAACCTCACTGCACTGCTAGGATTTTATGGGGAAAACTCTGCGCTTATTTTTTCGCTGATGGAATAAAACTGTGAAAATAAATACATAGGGAAATAGTATTTTAACATTGATTAAATAGGAATCATGTCCAAAATAGTGAAATCAAAACTACAGTGAAATTTCAAAAATATGAAAACTGTGAAAATTTAAACCCATGAAAATACATATAAGGCAATGTACAAAACATTAAAGCAGATGACAATTATCATCTGGGCGCTTTGGGGCGATTTGAGGGGATAGAGTTAGTAATCACAAATAAACAGGGCTGGGCACAACCAGAATCCTTGTAGCAAAGCTGAAACCTCTTGTAGCAAAACCTCATCTTTGATGGGGGATTTTTTTTGGGGGGGGGGGGGCGGGAAAGCCCCCCCCCCCCCCCTCCGGAGAATTTTGGAATTAAGGATATTCAGAGAATGCATTTTGAACTTTTAAATTGACTTATTATATGTGAAAGACAACATATATTACCACCTGATGATTTTGATGGGAACAATGAAAATGATGTCAATTTGTACACAATAAAATCTTGAAATAAATTTTATCAAGATCTTTGTTCTTCGTTATAAATTACACCAGAAATACATGTATCAAGATTGAAGTGTAGTTAATCATACTTAAATTGATAACTCTGATTATCCTTTGGTTACATTCTACTCATGAAGTGATCCAAAAAATAAAAGACAACAAAAGATAAATACAGAAAAATGTTTATATTTGATGACCATAGTCACAAGTATATTTTTCTGGGGCATAAGCTGAAAAGACTGTCCACAAAAAAACCATATTGGGAACACACATACCTGTGTGGTGTCATATATGACTGGGATCATGTAAAAAAAAAAGTCCTCCCTAATTTTCTATATCAAAGTCAAATTGACACCAAAATAAATTCTCTACTGTTCTCTATTCATAATTTATGTCATGAGAAACTTAAATGTCATTGAAGTGATGCTCATTGAGCACCATGCACCATTTCAATGCCTTCTTTATACATGTATTGTTATGAGGACTTAAAATGTATCCAGCACCTAAAACATATGGAATATGATTTAATTTCATCACCAATCATGCTATTATCACAGCTAGTATCATAAATCATGTACCACAACTGTGTGAGTTTTTCATTGGAAAAATACAAGAGGGAACACAGATGTTCTTTACAATGTAAAATACAATCAGAAAAATATAAGATATCTTTACATCTTAGTTAAAATGAAGAAAACTTCTAGGCCTACAAACAAAATGGTTGAGACAGATTTTTTGTTTCTTAGTTTAACATATATAATGCAATAAAAAATACTTGGTCCATTCTAATCTACTAAGTCTAAGACCAAAATATCAGAACATTTGTACATCTACAATATAAAAGGAGAATGCCCTCCAAAGACAGACTGCATGGAAAAGTGACTGATTATCTTATCTTCACCAAACAAGAATAACTACTGGGGCATTCTACATGCAAAAATCATGAGCATATATGTAATTCAGTGAGAAAGAATAAAACTTTGTGTCACTGAAACAATAACGGTGATCTATGAAGAAAAAATAGGTCCACTTTAAGAGCACCACCTAGGCTAATTTAAGGCTATCCTACTTCTTCCAAATCTACATGAAAAGGAAAAATATATAAAACCTTTTGTATATAAAATACAATTACCAAAACATGTAATCCATTCAATTCATCAATATCACATGATATTGCATTACATTTGCCATCTTTTAAAGTTTTGCTGGCTTGTTCCACATTGTGCTCCCGTTTGAATTTGCCAACTTGAAAAACTGCAACTTCCGGTTTCGGTCGGTACATGTAAAATGTAAACTGCAAAGCGGAACTGGGAATGGCAATATGGACACTGTCTCGGAAATGGCTCCTGGAATGCCAGTATCAAATGCGTTTTGTTTTTTTTTTTAACATTCGCAACTTTGTCGCAAAATGTTTTGTCGCAATTTTGAACCTTTGTGTCGCATTTTTTTGCGAATTTGCGACAGGTTGCCCAGCCCTGATAAACATTGTAATTGCCCAGGGATATTAACAAGGAGACTGGAAATAGTGCATTGTTAGCCTAAATAAATGTTCTGATACAGTTATACTTCATATGAAAACCAAAAGCGGAGCAGGTATTTCATGAATGCTGTCCATGTATTATCAATTGAATTTGTAAATCACCATTTTCATGTATTGAAAACTACAAAAAAAGTACATGTAACATGTACTCTTTGTGAGGCAAGGGGTTAATGAAACATGTAGTCTTTCTGAGGCAGGGGGTTAATGAAGGAGTGCTCACCGTGTACTCTTCTTAAAAATGCTGAACATTTGGAACTGTCCCTTGATTTGAAGTACATGTAGCCACTGAAAACAGAATACGTCAGTTTACCATTTAAATAGCCCCAATATATTATGCCACTTTTGGCTGGTAATGTTCTAATCTATGTTATTTTGAGCCTTGAATTTTCTCTTAGTGTTTGCATATGCAATACAGTACAATATATATCTTATTGTTGGAGAAAATAAACAGTAATGGACATCATATGAAGTGGATTTCAATCTATAAACATGTTCCCAACACAAACTGGCAACTTCACAAACCTGAAGAACATGCTCATATTTGCCCGACATGTGCTATCACTTTAGATTAAGGGTATCTGAGCTCAGCTACTTAACTATCAGTGGAGCTAGACATAACAGAGGCATGGGCCAGGGTTAGAGTGATTTAGCGGAACAGGGACAGCAAGGCTTACAAAGCAAACAGTCAATTGTGATTGACAGTGAGAGGCACAGAGATGGAGGCTGTCCACAATATGGCGCACCCTTAACCCACTCTGTCAATGGTCCTGCTTGTCTGGCTCCATCTTTAACCCTCTCTGTCCCCAATCATGCTGCTATAACCTGTGTGTTTCGACTGTCTCCCTTAATCCTTAAATTTTATTGAAATATTCGTGATTTGATTTTCCTTCATAGTTGTGTAGTTTGGATTCCAGATGGCTTCAGATGGATGCCTCAGATACCATGCAGGATATCTCTGGAGGTGATCAACTTGCAAATAAGTTTGTTTTTGGATTTTCCTCCTTGATTATGTCATAAAGATACTAAAAGGAGATATGCAGCAGAATGGGGGCTTGTGCTTCAAGGCACAGGTTGCAGTTGCGTAGCAGAATGTCTGCGCTGGACTATGAGCGATCTGTTGCATGGGCAAAGTAAAGCTGCTGTGAAGTACACGAGATACAAGATGGAGGGAAAGGAGTGTGTTAATGTGACGGATCCCTGGTAATGAGAAGCAGCCAGGCTACAAGTTTTTCCACTCTACAGGGGCCACCCTGTAAACAGTTCTATAGGCTGAGACGAGAGACAGATATCCCAACCACTAGCAAAACTACCAACTGACACCAGGGGTTTCCACTGTTTCTTTGCTTGCTTATTCACCTGGTGTGTGTTGAGCCTTCTTGGGGAGGTCTCATTATTTTGGCCTGGTACAAATGTCCTGCTGTCACAGTGATTTAACAAAATATTTAATTAAATGGAATATTTATGCCCATGCTTGGCATTTTGTATTGGATGTGACTTATCCAATGCTTGGAAGCTCTCACAAAATGGTTAGAGGGGGGGGGGGAGAGACTCTGGGGAGGTACCATTTATTAGCATCACTGTGAAGGATATTACACAACAAAAATTTTACAACTTTATCCTCATTTATTTTCACTAAAAGATACATAAGTTGAAGCCAGTAGGACAACACAATGGCCAGCGGGGGGTTAATCTAGAGAGCCAGACGGATCTGTGGAAGATGCAGGGTTTGCGTCCAACAGTCGAGATGCTGACCTGGGTTTAATGAGATGCGAGATTAGCGGTCAAATCAGCAGCCTCGTTCTCGGTTCCATTGCTGGGCAGTGCTTATGTAAACAAAGACGCATGGGCACATCTTAGTCCCTGCTATTTGGGAGTATTGAGGTGTTTGCCGATCACATGAAAGGGGTGTGATAAGTCATTTACCACTTACAGTAAAACCTTCCTATACCGAACACCCTTGGGACCTGAAAAACGTGTTCAGTAAGGGGAGGTGTTCAGTATAGGGAAGTTTGCTAACATTGGAAGTATACATTCCGGACCAAGAAATGGTGCTCAGTATAGAGAGGTGTCCGGTATATGGAGGTGTTCGGTTAGAGAGGTTTTACTGTATATAACAGTCAGTGCATTTATTGGGTTACGATTAATGGTCATTTTACGAGCATCCTGTCACCCAATACCCCACTGAAGACACAAGAGATGCCTGTTTGGAACACCCACTGACCAGATACTGCTCTGGCATTTTAATTTAAAACAGATCCATGACCCTTTCATGCTGTAACTTGACCAACAAGTGTTCATGCTTTTCAAGAGGGTATAAATTTGGGCTGGATTGGGTTAAATTTTCAAGATACAAGCAGTCCAATTTGAATAACAGAACAGTCCATTTTATCAGAAGTAATAGGGGTTTAGAGCTACTGATAAAATAAAACCTTTTCTGTAATAACATAGATTAGGCTTAGTTTCATACGTACTGATATTTTAAGTTGTGAAAAAAATATATTTGAGCATTCTAGGGCAAATTGTACAGATTTGATCAAAATTCAAAGGGCCCTACCCCCTAAATATGTCATTTTGGGGTTCCTTCGTTTTAGGCTGAAAGGTGTACACAGGGTTGTCACTATCCCACCACCCCCATTGGATTATGGATCTGTATGCTTTGGCAGTGCATTCTTGGTGCAAATTGCCGGGAATAGACCCCATGTTACAAAAGTGGAGCTTTGTAGAAAAAGTGGATTTTTTTGCAAAATGGCGGATTTTAGAGGTTGAAATTCAAAGTCAGGTCACAAGATTATTTCTTTCTAATTTGGACCTACATCTTACTGCTTGCATCAGGAAAGTATTTTTGCAGTAGATGGCAAAATATTTTGCCATCACATTGCTTGTACAAAATTTGATCAAATTACATGTACATGACTTCTGGATATTAGGGTCAGCAATGGCTGACATATCAGAAATGAAATGGACATATTGGACTACCATGGCCCTATTATTAGACTGGAATAATACCATAATGTGGATTTAAATCTGTGGAAAGAGGATATATAAAGGTAAGAGATCATAACACATCTTTTGTACCACTTTTTTCAAATTTCTTATTTGTATGTGATACCAGTTAATATCATGGCCGCCATGTTGGATTTTGTGTATTTTGGTGACGTCACAGCCCAGGGCTTAGCTTGGAACCGAGGCGTGCTGGTAGCCAATCAATCTCATTCATGTCTCAGCATTTCGACTGCAAGGACTGGTCAAATATCAATTAAATTCAATGGAGCAAACAACATCTGATAATCTAGAGTAAATAAAACAATAAAATTGAGTAAATGTTTTTTGATAAATGGAGAGTAGCCAATAACTTGACCTTAAGGTGTGTCATGAAACAAAAGTAAGTCACTAGGTCAAGTATTTGGGTCAGGATGGTTCATTTATGTACAACTACATTACACTCCATGCCTGGGCTGTAATTCTGTTGTCCTTTGACTTAGAATCATGGAACTTTACACACCTGTATATCTGGACACAAGATTGTGTCATGCACAAAAGTAGGTCACTAGGTCAAGTATCTGGGTCACCATTTGGTAATATTTAGCTTATTTCTATTGACTACGGTCATTCCAAAATGAGACCTGTGATTAGCAAGGTTATAAATGAGGCAAGGGGGGGGGGCATGGATCCAGTAATCTCTGAGTGCCATTTAATCAAAATTAGCATAGATTGTGAATTTTTGTTCTTTCTGTTGCTTTCTCTCTTCCTCCCTCTCACTCACTCACTCACACAGGTACATTGTGGGGCATGCGTTGACTACTATTAAATAAATTGTTGATATAACTGTCATGCTGATTGCCTCAGGCAGTGAACATGTGCATGTGCCTGGGGTGCACGCCAAAAGAGACTGTAAAGTGACAAACCCAAATGTTCAGGAATAAAACCTCTTGGTGGAAGTTGTTTCTGATTATTTTACAGAATCTAGCAGAAGATCTCTCCTGTGTAAGATTTGTATTTTTTAAACACAGACAAGAGGGGTTGCATTGATCCATATGGAAGCGCAATTATTTCTCTGATGTTGAGGCATATAAACATTGTATGTTTCTTTGTTGTAGGTATGGGGTACAGAGTGCTGAACGAGACAGGAGCTCACTTAGTCAAATGTTTCTGTGAACCTACATATGAATGCATTAGTGGCCGCAACTTCTGCGAAACTCGATCAAAGGTAAATATGAATATAAAAAAGGTTTACTTTAGGATTTCATCATGTAAAATTTGCCAGGATCTCTTTTTCTTTTAATAGGGCATGTCAGATACACAATTCTCCCGTAGTTACCCATGTGCAAACACAGTCATTTCCCACATATGTGTGGAATGATTTTGCAACCGAAGTGGAATAAAAGAGAGAATCCTATTGGTTCTACTTTTATTTGTAAGCCAATCAGATTACGTAAGATGGAAAAAGTAACTGAAAGTTGTTTCTTGAGTGACGTACCTTAGCAACGCAATGTTGAAAGTGAACAAAATGGAGTTGAAACAGCTGAGCTGCAAGCAGACTAAACCAAGTAGGTTTTTGACCAAAAAATAAGATTGAACACTCTATGGGAGAAACGGAATTCCACATGGCTGTGTCATGGGAAATGGATTTAGAGAGCCCCGTTTCAAACCGTTCACTGCTTGCCAAAGGCTCGCAGTGAATGGTTTTTAAAACTTGTGCTGTCTAAATCCATTCCCCATGACACGGCCATGGGGAATTCTATATTTCTGCATGGTGGCACGACTTGTATCCTTTGTCACATGACATTTTCAACTGGTGAATGAAGCAGGTTTTTTATCTGCCAGGTGTCTCCACCTGCAACAAGAGATTGTTCTTTGAAACAAAAATATATCTGCAGCCTGGATAGTCATGAAGAGATTAAACAGGGATTTTCCCAGTTCTGTAACCTTTTAGTAATACATTGTATTTGAATGAATCACAACAGTACATTTGGAAAGAAGGACACTTTTTGCTGATGTCTCACTCCTGTTAATATGGGAGTCAATATCATAACATTCAGTATAAACTATCATGTGTAAGATGTTTACAGAATGACTGGACAAGAATAATTTACTTCATTCCTGCTGTCCTCTGTGGTTTAAAATTCATACCTCATCCCTCTCCCCGCATCCCAAGTTACATTTCTCAGTCTGATTCTTCAATCTCAAGGCAATTTTTTTTTTAATTAAAAGCTGAAACACATCAAGTCACAACATCAAACTGCACTCAAAATACACTTCCTGGCAAAAGTATAATCCTTTTCTGCTTAGAGTAAGACTGAGTCAATAGCTTTGCTTGGCACAGACTGGCCACAATGCCAAGGAAAGCTGTTGACATGGAATATTTTTCATGATATTTAGGTCTCTCTGCAATTCTGACTGAAAATGTACTCAGCTAAAGTGAAATTTAAGAAAAAATGCACAGGCAGATGACAATTTATTGACGTGGGAAGTTTGAGCAGGAAAGTGGTAAAGACTTAAATTTTTTAACTGCTTTTTGTCTCTTGTAAATATTTCACTCCTCCTAAACAACAGCATCATATTGTGCCCCTGGCTGACGTAATTGGCTACAAGGACAGTAGCAGTGATCAACTGATGAGGAAAAACTTGTAATTGCAAGTATGCTGAAGATTAGTTTATCGTAAATGCTCTTTTTTTTTATCTTTTATGGTATTTTATCTTTTTTTTTTCAGTGTTTTGCGGCAGTTGTAGTAGATGATGTGGAGGGTGATATGAGAAGAAAGGGGTGCCTGGACTCCAATGACCACTCAAAGTTGTCCTGTGGCACACCTCCATCCCATAATGCTGTCATCATCTGCTGTAACCATGACTTCTGTAACCAAGACATGCACCCAACATACCCTCCAAAACCTGTCACCCCTGCTCCAAGTAAGTATGGTCCACTGTCAAATAAATCTCTCTCCTGCTTCCTGTCATTATGGCGAACTGTCCAAAACCTGTCACCCCTGTCCCAAGTAAATGGGACCTGCCCTAAACCCTCTGGCAACTGTCAATAAACTTTTAAGTCCCTTAGGCCTCAGGGTTAAGACATTGTCTTCCTTGTGCATAATGATAGTCAGATAGCCCTCCAAAACCTTATCAGCCCAGTGTCAGTTATACATGTAGTGTTGAACTTGGAACTATGATATTCATGTACATGTACCGTGAACCACCAGGTGGCAATAGTGGTCTTGAACCACATTTCCAAATCCAGTTAACCCTGTTTGCTAGTAAAGGAAGCTAACACCTAAAACCTGACCCCAAGATCAACTCCTCGAAGAACCCTTATGGTGTTGTCAGTTCAATTCCCAGTGCATGTTAAAATGATACCTCCCAAAATCTTTTCACCATTGTTCTCATAATAAAAACTGCACCTTCAAAATCTGTCACCCACATTGATTTCTCGGTATGGAAACCAATCCTTCAAAACTTGTTCTTCTAGTTACCAACTGACTACAGACCACCCTTGAAAGCTTGCCACAACAGCATCCAGTGCACCTAGTCCATCAAGGCCTGTCGCCCCGTCTTTTGATAGATAGAATAGCTTTATTTGGTCTAAACAATATTACACAATGTGTTACAAGAATAAATTTATTTGACATTCTAAAATGTGCAGATGACCCATATAAGCTTGTCACCCCTGCTTGCATTGAATGTAACCCATCTTGTATTAACAGTAGAAATGCAAGGTAAGTGTTTATGAAAGAAAACACACAGTGTACCAAAGTGACTGACTCATTTTGTCTATAACTGGATTCCTCAGAGGCACGTGAGTTCTACTCAACCCCACAGTAAACGTGAATGTTTATGTTTACTAGTTACAGGGAGTCAGTCTCTGTTCCTGCTCTCTGCTGTGCAAGTCAACAAAAACTGAATGGCGCGTTAGATACATAGGCCTTTTAAAGGGCAGGATAACGTGACCACTGGTATGGACAACGTAACCATACTGTGACATCAATCACTGGCCCCATCTTTTGTGAACCGTTAAAGTGCAAATTTCTGGACTGGCAACACTGTCTTTACCCAGTTTGGGCACAATGCACCCAGAGTGCACAGGAAAGTTGTTTACATAGATTATAATTCCAGTTTGCTATCTCTACAAGCACCGACTGTAGACTACACTGTTGTTACTGGAATAAAAGGCATTTGCCAGGAAGCTGAAGGTGGGATCTTTACAGAAATTCAGAGAAGTGTAAAATGGAATATTGCCATGAGTAGCTCAAAGGATTGAAATTGACTGCTGTTTTGAAATAAGAACCATATTCCTTTCAATAAAGCACTCCCCCACCAACGTGGAACATGAATGAAGAAAAATCAAGCAAAGAAAAGCTACATCTACTGATCTTTTTCACTATATTTTTACGCACAGCTAGCTCATGCATTAAGCATGTAAAGTTACTTGTATGACTATCCATAGACAGCGGTAGCCAGTGGAACCACCACTGTCTACCGCTGT
The DNA here is from genome assembly GCA_964020975.1 of Hermodice carunculata. Classification (NCBI taxonomy): domain Eukaryota; kingdom Metazoa; phylum Annelida; class Polychaeta; order Eunicida; family Amphinomidae; genus Hermodice; species Hermodice carunculata. The sequence goes on along the minus strand of OZ026618.1, from coordinate 82,040,062 downwards.
GTACTGCCAGCTACTGCTGTGTACCACCAAAATGAGGCATTTACCACCAAAACCAATTTACTAGTGTGGCCATACATGTACTTGTTTTGACTGATGGAATCTGGTCCTTGTCAAAATGTCCAGGTCCTGGAGGTCTGGCAAGCGTGCTGCTTATTTTGTGAAAATAGTTGGAAAAGTAACATTGTTCCTTTAATTTACAGACCTGCATTGGGCGGATGGTGACGTCAACCTTGTTATGGCGATTTTGGTGCCTATTTTTACACTTGGTATCGTCATACCACTCATAATCTTTATTTGTCGCTTCCGACACCGACGTCGCATGGATGAACTGAATGCCAGGGAGAGGCTTATGGCGTATGGAAATGGTGACTTGCATGCGACACATGTTGGGGATAGTACTCTACAGGTAGGAGACAGTCCTGGCAGGGGAAAATGATCTTTATATCGGGTAAAAATGTACAAAACATAAATTGTATTGGAGTTGGACAATAAGAAAGGTCATAGTAACCAATCGTATGACACAATACACAATGTTCTGGTGGGTGACAGGTGTGTATTCCCATCAAATTTACTGTACAATTACACCTTACTAAACAGAGTCATTTGACAGCTGAGGTAAATAAATTTATATGAATATTCCAGTTATACACATAGATTTACCATTAAAAAAATAAAGTTGTGTGAAAGTGCAGCTTAAACTATTAAACAGGAAATTACAAGTACATATAATGGGAATACACAACCCTAGATATCTTACTGCAGTGCCCTCTACAGGATGGGCACAGGTACCTTTTAAGTGTGCACATCCCTCTTGAGGTAGATTGCAAGTAGCACATGTTGCTACAGAATCTAGTACAGGGTTTGTCATATTTGGGCCTTTTTATGGACCATAAAATTCTGTTTCAGACAGGGAAAAAATTCTTATTTGACCTGAAGACAAGCCTAGAATTTATGTTTTTATGATTGAATTTGAATGGATCTCAATTGAATTAAAATGGTAAAGGAAATTGAGAACAAAGTGAGCTCTTTTGAGTACATGTATTTCCTAACTCAGGTCTACCCTGATATGATAGATATCTGCTTAGCTAAGAAAACTTTTACTTGGTTTGGTCATACAGGTTTGCTCAATACACAAAATTCCTCTCAGCAATGGTGAGTGGAAATGATTTTGAAAGAAAATATTCCAAAAAACCTGTGATAATTTTTTAGAAAGGAAGATTGTACACTAATGGACACTATACAATGTCCACAGGTCCAAAATAGACTTCAGACTTGAGTGTAATAATCATGATACTTGTCTGTTTCAGGATCTTTACGATCACTCATGCACAAGTGGCAGTGGGTCAGGCCTGCCCTTCCTGGTGCAGAGAACTGTGGCTAGGCAGGTCACACTTGTGGAATGCATAGGTAAGGCAGCAAGCTTAATAGAAAAGCCACTCATATTGGTCCCCAGGGCTTCTGCTAGAGGTTAAAATCGGTGATGAGCCGTACCCTGAGAAATTTTGAGGTTAGGTTTACTTACCCCTTGCCTGTGAAGCAGACTCTGTTTATTTATGTTCTGATGTTTACGTACTTCCACTGGAGGAGGTAGAAGGCCTGCTTCGCAGACAAACTTACCTCCCAAAACATAAAATTAACCCTTTCAGTGCCCAATTTTGGACTGCGTCAACAGCTTTTCTCGGCATGCGTTGGGTGCGTTGTGCCAAATGTGCGCCAGGAAAAGCTGTTGACCTGGGGTATTCTCTCTGGAACAATAGGCATACTGGTACTTGAATGAAAGTGTTTTTACAAGGAATACGAAGCTGGAATCCTAATGATAATTCAGACTAGTATGACTTAAGTAGATTAACTTTAGTTGTGATTGACACTGAAAGAGTTGAATGATATTCTGACCTAGCGTATCATAAAAATATGTAAAGGGCCCCATTATTGTAGTTTCTTTGGTTAAATATACATCACACTTAAATATCTGTGTATCTTTAAAAGGAAAACTAAAACAAAAAAAGACGAAACTTCTGGCAGAAACGTGTTCCTTGTTTTCAGAAATGTTCCACTGGCTTCAGTACACTAGGTTCCAGAGGCTGCTATTAGTTTAGGTGATAATGATGAACTTCCTGATTGGTGTCTCAGTCTAGGGGGACAGTCACAGTATAGTTTTGTTTCCCTTACTATAAATGAAATCCTGTCGAAGAAGGGCAGACCAAGTGTAGTAACACGGAAATTGGTCTGCTTTTCAAGCAACACAAGTACTTACATGTACCTGCTGTTTTATTATAACACTCAACTCTCTTAGACTTACAGAATGTCAAAACACCTTACAGAGGTGATATGCATAGGATTTCTGGGTTATGGACCTCATAGTCAGAAATGTCAGATACAACCAGTCTATAGACTAATCCCTGAATGTATATGTGCTTACTTGTGTAATCTGTTTATACTATGGACCTTTATTTTGTCCGAAATAGTTATATCTATTAAAGGTATTATGCTGTGTTTTCAGGTAAAGGGCGTTACGGTGAGGTGTGGAGGGGACAATATCACGGAGAAAATGTAGCGGTCAAGATTTTTTCATCCAGAGACGAACAGTCTTGGGCACGGGAGAGTGAGATTTATAACACAGTGTTACTCCGCCATGATAACATTCTGGGTTTTCTTGCATCAGACATGACAAGTCGTAACTCGTGCACACAGTTATGGTTAATTACCCATTATCACGAGAATGGGTCATTATATGACTATTTGAACCGTACGGTTCTTGATCACCAGACCATGTTGTGCTTGGCATTTTCAGCCTCCGCTGGGCTGGTCCATCTTCACACGGAGATATTTGGGACCCAAGGAAAGCCTGCCATAGCTCACAGAGACATAAAAAGTAAAAATATATTGGTGAAGAAGAGCGGGCAGTGTTGCATAGCAGACTTGGGTTTGGCAGTCATGCATTCCCAAAGAGACAATAAAATAGACATGGGCTCAAACACCAAAGTGGGGACCAAACGCTACATGGCCCCAGAACTCTTGGAGGAGTCCATGAATCCTGAGTGTTTTGACTCTTTTAAACGCATAGATGTCTATGCTTTTGGATTGGTGATATGGGAAATAGCAAGGCGATGCCTGTCAGGAGGTGAGTGTCAACTACTGGTAAAAATGTCAATTGTAGGCGTATCTCACATGCACCAATCATTTTGTCTTGTATACATAGAAAGGAAGAGGTGATAGACTGGTTCATAAACTGTTTTAAAATGTCAAAGTTATACCTTGGAAGCCTTTAATTCCATTGTCCTTCAAAACTGAGTTAGAGTTTTCAATTTTTGTCTTTAAGCTTCGATTTCTGTTTTTTCAAGGTCTTTGACAATCCCTGACAATTATAGAATTTACTTACTGATATGTAAAGGCAGTTCATGAAAGTGTTTGGAAATTGATTCTGGGCAAGACATGTCATGTAGCCATTATATAGAAAATAAACCCACCCCCACTCTCACCCCACCCCCATCCCCACCCTACCCTCCACACTTTGGGGTTGCTTGCTTTCCCACCCAAACTGGTCAGAAGCCCATAGATGTTAATTGATGGCTAATGCTTTCCCATTGAAAGTCATTTTTGTTGGATCCCCCATGCTTTACAATATCCTTTCATCTAAGTACTATTTAAGTGAAGTATATGCATTCAAAAGTAAATTATGACAGACACTAGGAATTTTTGACAAGTAAAAATTCATCTGGGCCAAAGGTGTGGGGTGTGCTGCCAATCCTACAAGCTGGCAGAGCCAGGGTCATGCCATCACAAACGGAATACGGTGAAACCTGTTTTGAGAGACCACTGTAATGAAAGACCACCTGCCTTTTCAGACCATATTTACTATGTCCCTTTTGCTATCTTTGCCGTGTTATACCTCTGTTGAGAGACCACCTGCCTTATGTGACCACTTTTTGGCTTGCCCCAGGGGTGGTCTCTCAAAACAGGTTTCACGGCAATAAGCGCATAGCAAGTTCATCCAAGGTAACAGATAACAAGGCTATAGCTAATCATACTAAGCTGAGGTAACCAGCACCCTTCCTCACCCCCCCCCCCTTGCAAATCTTAACTAGTGGTAATGCAAACACCCCTTTACCCCTTTGCCACCACCAAAGCAGCAGACTTCCCTGCCATTGGCTTCCCAGATTTTCAGAAACTACAAACTGCAAGCAATGTTCCACGAAACCCCCCCCAGTTTCTTAGGCTAGATTGGTGAAATAAATAACTGCAGAACTTACAAATAAACACTTTGAAAATATTATTTGTATCAGAGTGCATCCATTCTTTTGAACATAAAGGGGTATAAGCGACTGCCACTCGGCATGACAGAGGAGGAATTTTAGCCTGGCTGCGCCAAATTTCCTGTACCCAAACATATACAGCTCTCTTACTTGGTGTGTGAACACTTCATCAGATAGGGGTGTGCCGCACCCTGCTAGAAAGAGATTGGCAAATGATGGGGCTCTAACTTTTGTTCCCGTGGCTGTGCCACTAATTTGTAAACAGTGGTCACCATTAAACTCAAAATTGCTGGAGGTAAGGACTCATCTTAAATGATTAATCAGTTCGAGTGTTTCTGGTTTAGTGTGTGGTCTCTATTCTGCTGTAATGCTCTGGCTGGGTTGGAATTTCACCAATTCATGTTGAACTGAGGCCAAAGAAAATATAAGTGTGTTTGCCCTAATGGACCAAAATTTCTTGGGGCAGGTGGTTAGGCAAACTTTTTTTCTCTCTGGCAATTTGGGTGGGTATGTATGTTTTTTTTGTTAAATATTCCACAATTTTGGGTAGGTAGGTGTAATTATTTTTATTTTTAATTGTTTTTTGGGGGGGTGGGGGGTGGAAGTAAGTTAACACGGGGCTGGTAGGGGGGGCCAGAGATGGGTCGGTTGGGTTAGGGGAAACAAACAATTATTTTTTGTGGCCTGACTTGCAAAAGACTTCTAGATTTGGATTTCCTAGTTCAGTGTCTGTGGGCGTGAAGCTGCGTGGGATTTTGAAGTGAGAAGAATCAGTTTGGGGGATCTGCATTCAAACCAGCTGAATCTGTGGCTGGAGGATTTTGGGTCTCCATAAGGTTTTGGAAGAAACATATGAGTTTTAAAGTTCTGAAAAAAAGTTTCTTTGGTCTCCAGGTATTTCTCTGATATCAGGTTCTCTTGGGGTGGGGCAAAAATTAAGTCCTTTATTGAGAACTTTTTCTGTGACTGGGAAAGATTATAGTCTGAAAGATTGACTATGATATTTTTGGGAATTAATAGGTTTCTGTTATTTCCACGATTGTTTGAAATTGTGTTTTTAAATGGTTAATTTTCTCCAACTTTGTTGTTTATGCAAGAGTTGAAGAAAGGTTTGACTCTACTCACCACAGGGGGTTCTTGATGGAGAAAAGCAAGTGTTTCTTGTAGCTCAAATTCTTGGTCAGTCCTCTGAAAGTTTGTGATGCTGATTATTTTGGAGAGCGACTTCGACTTTGTACCATCAAACTTGGAAACATCCTCTAATTCGAACTGTGAAAAAAGTGAGCCAAAGAACGGTAATCCAACTTGTAAATCCAACTGTGAATTTGAATGAACACTGTCACTGGTTGGACATAGGTGTATTATGATCTCTTTGGCCTCTGGGCTTGTTGCCTCGGTCATTTATATTGGTGGCTTTGACCTTGACCTGATCGCTGACCCTGCCTGCTCTGTGAAAGGCTGTGGAGTAGGGAGGAAAACATCTCCGTCTTATCCTAGTTTAAAGTCAAACCCTGCAGGTTCAGTCTCCCCTGTTGTTGAGCTAATCGTGGCCGTCATCTCCACTGTGGAGAGCAACTGCAGTGCCTCATGGAGGGGAGATTTTCCCGTCTCCATTTTCGATTGTTGTTGTGGTCTCTTCAGCAGCTGTTGAGTATTCACATTGGACCAAGAGGAGGAGTGTGTTCTCACTGCTGCACTCCTAATGCCATACATAGGTGATCAAGATCAGCCTTAGCATCTTCATGTTTTTCTTAGAGATGCAAGTTTCTTCTCTTTGTAGGCCAGTTCCACTGTCTACCTGCCCACTAGTGTAGCATGAAGATCACAGGCTGTCTTTAAGCCTTGATGGTCCAGACCGTAGCTGTACTTTAAAGGAAGGCACTCCTTACGTTGTATTATACATCATTGGAAAGGATTTTTCATCAGGATTTCATATCTGATGTTTATTTTATTAATTTTCACAAATTTCCGATGTTTATTGCCAAATATTAAAACCCCCACATTACCAGCAGTTCACCATTACGCGAAGCCAGTCGAGATGTCGGACCAATTAGAAGCGACTATACAACTGGCCAATCATACCCATCGGTTGATAACGAAGCCAAGCGCACCATGATCATTGTTCAACACAAAGCCACTTCAAATTATGAAAATTGTTTCCCAGGTCGTTATCGATGTAAAGAATATGCATATGTTATGTGTTTCAATCAAATCAATTATTATTTATCAATGTTTTTACTCCGTTCATGATAATCGGTCGTAAATCTTGACCGTGTAACGTGAGCGATAATATGAGCTCCGGGAGTTATCAAACGATCGGAATTCGTCACGCAGCTTGAAGTGCGCTGAACACAACTTCGTGCTTTTGTATGCTGCCAATACTTCTTCTGGGATTTTCATAATAGCATTCCATTTATCTGCTAATGATGTGTCATTTGGCCAAGAACGAAAATATCTTTCTGGATATTCGGTGGCTGTGCCACTGCACGAAACACACCTTGGCATTTTCGTCTGTTCGCAGTCAATGAAAAACTTGGAACTCTCTACCGCACGGAGGTGTAGAAGGCTGTAGAATACCGCTGTTTCCAAATTTGGCTATAAATATGTCCAAGATCGCGCGAGGAAAGATGTGACATATTGTGACTCGTAAACGTTGCTTTTTTTCTCGCTAAAACGAGTTATTAAAAACAGTTTTAAACAACTGCTGCATATACATTGACATATATTATTAGTTTTCGTTACATTTCCGACCACTTCAATTTGAAACTAGGAGTTTATTCTCATCAAGTAAAAAAAAACTAGGTGCAGAAGTAGGACTCCCGTGATCCGCGAAATCGCCTTTGATCTTCCATAGGTTTGCCGCTTCCGGTAATTTGACAGGTAAAGCTGATTTCAGCAACATTAAAATGCAGATTTTAGAAATATGGAATAAAATATAACTAAACCATTTTACATGTGGTAAGTGCCTGACATGAAGTTCCCAAAACACTTAAAATACAACGTAATGAGTGCCCTCCTTTAAGTTTGCTATTTCGTTGTCTGTAATGATTGCTGAGGTCTCTTCTTATTCTGAGGAGAATTCTTCCGTAGGGCCATTTGTATCTTTTCAGCATTGTTTGCCGACTTTTTCCATTTCCCATGAGCATTCCTCAAGAGAAAAATACCCGGTAGGAACTTGGCCTGGTAGACTAAATCCTCAGGGATGCCACGTCTTTGTTGATACATGTCTTCTGAAAGTCAATTCTGGCTTCCAGTCATGGCTTAACAATTTTTTTTAAAATTGCTTGTCTGCAGGACAAGTAGAATTCAAAATCCACTTGCCCTTATGCAAAATCTGCTTATCCTAATATAACTTGATACTGTACATGTATAAACAAAAGTTTTTCATCAATCCATAGACAAAGGCCTCTAGAGACAAACCCTGTACCCTAAATATTATTGTTGCTTGCAAATGCTCAAAAAATAACTGAAATTTTAAAAAATATTCAAAATACAAATTGAAAAGTAAGCTATTTGCATTGGGTGACATCTGATGAAAAATACAGTGTAATTTCTGGGACTAGAGGAGTCAGTATTCCAGGTAAACTTGGAATAAAGATTAAATAGTTGCGTTGGTTTCAGGATCCTCTTTCTCATTGCCTCTGATGCCGTGATGGGATGCATATCATTTTGCATACCTACCATGAATGCTATTGGTACATCATAGTAAATTTGTGTATACAGTATTGGCAAGTTCCTCGCAATAAACTGTGTTCATAATTCAAATTCATACGAAAAATTTAATATTTCAAATCAGAACCAAGTGGGCGCACCGTCACCATCTTTCCTACAACTGTACACAAACAGCTGCTTTGGCCATGTGGTGTTAATTTTAACGTGCCCATGATTAAATCTGACTTGTTCTGGGCAATCGGACACTTGAATTGTCGAGCCCTGCCAGTTTCACTACATTTATTAGAGCTTTACATGAACTAGAGGAGTGCAAAAGGGACTTAGGTGGGATAATTCCTTCCTCATGGGCAGTGTCATCTGACCTGTCTGTTCTGGACTCCCAGTATCAGGACTGTTCAGGAGGGTGTAATGAAAGTGATTTCCTTCTTGGCCTGTGTCTTGCCGAGGATGTTTCCGAGCTGGTCTAGGATTGGTTGAATCTGGGTGGCTCTCCAGAGGATGACATCACCACTATTTAGATTCCCTTGTTAATGGACGCCATAAGACTTGATGATCCACCGTCCTCACTTTGGGCAATTATGTCGGCCCAAGAAGTGCTAGAGTTTCCAGGTATAGCTGTGGGAGGTACCAAATTTATTGTGGAATCAGTGTTGGCTGTGGCAGAAGTCAGTGTTGACAAAGTGCCGGCTGCTGGGCTGTAGGCCTACTAGCCACTGGTACTGGGGAATTCAACCAGAATTACTCCAGTTTTGATATTGATTCTTAGGACAGGTGCGTGTGTTGTGCACCAAGATTGGTGCACTCTGACCTTGACCTTCACCTTTGTCCCCCATGAAGTATTAGCTTGTGATTTCCATATTCCCTACTTGTATGACATAACCATCCATCCACAAGTTTGTTCTTTTCACAATAATTTAACAGTGCAGTGAGTGAGGGAATAGCTATCTACAGCTATTCTCTGGCAGTTGACCATGTATTCAGGAACCACTTGTACCATTAGCCAATTAGCCAAATGGTAATGTTTCATTTATTTGGCTAAAGAAATTTGTAAATCACCAATTTTTTTTAATATGAATTATGAGTCAGGTCGAATTCTACAGTGATTACTGTTTTATTTCCCCGTTTGACTACTAAATTTGAAGGCCTAGATCCGTGCCTGTGTATTGCCATGCAATACTTAGTCTCGTTTAGTAGAAGTTTATGACCAATAAAAATTACAGCTTTAAGTAGGAGCCATGATGTCGTGAACATCATTTGCATTGTGTGTTGGATGATCAAGTGTTATGGGCTGTTCTTATGTGTTTAGTGCTTCATTTGTCTTTGTGAATATTGTAGGCACAGCATGGTCCTTCAATAGTTCCTCTACACACAATTTTGACAGATGATTGAGAGTTATTAAAGAAAATTGGTCATCCGTGTAATGGACGTAGCACAATCAGATTCGGCAGAAGGGCCATCCTGACCATGAGTGATTTGGCAGCTCAAGTCCATGTTAAATATCCAAAATGTGGGTTTTTAGCAAAGTTAAAGTGAAAAAAGATTAATGTCTGGGGAGTTTACATTGTTGCACTGCAGGATAAAAAAATGGGGAGTTCATTTGTAGCTCGGTTGGCATTGTCAGCACTAATCCCGTTAGCCTGTGGACAGCCTTTGTGCTGCTGTCAGTGGTCTGTGTGCACCGATGGTCCAATCGTGATCAGCATATTGATTTACTGCTGAGTGCCGCGAGGTACAACATGCAAAAGGACTATACTTTTTTTCTGTACTTTTGTGCAACTTAAAGTTGACTAACTCTTTCAATGCTAAATTTTGGACTGAGTCAACAGCTTTTCTGTGCCCAATGCATGCCGAGAAAAGCTGTTGACTTGAGATATTTTTTCTGGAACTATAGGCATACTGATAGTTGAATAAAAGGTCTTTTTATGAGGAATATGAATCTGGGATCCTAATGATAATTTAGACTAGTTTGACTGAAGTGGGTTGACTCTAGTAGAGCTTGGCACTAAAAGAGATAGCTTCCAAATTTTATCACATGCTCTAGCCAATGATTGAAGATGATAGTTCTAATTACTATAATATATGAATACAGTGGAACTTCATCAATACAGACCTCATTGATCAGTATGTCTCATTAATCTGAACACTTCTCCTTGAACAGAATTGTTCAAGTACATGCAATAGTGATTCAGTAATCCAGATGCTTCATTAATCTGAACAGTTCACTGGCTTACAAAGGTTTTCGGATTAGCAAGGTTCCACTGTATTACTATTCTAACCAAATAATACATGAAGTAACATGTATGTAAAAATATAACCTTTAATACATAATTGAGTATGATGATTGTAGAGAAGACCTATCATAATAGCACTGCATGCCTTGGTCATATTGGTAAATAGCTAATAGACCAGTTCATAGGACTCGGGTTTATTCGGTTCACTTCGGGAAGCGCACCCTGCTTTGTTTACATTTTGTGCTCGACCACGCTGGCCGGATTACACATGGAAATGATAAGAAAGTAAAACACAGGATGTGCTTGGATTTAACGAAAAATCAAACAGTCAGCAAACTATAAATGCACGTTTCACCACTGATGTGACATTTTAGGTAAAAGATTTACACTGTTCAACACAATCCATGCTGTAATCACTGGCGTTAGCCGTGGCATCCGTTGTAAACATATGAGGGCGTGGGCCCGACTCGGCTGCTTGCTAATTGGACAATCAGGCCAACAATGGAATGCATAATTAATTACTATCCGGAAAAGTTCGGTACAATTCGGTATGAACAGGTCTTTTGTTCCCAATTTAAGCCAAAGAAAGCCCTTGAGTGAGCCTCATTCTGACCTGGCAAGGTGGTGAGTGAGCCTCATTCTGACCTGGCAAGGTGGTGAGTGAGCCTCCTTCTGACCTGGCAAGGGTTAAATTCTGGAAATCTATTGGAAAAATCCCAAAATTTAGTGCATAGTATTTCCAACTTTATTCAGTTTTACTTGCTGTGATTTTAGTATGGTAAATACTGCCTCAGAGCTAAAACGTTTGACTGATATTGCTGTTAAACATTGTGTGTGTGTTAAATAACAAATGCATAGTGTCGAAGTACAGAGAGGTTCAAATGAGCAGACTCCCTGAATTTTTTAGGCCAGATCACACAAGGTTTAGCCCTGATATTGTTTTCATTGGTTGATGCCATTATTTTGCCTTGGTAGGAACTGACTTGGTTCAAAATTCAGGATGCTTTCAAATATTAGATCATACACTTATCTATCAAACCTTGTGATATTGAAAGAGCTGGAGAGAAAAAGAAAATGGAGAAATTTAGCAGAAACAACAAAAATTGGCATACTTGGAAACATGACTTAGTGTGCATTACTTGTATTTGGGATTTGTAGGTATTGCTGAGGACTACAAGCCCCCCTTCCATGACCTTGTTCCGTCAGATCCCAGCTATGAAGATATGAAGAAAGTAGTGGTAACAGATCAACAGAGACCCAGTATACCCAACAGATGGAGCGGAGATGCTGTGAGTTTATGCTGCTTTCCTGGAATTCTCTATATTCATGGAAGTTAAAATTTCATGCCTCATTACACATGAGACATTTAATGTAAAGCTTGTTGTTAGTCAGAGCTATTTGTAAAGGTAAACATGATTCCTGGTGCGTGTCGGTGAATACTCTGAAACATTAGCATACACAAACAGTGGAAATAGCAAAATTGAAAGAATTGACAATAGAGAAATTATTCCTTTCTCACCCACACTCAGACATTTGGGATTCATGTTGCATGTACTTGACTACAATTGCATAATGAAAGAACAAAGGCTCAGGTTAAAAAGATTAAAAAAAGGGCAAAGGCCGGGAAGATAAGGGGTAGTTATTTGGTGTATATGTTGATTGGACACTTGATGAGCTTGCACAGTGCATATTTGTTCCCAACGATTACACATTTTTGTCAAACTTCGAATGTCAGGCTAACAGTTAGGACAGAATTGAGTGAATAGTATCCAAAGATTTCTGCATTCTTTTCAACTAGTAAAATTTAAACTGGAAATTTATCTCTTTGAATGCCCAAAAGAACACATTTCTACATTCCTGACAACTAGTAATATTTAACCTTGCAATTTATCTCTTTGAATGCCCAAAGAACACATTTCTACATTTGTTACAACTGGCAAAATTTAAACTTGCACTGTATCTCTTGGAATGTCCGATGATTAAATAAGACTTGATCTAGCAGCAGCAAAGCAGGAGTTCAAGCCGGCAGCTTTAGCTGCATCATGTCTGTATGCATGTTGCGTGTTTGGATTCAGTTGCATCTGTGACAAGTGTCGGCAAAATATTACAATATGTTAAACTTTTCTAAGAAAGATTCCAGTAAAAAAAGTCAAAATGTAAAATGTAACACAATACACATCTTGAAGAGATGCTTGCTGTGCCATAAGACATGTTTCAAAACCAATCTGGTCAAACCAGGGCTAGTCATGGCTAGAGTCGTTTTCTGATTTGTATTAAACATGTAATGGTTAAAAGATTCAAATTCTTCATGAAGATACCTGTCATTCAAATACCAGCAAGCCTAATCTAAAGCGAAAAGTAGTCTTAGTCAACAGCTTTTCTCGAGACACTTTGCATGCAGTGCGCAAAGTGTCCTGTGGTAACCTGTTGACTCAATCTTAAATCAGCACTTTAAAGGGTTAAATCAGCACTTTAAAGGGTTAGCACATAAGCCATTGTTGTACAACATTTGAGCAGGGCTTTTATTAACAGCAAAAACATTATTTGAATTGATCATTTAAAAAGTTGATCAATAGAATTACACCCTCTAGTAAATAAAAAGGATTTTTAAAAGAAATATCTTTGAAATTAAAACCAGAAGGAAACTGCTTTCATCTACATTTTTAGTGTGTGAAAATGGGTTATCCTTTAAAGTTTTACTTGGGGTAGGTTGGAAATCACATGGGTTAAACATAACTAAATATGGTAGCAGTTTTCAGACCCTTTCAAGTTATCCTAAACCAAACTTTTTTCTCTGGGTATAATGTTCTCACCACCAGGAAATGTAGTCTGATTTGGTTGTCTTTGGCGAAAGATAGGTCTACTTTAACATTTTCCAGTTGATTTTCACATACCTGTATGCATGAATCCATACAATTATCCCACACTTAGGGACACACTTCTGGTTTCCATAGCAACTAATAAAATGAGATTTTTACATCATTGATGAGGCAGACAGTATATTTTTTATAAATAAAATGGCCAAAGTTAGATATGTTGGTAATAAAATTTCGGAATTTTTCATTTTTATGTATTTTAGTCAGTAAAATAACATTTTTAAAATAAGATTTAGACAATTTCTGTAAAAATATGGTTTCTATGGCAACAACATATCCTGCCAAAGTTTACTCTAGCAGCTTCTCATGAAAACAAACCTGTTAGACATATGATCCCAGGTCCAACAGTTATTTTGGTAAATAATTCATGCAACCATAAATATGAAAAACTGAACAGTAGAGTTGTTGATGTCATATTTATGCTCCCCAACCCCATAAATAATCAGTGGACACAAGCTGCAAGGATCCTACATAAAGCGCAGACTAAAGAGTGTTAAACAATAAATGTGATTAAATGGCAAACTGTGGACTAAATGCCTGATGCGCTATGCATATTTTTCAAAACTATCATCACATGACATCATCCATACCTGGTCTAAGGAATAACTTGAAACAGCTATGAAGCATACCCCATATCTTTGAAAAGCAACAGAAGAATTAATCACCCATGGTTCCAGATCAATGAACCCGAACTTTAATCTCTACAGCTAACACACGTTTGGGTGATTGTCATTATGAGTTCAGTTTCAGACAGATTAATTGAAACTACCTGGTGTAATAAGGCTTAGGCTTGAAACTTTCCACGGAATTGGTATGATTTGGGTAAGGTGTGATGCTCCAACTGCCTTTCAGAACAGCACAAGACTACCTTTACCAGAGTAGTGGGATACATATATTATTATACAGTGGTACCTGTTATTTAAGACCACCCATAATGCCAGACAAAAGTGGTCACATATGACAGGTGGTCTTTCACTGCAGGTAAGCTAGCAAAGAAATTAAAGGCCAGTGTCTTGAAAGGGCGGTCTTAAAATCTAGTGTGGTCTTTTACGAGAGGTGGTCTTTAGAGCAGGTACCACTGTATACATATGCTAATGGTGCACATAAAGTGATGCCACGTCATTCTGATTTTAAATACGTTTTTTGCAGACATTGACGCACATTGCCAAGTTGATGCGGGAGTGCTGGTACCACAACGCTTCAGCCCGGCTCACCATGCTGCGCATCAAGAAAACGCTTGCCAAGATGATTGAATCTCTAGAAAAAAAGGAGAATAAAGTGTGATGTTGAACATTGGTGGTCCCATAGAGTCGGCCTATCTTTTGTAGCAGCTTTCAAGCAGCTATCTCAGACTTCCTCAAGTCCATTTGTTCCATGCCAAAATGTACTCAGAGCTCATATGTGGTCATGACGTGTCACACTGTGGTTGCCGCTGGTAACAATTTTGTGACATGGCCATAGGGACGCTGTAAACAATGACTAGATGGCACTGGCAGTGCCAGAGACCAGGCTACTGTATCTGTAATTTCCTACCACTTCAAATGGCAGCGATATGACTCAATGGCAAGCACTGACTGATACATGGAAAAGATTCTTGCAGCATCACAAGCAAGTTGAGTTTTTCAGCTGCCACTCCTTTTTGCTGTGTCTCCAGTGGGGCTATGAGGAGATTAAATCTTGATCAAAACTGAAATATCCCCAAGGACAGTTGTGACAGATAACTGAAGAAATACTTCAATCTGTTGCTATGGCTGCAGAAACTTTTGCAGTGATGAACAAAATATTGCCATGGTATAAGGGCTCGGAGACAGCACCATGGTAACTGCAGTTGCCATGGTTACAGATATAGTGTACAAAGTTTGACCAGGGTCACAAAAACACTTATTGCACCAATCTGCTGCCTAGCAGCAGACTTGGGATTTTTTTTTTTTTTTTTTTGTATTATATGAAGAACAAAAACAAACAAACTTGTAGTTCATCGCCCATTATTAACTCTTTCAGTGCCAATCATGTCTAAAGTCATCTACTAAAGTGAAACAAGTCTGAATTATCAATAGGATCTCAGATTCGTATTATTCATAAAGAGACCTTTTATTCAAGTAGCAGCATGCCTTTAGTTCCAGAAAAGATATCCCAGGTCAACAGTTTCTGTCAGGGCAAATTGAGTGCATTGCGCCCAATATGCACCAAGAAAAGCTGTTGACTCAGGCCAAAATTTGGCACTTAAAGAGTTAATTTTATAGGGTCAAGCTTGACAATCCTGAAGATGGGAAAACAGGGTTACCAAGGTAACACAGATTGTGAATGCTGTGAGAGAGAATAATACATGTGTTGCCATAGTAATGCAAACAGAAGGACCACATGTTGGTCACATGGTACCAATGGGGTAACCAACATGGAGTTGCCAGAGCTTCAGAGATGAGAGAACTGTCTGGGTTGCTATGGCAACAAACATTTGACAGGTTGCTTTCGCAAGGTCGATTACATTAAGGTTAGCTGCCATCTCAGAATGAAAGTGAATCTTGCAGTTTTCCCGCCACAGCATTCAATGCACACCATGACGTGCCACATTTGTGGCCAAACTACCTCTTGTGGCTTCAGGGCCTCATGCCCCGTCCAGGCTTCACACTGCTTGTTCAGGCTTCACAATGCTTGTCCAGGCTTCACACTGCTTGTCCAGGCTTCACACTGCTTGCAGTCTGCACAGATAAGAAAACTGAGTTCAGTAACACATACAAACTAACTGCAGTGACAAATTACACCTCCACACCTGCTGTCATTTAGGAGCAAGTCCAGGTAAAGCTAAATGTGTTTCACGATTGATGGGTAATCCATATGACCCTGTAGATGGAGTACATTGTATTGTCAGAGTCCTGCAGTGGGGTAGCACATTCGGGGATAGGACGTGTACATTTGTAATTTATGGATGTTTAGTCTGTACAGTTAACAGGGTCAAGACTAGTGTTATATGCAACTAAAGCAAAATCATTCTTGTTTCCTATTGATTTTAAAGAGTACAGAGGTGCAGCTGTCATTAAAAGACCATGCGAAAAGCGGCCAGTAATGGTGGTTCTCAAGAGACAGTAAGATGGAAGTGCTGCACATGTACACACAAGTGATGTCCTTTTAGCAGAAAAACCCAGGATGTTTGATGCATGCCCTGATCTTGAGGACATGATCTATGTGACATATTTTAATCCTGTGACTGGTGGGCCTTGCCCAGGCCTAGGTGCGATGTGTTGACCCAGGCGTGCAGGAACATGGTATGTCATGGTAACACTATGGGATCTCCCTTCAGTAGCCCCAGATGCTCCGCCTGAATTGAATTTTGGGGTCCAGATTTATACCCATTGGATTTGCACATACGTGGGCAAATACTTGAGAGCTACACCAAGGGCCTGATAATATCCAGTTGATTTGGTCCACAGCTTCTGGGCATGCTAGGATAACTGGCCACCAGTGGCCTTGATCATTCTTGATGAACAAAAGAAACATGACATTAAAACTGGGCCATTTTGGGTCGATCTTAACTGTTTCAGTGCCAAATTTTGGACTGAGTCAACATTGGGTGCAATGCACCCAATGCACGACGAGAAAAGCTGTTGTCCTGGGATATTCCCTTTGGGACTATAGGCACACTGGTACTTCAATGAAAGGTCTTTTACGAGGAATACAAGTCTGGGATCCCAATGATAATTCAGAGTAGTTTGACTTAAGTAGATGGACTTGAGTCGTGATTGGCACTGAAAGGGTTAATGGGAAAAAGTTCAATGCAGATAATCTAAACCAGTGTCTGAGGGCTCATGTTGGCCTAATGGTCTACAGTGAAACCTGAGTTTTAAAGAACACCCCCGGGATGACCCAATTGCGGTCTCTCAAGATAGGGGGTCTTCCCTGGGGATAAATAAGGTATGAAGTACTTAGCAAAGTATCCTGAAAAGGTGGTCTTTCAAGACAGGTGGTCTCTAATTGGAGTTGTGACTGGAGACAGAGGTCACTGTATACAATATCAAAACATTAGTCCAAAGTATGAGTCGATTGTCCGGTGACCTGTCCTTTAAGGATTTATAGGAGGACAGCATTGCATGTCTTTATTGGTTTAGGTGAGATCAGGTCAGGTGTTTTTTATGTGTATTTTATTAGCCCTTCAAGTGCTAATCACTGCTATAGTTGGTTTCTCATTACCGTTAAACATATAATGGCTAAAAGATTCAAATTCCTCATGAAGATACCTTTCATTCAAATACCAGCAAGCGTAGTCTAAAGCAAAAAGTAGTTTTAGTCAACAGCTTTCCTCGGGACACTTTGCGTGCAAAGTATCCCGAGGAAAGCTTTTTGACTCGGTCTTAAATCAGTGCTTTAAAGGTTAATAAAGGAAAGAATTCCTCTGGTAAGGAACCATGACTGTTATGTGGCTATCACCTGGAGTAGTCTCACACAGGCAGGGCATTGTGAACAACCATTATTTCAACCTGTTCAATCCAGAACAAATACTTGCCATTAGGTAGTTGCACGTTTAGTATCATAGAGACTGTGTCCAATTCGACAAGCTGTGCATTGCCACTAAATGTATAGTCACTCCATATTTTGAGTGCTGCATGCTTCAAAATACAGAGAGGACGGCAATAAAGAACCACATTTAGGGAGTTGTTTCAACTTCACAGTGTAACACACTGAATGTCTTGTCTGCAGAAATTAAACCATGAGAGTCGTGTATAAATTTTTCATATTATTTATATGATGTACATGAAAATTGTGTGTTTTCTTGCCCATTGCATTTATTTTGCATACAACCACAGACCTTGAAAATTCACCTCACAAAACACACCGAATTGCCAGCTTTTTTTTTTTTTTAAACAGAAACACTGTAGTTTGAAAATTATGTGTTTTCTCTCCTTGTTACAAATGTATGAATGGTTTAGCTTCTTTTGTATCAAATACATAAAACTTTGCTGTCATGCACCCCTTGCAAATGAACTGTGTGAGTAGCAAAATCCTTGCGATCAAAGCATCTTGTGAAACACAGCCTGCAGCAAACTGAAATGTACCTGAATTGTATCTTGATACTAGTTCCTAGCCTGGTTACATTTTGGTGACCTTGACTTCATTTTCAAGGTCACAGCCCCCATGTGCTTGTAAAGTGGGGTGTGTCGGGCCTGTCAGAGAAAACTTATGTTTTTTTCAGTCGGTACCATACCTGCATTCTACATTTTCCAGACCCTTGATAATTTTTTTAAATGATGTAGCCTATATGCCATTGTCACATGACAGATGTTGATCTACATGATCTGTGCTTGGAAACATTGGGCTTTATTAAAACAATACAATTGTGCACATTATGCAAACACTGGCAAGTCTTGTCTTACATCATGTATATGAACATGTATGCATAAAAATGTCAGTTATTTTGCATGCTAAATGAGGGACTGCTAAATCAAAATTGGCCATCTGGCTAAAATTATAATTTCTGTTGAAAATCTAAAGACAATATCTATGACTCAATGCAGGGTAAATTCCATCCAGACGCGAGATTCTTTTCTTTTGATTAGAACAACTAGCATATCTCTATGCAGATATTTGTGTGGATGTTGGAGACACTTCTCATTATTAACATGGCTAAAATGTTAAAGTAAGAAATCAGTAAATGGCTAAAGCTGTCGGCTGAAGAACGGTAAAATTGATGAGCCACTTGTTCACGTTTGTATCTAATGCTCAAATGCATACCAGTATTCTTCCTTTTTTTTCCCTATGTCTGATATTTATTAATATGTGTGGCACCATATGCATTCAATGCAGCTTGCAAATAGTCCCGTATGGAAAAAATCTTGATCCCTGATAAATCAAGTTGTGTGTCCGAATGAGAATTTGTCCCTGACAAATCATGCTCTGCACATGTATGTATTGAAATAATGACTGATCCATGATAAGTCAAGCTGCATGTTGAAATGAGCAAATCCCAAAAAATCAGATTGGGCATGTGTTGAAATAATGACTGATGCTGTTTAAATCAAGCTGTAGATAGAAATACGAAGTTATCCCTGATAAATCAAGGTCAGCAAGCAAAAACAAAAAAAAAAATGTTTGTTGTGTTGTGTGTAATACAATTTGCTCAAGACACAGAGAACTATGTTGCAGAGAGACCCCAAGAGATATGTGACGAAAATAAAAACAGCTGATGCTAAGTCTTTATGGTGATTCTTCCAAAAAATTGTGCACATGAACGTGTAGCATCAAATGCATGTACATGTGCTTCAGTCGTTTGGTTACCATGGTAATAAGCATGTACTTCATTGGCTTGGTTACCATAGTTACATGGATATTTGCTTCACTGGTTTGATTACCATGGTAACATGGGCATGGGCCTCACTGGTTTGGTTACCATGGTAATGTATATCAATGTTTGGAGGCACACAGCTGGCCAAGAGTATAGTTTTTCTTTTCATTGTAACAATGTCTGTGGAGTTAGTCACAAGAGGGTAATATGTAAGTATTATACGAAGTCTTTTTAGTGTTGCCATACACCCCAGTCAGCCAATAAGCATATAGGGTTCATATTTTAATTACCAAATTGGATCCATAAACTGGTTCAGTGTGTGACAATGCCGTGTGCATCTCGATGTGGCTGAAACTGCTTGAACTGGACTGGAGCCTAGACACCAAGAACACAGTAACAAGGGACATTTGTTTTCTGTTTATAAAAACATGAACCTAACAAAATGGAGAGATGTAGACTTTCAGTAATACATTTAGGGGTGAACAGTTAAGTCTTGCAGGGAGAGAAGATAAATAACTGAGAATATAGAAGACAATTCTAAATTCTGATACTGGACAAATGCAAAAAAAGAAAAAAACCTTTTTGGCTGATTTTCGAGACTATTGCTGGTGATGAGAGGTGCAAGGCATCACTGCAAAATTTCAGAAGCAGCAAAACATTTAGAATTGCCAAAATAAAACAGAATTCCTCTGCTTCAAATTGTAAGTTGACATTACAACACAGATATGACTGTCATTGACATAGAGCATGGCTTGAACCATCTGTTCATGTCTACAGTGTATTTCTCTGGGGAAAAAAATAAACACCAATTTGAAATATTTTCAGTATATTGGTACAATGCAGATTTGATGACAAGTAAAAAATAACGTCCATCATTATTCAAGTTTTCACAATTTGCTTGGGGTGTGATATGTGGGGTGTGCTTGTCGTCATGCCTGCATAGCAGGGTTATCAAGTCATTTACCCTTGCCCCATTAAACTGGCCATAACCAGCTGGTGGCCAGGTGTTCTCTTATCTACTTCAATGTCCTGGACCAATTTCAACAGTACAGTGTCCCCATCCTATTGGGCTCCCTAAAGAGAGGCCACCCATTCTACTAAGGCTAGTTCTCCAGGCAGCTAGTATGGCACTTTCCGTTGTATTTTACCCCTCAAGAGAGGCCACACCTCTTATAAGGCTACTTTTCTAGTGCATTTGGGGGTGGTCTTATAAGAGGTAACCACTGTTGTATTTGTGTCTTTTTGTCCAGAACCACTTCCTAGTAGCCATTACCCCATTCCACAGTCCAAACTCCACTGTCCATAAGCTAACCTGTCCCTGTCTAACCTATATACATATTGAAGTGCTATAGTGCATATTGCACATGTTCCTCTGTAGAATTTCGACATAGGCTGTATTAGCCCGAACAAATTAAGGGTCTTCAGCAGGTAACGGCTCAGAACATGTTTCGGAGCCTGCACCTGTACATTTTTTTTTAAAGAAAATGGCTGACTGATGTTTTGTAAATCTGATGTATTTCTGACTTGTATCCAAAAAAAAAAAAAAAATGTTTCTTTTGGGAGAATTACTGTGCTTTCCCAACATGATTATCTGAATCCTATCAATACAGTTTTAACTGGCTAATTAATACAAGCCAAGTGATTATAATGCGAATGCGAGACGAGCAAGCCAGCTGTGTGGTAAATACAAGTGTCACACATTAAATGTGGATATAGTGGAGGCAGCCATGGGGTGCTGTATATACGCTGCCCTCATCCAGGCAACTTCAGTATGGTCTCAAGGCTCCTCATTGTATCTGTTTTGATGTATGCCCCGTAAGCTGATAAACTCTGGGCCACAAAACTGAAAGTCAACAAATCCAGAAGACAATCTCCGAAAATGCATCACAGGTGCAAAAAATATATCTGCAGATCATGGGTGCACAGTTAGAAAAAAATGCAGGACTAAATGTTGTGTAAATACATTGAAAAATCAAATGACTTTTCAACTTAGTGTATATACTCTTATTCTGTGAATGTTTGTTTATATGTGGAAACTGTGTTTATGATTTTGAGCCATTTTTTGACAGGAAAAATGTCAGTGTTCTCCACACTGTATGTATGGGCATTACCAAGTTTGTATGCAAACAACCATAGTAACTCTCCACAATATTAAAGTTGATGTTTTATTTCTGTGTAAGGATGCTGTAGCCCTTTCCCCCCTCAAACCGGCCAAAACCGGCTGGTGGTCAAATGTCGTCTGCTTCAGTGTTTTTGACTAATTTCAACAGTTATGAAAAACAATTTGACTGAGAAATGTACATGAGACTTATCAAGATCACATGGCCCGGGTCAACAGCTTTCCTTGGCATGGGTTGGGCACTTAGTGCCCAACCCATGCCAAGGAAAGCTGTTGACTCACTCTTAATTCAAGGGGGAAAGGGTTAAGCTGCATAAAACAGCACCAAGTAGGTATTTGCATGTTCAAAATTCAAAACTTAATTAGCGTGCCATTGGTGAAGACAAAAGTTACCCTGCTCATGTTATTCGCCATACTGCTGGTGAACAGACTTAATCCTGCAATATATGTTATTGACTATAGTCAGTCATACTCACCAAACCAGGTTCATCCACTTGATTACAGTTGAAAAGTGCAGTGTTTATATGTGTAAGTTACAAATCATGTTTTATTGAATTTTTATTTTGTATTCATATGAATCCGAACAAAGTTCTAAGTATTTTGCAAAGCTGAAGCTGTACCATTTATTGGTGGAAGCACATTTCTTTAGTTCTGTTACAAGTGTGAGTTTTGTTTGTATAACTCCTATTGCAGTAAATACCGGTAATTATTACCTGCCATATCTTTCTTGATCCATATCACAAAGTCAATACCTGAAATTATTGTCGTCAGCGTAAACCCACCCTGTCTGATGAACAAAGATTGATACTCCACTCTTCAGAAAAGGGATATATGCAAGATTCATATTTTTATGTTTCAAAAAGGTCACTGCAAGAGATGCAGGAGACACTGATAGATAGCCACTTTTTTACAAGTAGGAAACTTTTTGTACAGTGATGCAATGATTTCTTGTAGATGTAGCTTTGTAACAAAGTGCAAGAGCTTTTAGAACATGACAATAAATATATCATGGTCTTCATGGAGTTTGCTTCTTTTTTTTGTTGCCAGTACGGCAAGTCAATCCCCTGCAACCTAATGACATGCTCTTCTGCAATAACTGTGAAATTTCTGGTGAGCTGTTTGTTTGTGAGGGAGGCAGCCATCCCCGTCAGAAGACCAGCTCTCATTTGTTAACTCATTCCATACCAGTCCCTGACTTATCCGTATATTGACCGAAATTTAAGACAACAATTGCATATTTAAATTCTTCATGAAAAGAGCTTTCGTTCAAATACCAACATGCCTATAGTCTTAAGTCAGTGGTACTGGCACTGCCTGGCAAATCATGCTGCAGCTGCTGCAAGGGCAGCTGCAGCATGACTTGCCAGGCAGTGCCTGAACCACTGACCAAGGCCTGTCACCATTGTAGGGAATGAGTTACAGGAGTACTGTGAAAGAGGCAACTAGTGTGTACACTTTAACTCTTTAAATGCCAAGTTTTGACCAAGTCAATGAGTTTTGCTGGCAAGCTTTAGGCGTAGTGTGCCCAAAAACTCCCAGAGAAAACTTGACCATTGTCTCTGCTGCTTTGGGAATGCTGCTACTTGAAAGCTAAGTTCACAAAGAATGTCAATGTAGTATCATTATTTCAAATCCGAGCACATTGGCCTTTGTAAGAATAGCAATGAAAGGGTTAACCTTTCATTGCCAAATTTGGGAGTGAGTCCACAGCTTTTCTCGGCATGCTTTGGGCACATTGCACCCAATGCATGCCAAGAAAAGCTGTTGACCTACAGAGATGCCAGTTTTCCTTATTTATACGGGAATCCATATTTTTGTGCTATACTACTAATGGATTAAAACAATCTTAATATATTAAAACTCCGCCCTTTTCTGTTTTTTTTTTTTTTTGCCCAGGAGACGCTGGCATCTCTGTGACCTGGGATATTCCCTCTGGAACCATAGGCATACTGGTACTTGAATGAAAGGTCTTTTTACGAGGAATATGAATCTGGGTATGACTGCTAATGATAATTCAACTAGTTTGAATTAAGTGCAAAGAAAGAAAGAATTCTTTGAAAAACAAAATATCTGGGTTCGCACCCAGACATAATCAAGAATTCCAGAAAAAACAAAAGTGTGCGATGGCACACAGACATAATTGCCATGCAGTCAAATTGCAAAACTCCACAAACATAACGTTTTGAGGCAATTCCTCTGGTAACCCTTACAACGCTAATTTCTCAACTTTGTGAACACGTTTCCTCAGCAAAGTGTGTTGTGCCAAGGAAAGCACTTGGCCTGGACTAGTTCCATCTCTAGAACTGCCACATGTGGATCTAGCCTGAGCACACTGGCACTTGAATGAGCAATTTCAAAATGGAGTCATCACATGCACAGTGGTCCCTATCATGCACCTGAGAGCAACCCTACAACAACAGAAAAAGTGGTCTTAAAACACAGGTGGTCTCATGACAGCTAAATTAACATGGGAACTATTATGACCTGGAAATTAGTGAAGTGGTCTCTCATGAGAAGGTGGTCTCTCACAGCAGTGGTCTCATGACAAGCACTGTATTGTAATTCATAGAACTCTTTTGACGGGGGCCCAAAAGGGTGAAAAGTCTGAGGCTACATTTTCAACAAGATTTTCCTCTTTTCCTTTTTCAACTTGGTAAAATGGACACATCAAGGATATTTGGAGCTCAAACAATGTATGGCTCTCAACAAGGGTTGAGCTACACTTATTATGACGTGACCCTTTATCCCCCAAATTAAGACCAAGTCAATATCTTTCATTGGCATGGCTTGGGGGCAACCTACCTGGCCTCTTCTGCACGTGCCATGCAAATTGTTTTTTGATTACTGTTGAAATAAATAAACATGGAAGCATATACTCAACAATCAGCCTGTTTTAGCTAGTGTGAGGGAGAAAGTGTTAATAGTTTAGCCAGTGTAAGGGAGAAAGTGGGAAAAGTTTGGCCAGTGTAAGGGAGAAAGTGGTGATAGTTTGGCCAGTGTAAGGGAGAAATTGTTAATAGCTTGGCCAGTGTAAGGGAGAGGGTGTTACTAATTTTGCCAGTGTAAGGGAGAAAGTGTTAATAGTTCAGCCAGTGTAAGGGAGAGAGTGTTAATAGTTTGGCCAGTGTAAGGGAGAGAGCGTTAATAGTGACTGTTATCATGATATAAACAACTAATAAATGTTCTTTGTTTTTCGAAAGTGAGACTCATTTTATTGCATTATGATATTTAGCTGTCATATGTACACAGCAACTAAACGGTCGTTTTCCTCCAGATGATGTGTACCACCCAGAGACCATAGAAAATTGCTTTTTCTTGTCAATGTATTAGTACAAACATTGAAATTAAATCTACGGGATATTAATTGAAATTGAGTGTACAACAGTTAAGTGCATCCCAGAATTCATAGCCCACGCAGTTTGCAGATGGTTAGAAAGTGGTAGGCATAGTGAATGGGACAGGAAGAGTATATGAAGCCATCCTTCATTTTTACTCATGATTATATCTTTTCTTTCCTGGAATCCATGGTTTTTCTGGGGTTGTTTGATATCATGGTACGTCAGCTAGTGCCTGATAGCTCTTGCAAGCCCCTCCTCTTAAACCACCACCAGAGAGAGAGGAAGAGAGAGAGAGACAGAGAGAAAGAGACAGAGAGACAGAGAGAGAGAGAGAGAGAGAGAGAGAGAGAGAGAGAGAGAGAGAGAGAGAGAGAGCATTCTTATTTTCTGTACTTCATACTGGCTATATAGGAGCATTCTTATTTTCTGTACTTCAAACAGAGAGAGAGAGAGAGAGAGAGAGAGAGAGAAAGAGAGAGAGAGACAGAGAGAGAGAGAGAGAGAGAGAGAGAGAGAGAGAGAGAGAGAGAGAGAGAGAGAGAGAGCATTCTTATTTTCTGTACTTCATACTGGCTATATAGGAGCATTCTTATTTTCTGTACTTCAAACAGAGAGAGAGAGAGAGAGAGAGAGAGAGAGCATTCTTATTTTCTGTACTTCATTCTAATTTTATAGGAGCATTCTTGTTTTCTGTACATGCACTTCATACTGGCTATGTTATTTAGGAGCATTCTTATTTCCTGCCCACTGTACTGGGGCAAAATTATTTCTTCCTTGACCTATTTACCTGTGAAATTCACGGAAGACATGAGGACACCGATACAAAATTGGTTAGTTTCTTGAAAAAAAAAAAAAAACAACTTCTGTCGCTTTAATATGCTAAACCGACATCTCAACTGAACAGTATGATTGAAGCTTGACCCCTAAGTAGGTCACAGGTCAGTAGTGAAAACTCAATTTAGAAATGTGTAGTGGAGAAATATAAAACTGAGAAAATGGCTTTTTGGTGCAAAAATTCAACATGCTAAGAGTTAATCTTGTGTTTCTTGCGATAGGTATATATAATGCGTGTTATTATTATTATTTCATAAAATCTGCATGTCACCTTGCAGGAGAGGTCCGAAGGGCCAAACTGCCGACCTGTCAAGACAACAAAGAAAGCTGTCGGTTGGAAATTAAAAAAAAAAAACCTAAAATAAAAAACAAAACAAAAAAAAACTACCATGCCCAAAATTCAATTTTTCGAATAAAAGTAAGGAAATTTTGTCATGATGAAGAAAAAAGTATGGGTGGGGGGGGGGGGGATGAATATAAAAATTTGACCAAATAAAGGGGGGGGGGGGATTTTGCCATAATTAAGAGAAAAAAAAGAAAAGAAAAGTGCTTGTTTGAGCTTCGAACCCAAGAACATGAGATCAGGAAGTGAGTACAATACCAGAGACCATTTTTGAGTTTTTCTTTACAAAGCTGTGTATAATAAATACCAGCAGACACGGGGACCTCTCTTTAACTCCCTCCTCTCAGTCCTACAATCATGTTATCCCAGGCCTATACCATGTGTTAATGTCCTAAGATTAGGTGATAACTCATCTGTATCGATTAATTTTATCATTTATTCAAGGTATCACTCTTTTCACTCTTCACTCACAATATTAATGGCATAACCCCATAATGAATTAGCTCAAAAATTTTTGTCTGGAAATACATGTACATGTATCTCATGATACATACATCACGATTGTCAATCCATTTTGTCATAAATTCGGCTTACAATTTCACACATAGACCATTGGTGTCACAGATATATGCCTTTAATATTCTTGCCTGCTTCTTGTCCTCTTCAATTCAATTTCTTGACTGTCAGGACAGTTATAAAACTGTTCATTTCTTGGCGAGACGTATAAATCTAAACCTGTGATCAGCATATAGATTAAGCATGTCATTAGTCTTCTAGACCATGAGTATCAGTGCCATTATGTTGAATATGGTCGCTGTTGCCTTCAGTCCAAGGTCCACATACTACAGTAATCTAACGCTAAAGCCATGCATGGATACATAACACTAATTCAGCCAATCTTGAGTAGCATATTGTGACACAGCTGTTTACCTGTGACATATTGCTTTGATGATGCTCATAGGTAAACTTTTGAATGTATAATAATCATAGAGAGCTAGACATCCTCTCTAAAATTTTATTTTGTTAGTTTCTATTTTAGCTTTTGGACATTTAGAACGTCTGTTCATGCTATTAGCACTCAATTACATGTTTCATATTCATCTTAATAAGTGCACAGTGCGCCATAAAAAATCATCCACAAAAACTGAAAAAAAAATGCAGACCTTAGCAATAATAAATTCTATGAATCCTTTGATCACTATGGGACATTTTGGGGGTCCTTTCTTAAAAAAAAAAAAAAAAAAAGGAATGGTGGGTGTGCACTTATTGGGGAGTGTGCGCTTATTAAGATGAATATGGTAGGTGTGGCCAGGGGCCATGTTAGGGGCTCATCAGCAAAGTCAAACTGTTGAAAAGAAAATGGTGCATCAGATTCCTCACATGACAATAAATCTAAGATGAATGCGAAGATTTGTGATTTTTCAGTGTAGCCAAAGGCTACAATGTATAAGTGTAATAGTGAGCCAAAGGCTACAATGTAATAAGGGAACCAACATAGTGAGTGGTTCCGTGCTGAAGACCGTATTTCCAGAGCGTCCAAACTAGCCTACGTATGTTAAAAAGTGGGAGATCTCACTCCTGCAGGTACTAAAAAGTGTGAGGGCGAGCACCGAAGGCGCGAAGCATAGTTAGGGGGTCTGGGGGCATGCTCATCCAAGGAAAAAACATCAAATTTGGCCTCTATTTCCTGCATTTTAAACCATTTGGGGCACCATCATAGACATATTCCGTGCATATATACACGTACATATAGTACAACAATGCGGCAAAACAGTACATCTTTACAGCCACTAACGGAATAATGCTATTTTTTTTTAATTTCACAAAAAGCGGGATACATTTTATGAAAAAAGCAGGAGAGTGGGAGACTTTGTCAAAAAGTACAAAAAACGGGAGATAGACAGGCGGGAGACTTGGAGGCTCTGCATTTCGTCACCAAACTAGAGTCAAGTCTGCAAGTATATGGAAATGAAGGGAAATTCTTGCATCTCTATCAGGTAAAATAAACAGTTATATCCCTTTAGTCCTATCTACTACACATGTATTTAGTTTCATCTGGTATTTTTTTTTTTTTTTGCAAGTCTTTAGGAAACACAAAATAAAGCAAGATTATGTGTTCTCCACATATGAATGCAAATGCGTAAAATTTATTACCTGATATTGTCGGGAAAAAGAAGCACCTAAATGTACCAGATTTATGAAGATTGTTAAATTAAAAACCAACAACTGTAAAGTGAGCATCGTATTTTGATTGTAGCCTTGAAGGCTAGTTGCCTGACAGCAATTATACAGCACTAATGCTCCTAAGCTACGCACTTTTCTGATTCTGACATTTCCATGTTGGACTAAGTGTTTTTCATTTCCTACTTTACATGGTCCTTTAATATTTGACTGTGCATCTTTTATTGAGCTAATCAGTGTCATGCCACCCAGGAAGTGATCAAGTTTGCACAATCTTGTTCATTTGTTTACAAGCACTTTATGTCCATGTAGGTACATTACGATATATTTGCATGCAGAAACAGGAACAAAAATCAACTTTGAGCACATTTACAGTTGATGGAATCGGTTCCGATTCCATCATGTTTGGGATGTGAAAAAAATTGACAAATTAAATCAGGTAAACTGAACTGAACCCTGTGGTGACTGAGTTCAGAACTTTATTTTTTAACCCTCCGGAGACTGAGTTCACAACTTTCTTTTCTAACCCTGTGGAGACTGATTTAACAGCTTTCTTTTTTAATCCTCTGGGGACTGAGTCAACAGCTTTATTTTTAATCCTCTGGAGACTGAGTCGACAGCTTTTTTTAACCCTGTGGAGACTGATTGAACAA
The DNA here is from genome assembly GCA_964020975.1 of Hermodice carunculata. NCBI lineage: Eukaryota > Metazoa > Annelida > Polychaeta > Eunicida > Amphinomidae > Hermodice > Hermodice carunculata. Next base: position 82,011,288 of record OZ026618.1, on the reverse strand, counting down.
CTTTTTAACCATCTGGAGACTGAGTAAACAGCTTTCTTCTTTTACCCTGTGAAGACTGATTTAACAGCTTTCTTTTTAACCCTTTGGAGACTGAGTCAACAGCTTTCTTTTCAACCCTCTGGATATTGAGTCTACAGCTTACTTTAACCCTCTAGACAGTAAGCCAGTAGCTTTTTTCCTTAACCCCCCGGGAGCTCGAGTCAAGCACTTCCTTCGCACACTGTGGTGTAATGTGCCGAGAGAGTGATAAGGACATTGAGGCTCCAGCTCACTTTAACCCTCTGGAGAGTAAGCCAGTACCTTTTTTCCTTAACCCCCGGGAGTCTGAATCAAGAGCTTCCTTGACACACTGTGGCGTAATGTACCAAGTGAGTGATAGGGACAGCTGTTGACTGACACCATAATCTTCCAGATGGGGGGGGAGGCCTTTTTTTGTGAACCATGCATGATTGGGCCTTTTAATTTTTTATGAACTGTAAAAGTGGAAAAAAATTATAATAATGAGAAATTCAATAATTTTCATGAACATTATAAGGTCTATATTACTTGCAAATTTGACTCCGCATTCTAATAAATTGTGAACTGTAAATTGACATTTGAATAAATCATGATATTTGAAACCAAAACTTTGTCCCATGAACTGTTAAATATACCTTTTCACCATGATCCCTGAAAGCACCAATTCTTTCTTCATAATCCATGAACAGGAGCTTACCCCAAACATTGCGCTCAAAGTGTCCCGAGGAAAGCTGTTGACTAAGACTACTTTTTGCTTTAGACTAGGCTTGCTGGTATTTGAATGAAATATATCTTCATGAGGAATTTGAATCTTTCAATCATTATATGTTTAACGGTAATAAGAAAATGACTATAGCAGTGATTAGCACTTTGTAAATTAATTGCAAAGGTGATGGCATTTTAAGATTACAAAGGTTCCGGTCAAAGCTGGTCAACACAGATCAGACGGGATACGTTGGGGGCAGATACATTGGGGAAAACATAAGGCAAATTTTCAGATTTACAGAGTTAACAAGCTTGTGTGACATGCCCAGTTAGATTTATGTTGATCAATTTTGAAAACGCGTGTGGTCCTTTGGAATGGCATTTTTGGATAAAACTCTACAACCATTTAATTTTAGTGAAGTTTTTTTTTTTTTTTTTAATGAGTAAATAGTTGTGAAATTAATGGATAATACTTCTCCTCTTCACACAGGGGGTGGGGGTGGGGGTGCCAAGACTGGCCTTTATTTGGTTTCTCTTCCTGTCAGCTGTTCTCTTAGCTGTACAAACCAGGTTAAGTCAACTTGCAGAGGGTGCTACCTGTTCTGTATTGGATGAGGAATCTGGAATTGCTACATTAGAGTTTTTGGAAAACATGCAAGACTGCTGAACATCAAAACATCTTTGTCGTACGGGATGATAAAAAAGATATGATGTCAAAGATTTTTTATAATTCATCTCATGCAAGAAACCTTAAATGTTTGGAAAATGAGAGACCAGTCTTTGATTTGGAAAATTCTAGTTTTTAAACTTTAAGGCATCTCCAAATTAATCTAAAGTGCTGGTTCAACAGTACCACTTCATTCTAAAATGATTAAGAAGGCTCAAAAATAAATTGATATGTATTGATGGGGCAGCAGTGTGCCAAAACTCAGGTCTTGCTGGATTAAATGTTCTTAAAGAGTTCTTTCCAGGTGTGAAAATTTGTTATTTATTTCAAAGCCATTGTTTTGCTGGCTCGGCTTTGGTTGGAATTCCATAATTTCAGTCTCAAATTATGAAAGCTTGGAATGAATTCAGGTTTATATTCCAGCCCCAATCTAGTTTAAGACATGATGTGGTTCAATGACGCTACATCAGTGCAGAAGAACCCATATTCTGCAGAAAGTGGAATGATAGAGATATAAAATTTATCAATGATTTTGTCGAGAAAAATGAAGAATTTGTTTCTCTTGAACAGACGAAATGTAAAATGTAATTTTCAGCCAAATTTACAAGAATACTTATATATAGTACATTCTGCTATCCCATATAATTGCAATTAAATTAAATTGGTATTGTTACTGATAATATATACGAAATGTGTGGTACACACATTGAGAAAACTTCCCCCAAGTTTAGGAACCGGCCTGTACCTTACCAACTTTAGAATAAAATTTTTAATTTTTGGAATATTTATGTACATGAAGTTATTTCAATCCAAGAGAAGGAGTTTATATTTGCTTTTCATGAAAATCCTGAGAAAATTCCATTAAATCATTGTATTCCTTATGGAAAATAACATATGTACTTATAAGATTTTGGTTTGGTATACGTTAATTTTGTGCATTGTCTTGATTTTATAAAACAGGAAGATTTTTTTATTTAACTCATTCCATACCAGTCCGATATTTACGTACATTTACCTATATTTAAGATGACAATTGCATATTTAAATTCTTCATGAAAAGAGCTTTCCTTTGAGTACCAACATGACTATCGTCTTAAGTCAGTGGTTCTGGCACTGCCTGGCAAGTCATGCTGCAGCTGCCGCAAGGGCAGCTGCAGCATGACTTGCCAGGCAGTGCCAGAACCACTGACCAAGACCTGTGACCATAGTATGGAATGAGTTAAACACAAAAGTATGACTAACGGTATACTGAAGCAGTTTCGGTCTAGATGCGAAGCTTCCAGGTAGCTGTTCAGTAATTACAATTGTCACAGATTCATCGCCCTGTTATTATTTGTTTTGCTATACTGCATTGAGCAAGATAATCTAAATTTGAGATCGTAAATATCAGCAATCCAAAGTGTACTGTTCTTTGGATACATTGTATGAACTGTCTTAAAATGAATGGAATTAATTTACATTGTATTTTATGTTGAGAGGAACTCAATAAAAAAACCAGAGCCATGCCCGGGGGGCATGCATGTCTCGCCAGTATAAATCAAGCCAACCCGAAGTTTTTCTACAATGCTCATTCAAGCATGATATGTAACCAATGAAGTATGACAGTGATGGTACAAATCTGTAGTGACTATCACTATGAATCATTTGCTCAAGTATGAAAGCCATTCCCCTTGTAGTTAGTGAAGTAATGCTCCTCCAAAGTTTTCCTACAATGCTCATTCAAGCATGGTGTAACCAATGAAGTATAAAAGTGATGGTACAAATCTGTAGTGACTATCACTGTGAATCATTTACTTGAGTATGAAAGCCCTGCCCAGTGTAGTTAGTGAAATAATGTCCCTCCAATTTTTTTTTGACGGACGGAAGGACGTTTCTAGTACGTTACACTTATGTAATAACAAGAAGTGAAGTGAGTGTTTAAGGTAATTGACTATAGTCACCTCTACACCCAAGTGATGAAATAGGAGGAGCAAGCAATGAATGATGTTTTCTGACTGTGGACAGACAAGAGAAAATCTCTACGTAGGTTTAAGTTAACTTTACGATATACCAACTATCGCCCTAAATCTATAGATTAATATAATCTATTAGTATATTGGAATGAGTGTTGTATTTCGTCAGTATTGTTCCATATCTATGGAAACACTTTAACAGAGTTTTATATAGCTTATTGGTGTCATAGGTTTTGTGACAGTTCGGCGGACGTCCAGGGAGTGAGTGCTTAAGTGTCCCCAACAGCTTATGTTGGCGAGACAAAAATAGCGTTCAGAGAACGGACTACCCTCGGTGCCCACAATCTTGAGATATAATGGTAAAAGATTGTCCACTTGTGTGCCACTCAGATAGCCTTCAAATAAATACTTCATAAGTTTAGAAATAATAAGGGGAAGCTGGTTTTCAATAGGAACATGGTCCATTATAATGTGCATCTCTGATAAAATTTGGTGAAGCTGCCATGCATCCTTGTTGAGATATTATGATAACGTAGTCCCCTTGTGCGCCAGTCAGACGGCCTTGAAATAAATATACTTAAAAATTTAATAAAAGATTTACAAACAGAAAGAGAAAGCTGGTCCATCACAAGATGCATCTCTGACAAAAATTTGGTAAAGCTGGGGTCAATATATATATATATATATATATATATATATATATATATATATATATATATATTTGAGATGTCGAGGTAACGTTGTCAGGGTTAACGTCACTCAGACGGCCTTCAAAACAATACATTAAAAGTTTCATAAAAAGTTTTAATATAATAAAAGGAAGCTGGTTTTATACAGGAACCTGGTCCATTATAAGGTGCATCTCTGATAAAATTTATTAAAAATTTGGTAAAGCTACGGTGGATATTTTCTGAGATATCAAGGTAATGTCGTCAGAGTTGACGCCACTCGGATGGCCTTCAAATGAATACATTAAAAGTGTCATAAAACCAGAGACGTGCATACAGACTGTATGCACGTCTCTGATAAAACATTTAAAACTAATCAGACGAAGTTGGTTTCCGACAGGAACCTGGTCCATTATAAGGTGCATTGCTGATAAAAGTTTGGTAAAGCTGCAAAGAATCTTTTCTGAGATATCATGGTAATGTCATCAGGGTTGACGTGACCTTGAAAAAAAATGTCAAAATCATCCATCTTCAAACTTGACCGACCCCTTTTTGAGAATTAGCATCCTTTTCATTTTGCAAATCCTAACTCAAAAAATTCTGAAGTTATCTTGTTTGCATTAATGTGTTGAAGAATTTACTGATGTAGCTTTATGACCTTGGGAATAAGGTCAAGGTCAATTATCTTTGAACCTGAGTGAGCCCTTATAGTGAACTAAAATGTGTAATATGAAAGCCCCGGCTGCCAAACTTCTGGAGTTATCTCCTTTGCGTCCATGTGTTGAAGAATTCACAAATGTAGCTCTGTGACCTTCGGAAAGGGGTCAAGGTCACCCATCTATGAACTTGATCCAGCCCTTATAGAGAACTACAATGTATCATCCCTTAGCTCTAAAACTTCTGGAGTTTTCATGCAGAAACCAAATTACTCATGTTGCTCTGTTACCTTGAAAATAGGGTCAAGGTCACCCATGTTCAAACTTGATTGAGCCCTCATAGAAGATTATGATCATGTACAATATGAAAGCCGTGCAGGCTCTAAAACTTCTGGAGTACATTAGCTCGTTCACATCGATGTGTGGAAGAAGCAGAAGAAGAGGCAGAAAAAGCAGTACGTGGAAGAAACAGATGCAAAAACAGTATGTTCCCCTTGGGTACACAGAGAGACATAATTTGTGACATTAAATGCTTGATGTTGCTGGTAATTCCTAATGGAAAAGCTTTCATGCCAATCCACTGACATTATGCCCTGTGTTCTAAAGGTGTTGCCCCATGCAGTATGCTTATCCCTTTAAGGTCATCCCATCCACAATGGGAAAGTGGCTTTTATTTAGTTTATGGATTCTAAGTGTCGATCACCCCAATAAAGAAATAGAGTCAGTTCCAGACAGACAGAGCTCTCAAAGGGGTGACCCAAGTACATGTAGACCACACTGACTCATCCTATTAAATGTCACACAACAATTACTATATCATATGCAATAAGCACCCATGTTAATTTTGACCTGCAGTAGCGGCATAAATTGACATGTTTTATTTTTTAGTTAAAAGTACAAAAATATGTAAATTGATGCCAGAAAGGAGGGAACACTTAACTGTGACTTCGGTGTATTTGACCAGACCTAGTATGAGAAAGCTTATCACTGGAGTATTTGAAAAAGAATTGAATTACATGGTATTTGAGCAAACGATGTGTGCAGCTACCTTAACTTATATATGGACATTATATAATTTGATGTACATGTATTTGACTTTATGTAATTTCATTTTCTACCTTTAAGTTAACAGTTCTTACATTTTAACTGCAACCTGTACAGTCCTAAATTGAGGACCTTGTGACAGATAAGACTGCAGTGTCAAGTTGCTGTCCTGAAATAAGGTTGATTCAGGGGTTAATCTGGGATTTGGACAAAGGGGCCTTTTTGGACACAAATTTGGAAGAAATTTTGCACGTTTTTGGGAATCAAGCATGATTTTAGATAATTTCAGAGGATTGGAAACAAATTTGGGGCCTTTTCTTCAAATCTGGAAAAATGAAAAGGTCCCTGAAACTATGGTAGATTAATCCCTGTGATTATTGACTATTGTTGTTATTATGATGGTGTGTTTTCATTTTTTTTTTCATTTCACAAACCCTTATGAAATCAATAGGTCCTTTCAGTCTTTTGTCAGTCTTACGCCAGAGTTTTTTTCAGTACCATTTTCACTTGCATTGCTAGCTAATTGTCAGGTCTGGTTACACACTAACAGGAGAGTGCCAGTTGTTTTACAGTTACTTACCAGCTATTTATCAGTTTGCCCATACTGTGTTGCTGTTGTCAAAGTCCCAGCAAATGAACTGACACCAAGTGGGATTTCCTTAAAATCAAGATGAATGTTAGTTGTCAGGCAGTTGTCAGTTAGGTGCCAGACACTGAAAAGGCACTGACACAACTGCCAGTTATTTGTCAGAAAAGACAAAATATACTGTCCATGTAATAACTGTTAGCGTGATGTCAGACTTTTACCGAAACACCAGCCCAATGTCAGGTGTATACCAGAATTTGTCAGTTGAATACCAGTTTGTTTCAGTTACATATTTAGTAAGGGAAGGCCTAAAAATCACAAATACGAAACTTGGTAATAATGTTTGACATGACACTGATAGAAATTGTGAGGAAATGGTGAATTTCATGGCTGGGTGAATTGTAAAAACTTTAAAAATCAGTGTCCTTTAAATTAAACAGTGACTGTTCATCATCCCCATAGGTGTTCAACACAGACATGTACATAACCGAAATAGCTGTATGTGTACCAGCCAAGATTATTACGTACATTATGTTGCTCAGACCCCAGACATGACAGTCTGTTTTCTTTCCAGTTGAAAACTTGCATATCCAGAATGTGTACTTTAATCGACGATGCTTGCAATAATCAATACCATTAGCTTACAATCATAAAATACAATTGGAGCATGGCAGTTAATTAGCAATGTTAACCCATGCTCTTTCATCACCCAAATGACCCAGATTAACTCCTAGTTTAATATAAAAAATGTGGCAGGCCCCCAATATGTGGCTTCTTGGTGATAAACAAACAAATAATGGCACCACAAGTGAATTGGTCACGTAACAAAGGATCATTTACAGCATCTGCTCACATTTTCTAGTCAGATTTCTCAGTCTCTCGGTAGTTTATTTCAAATTTTAACGACAAATGGCCCATTGGATATTAGAACATTTATGCTAGCATGAGAGAGTTTGGGTGGTGACTGTATCGTATGACTCATTAAATGCTGCCGTTAATCTAGAACGACAGTCCATTCTGCCCAACATTGTTATCCATTCACAATTTCCTGAGGCATCCATTTATAAAGAGTCTAATTGTGTGGCACACAAATGAAAGAATATATTTGACAAAGGAAAACGAGACAATGCAGGATTATATGGCAGCCACCAGCTTAACCCTAAAACTGACCCAAACTGGCTGGTCACATGTTGTGTGTTTCATTTTTTTCTTGGATAGTTTCATCACCAGTGACAAAAAAAAAATATCAATGAAAGTTGTGGAGGAGTTCCATCAGAATAGGTCATAGGTCAGCACTTTAACTAGGCACAGGATTGGGCACTTAGCATCCAAGCAGTGCTGTTTAAGCTATTAACTGCAGTCTTAACGCTTTCAGTGCCAAATTTTGGACTGAGTCAATAGCTTTTCTTGGCACACATTGGGTGCAATACATGCTGAAAAAAGCTGTTGACCTGGGATATTCTCTCTGCAACTATAGGCATATTGGTACTTGAATGAAAGGTCCTTTTACGAGGAATGCAAATCTGGGATCCATATGGTAATTCAGACTAGTTTGACTTTAGTAGATCGACTGAAGTCACGATTGGCACTGAAAGATCCAAGCAGGAGGCATCTGAAGTAGAGTGGTGTCTCCACTGACAAACCACTGCTATCATCACTTACAGGTGTTAACCCTTTCTTGGTCAGAATATGACTAGGTCAACAGCCTTCCTTGATGTGGCTTGGGTGGCCACCTGTACCAAGGAAAGCTTTTGACCTGGAGTATACTGCAATGATGTGTCCAATCCAATTTTCACAAAAAGTTTCCAATTGAAGATAAATTTTATTTAAAAGATTGAGGCAGAGAGTGTCTGGGCATTTGGGGGTAATTTGAGCAGAAACGGGTTAGAGAGGCGGTCTCTCATGACAGGTAACTTGATGTAGAAAGGTTTGACATGTGATTCTGCAAAGTAGTCTTTCAAGACAGGGTGGTCTCTCATAGCAGGGCTCTCTAGGTCCAGCCTACACTGCACTGCATGGCACAGCCTTTTACAGTGCACTCTATGACCCCCACTTAAACAGCTTTAAAATCTAGAAGCTTTATCATAATACAGGTGATGCACCAGTATCCATGAACAATACCACGTCTGTACATCTTGTGTAAGCATCAGTCATGTCCAACAAAGAGGCAACAATCTACTTGCATTAACTCATTACAGTCCACAGTGTACTTCCGTAGAGACTTCAGACACTGACTTAGTCTCCCCCTCAAGGTGGATGGGGATGGGGGTCCCATTCATGACCAGTGGAGAAAAAAATTGTGCCATCACGTTCATGTTGTAAAGGTGAACTTCATGGGACAAAATCTTGGTTTCACTGTTCACAATTTATTGAAATGTCAATAATATTGTCACATCTCATGATTCATTGAAATGGTGAATCACATTTCCGTAGTGACAGGGGGCCTGTCATTTAACCTTTAAAGTGCAAATCAGGGGTATAGTCGAATTCTCATTTACCGTTAAACATATAATGTTTAAAAGATTCAAATTCCTAATGAATGCATCTTTAATCCACAGCCAAGTCTACAGCAAAAAGCAGCCATAGTCAACAGCTTTCCTTGGGACACTTTGTGCACAAAGTGTCCCAAGGAAAGCTATCGACTCAATCTTAAATCAGCACTTTAAGGTTTATATGCTTCATGAAAAGCATTAAAATCCTTAGTTTCACAGTTGAATAATTTAAAAGCCCAAGAAGAATGCCTTGTCACTTCGGCAGCAGAAGACCCTTGTCATCCAATGCGAAAACCACAGACTTCAGATAAGCCATGTATACGCATAGTACATTGTACCGCAATGAACCTTTTTGTACAGATTATGGCCACAATTTATATTAACCCTTTGCTGCTTAGAACAATGTCAACAGCTCTCCTGGGCAAGGGTAGGACACGCTGTGCTCAACCTGCACAAAGGAAAGCTGTTGACCTAGCTCATGTTATCATCATAGGCCTTATCTACAACTCTCAACAAACATGTTCTCTGTCAATGAGTGACCACTTTCTCAAGTCCATCCCCTTCACACTAACAGCAAACACGGTCGGCGTGACTGTCAACGCTCAGCAAGAAGCTCTACTAAATACCCCCGTTTTTCTGTTTTGCAATTCAGCAGAAATTTGATTTTTACATGACAGATACTTAAGATAGTCATCCATACAAAGATCAAAAACATTTTTATGGCCAAAATTTCGGGTGATTTGTATCTCACTACCTTAAGCAAAAAGATTGAGCCAGAAGGCAGTTTAAATCCAGGTACTTTTAGGTGATTTGAGTGAGAAAGGGTTCAATACAAAGTACATATAATACATTAAATACTAGTAATTGAGTAGACAGATCTGTTAATAGTACAACACTATTTACTGGGGTGAGCATGCTTTTTTGCAGAAAACTCACAAAATGAACTGGAAAAAGACGAAACTTAACTGTCTAAGAAAGAAAAGTAATATTTACGCAAAAAAATCTGAAAATCCACTAATCAGCTGACAATTTTCCTCCCTGTAATTAATCCTTCATTAGAAACCTCCAAAGTACAATGAGATAGATCAGTGTTGTGTTGTATACACAGAATACATGACGACAACACTCTCCTGTTCAAAGTGGCTCCAAATATTAACTCTTTCAGTGCCTAGCCTGACTTAAGTCGATCAACTTAAGTCAAACTAGTTTGAATTATCATATGGATCCCAGATTTGTATTCCTCATAAAAAGACCTTTCATTCAAGTACCAGCATGCCTATAGTTCCAGAGAGAATATTCCAGGTCAACAGCTTTTCACAGGGCGTATTGCGCCCATTGTTTGCCGAGAAAAGCTATTGACTAAGTCCAAAATTTGGCACTGAAAGAGTTAAATAATCACCTGGATTTCTGCTCCATTATTTCCCCCTTGTTCTGAGTTTTCCTCAACACAGGCCAACTGCTCCATGCTTTTCCCAAGATGTTTTTCACCTGTGGCCTAACATTTGGATGGCTGTCATATAAATTCTCATAAACCCTTTCCCCTTTGAAGTAACTCTTTCAGTGCCAAATTTTGAACTGAGTCGACAGCTTTTCTAGGTGTGCATTGGGCTCTATGCATGCCAAGAAAACTTGTTGACCTGGAGTTTTCTCTGGAACTACAGGCATGTTGGTACTTGAATGAAAGGTCTTTTTACAAGGAAAAAGAATCTGGGATCCTAATGATAGCTCAGACTGGTTTGATTGAAGTACATCGACTTTAGTCATGATTGGCACTGAAAGAGTTCAGACGAAGTCAACAGCTTTCTTACACATAGGTCAGACATTAGGTGACCAACCCATGCCAAGGAAATCCATTGACCTGGGGCATGTTAACTTGATAGGTCTCGTCAACAGTTCAAATAGTGTTTCCTTACTGTTAAAATTGCCATGAATACATTGAAAATGGACAACATTTGACCATCAGGCAGTTTGGACTAGTTTAAAAACAAAGGTTAAACTGTTCCCTACCTGATGACATAAAGGAAACAACATTGAAATATAGATGTAATATCCAGCTATTTTTTTTGGTTATGTTTTTCACAAACCTGCACATCCCAATTAAGAAGTTTGAGATCAGCAAAGGAGACTAGCAGCATCCATTAACAACAAACAACTTTTATTTGGCTCATCTTCATCCTTTCCAAGTTACAAAAGGATTTCAAAAACAACTTTTTTCGGTAAACCTGATGTAGACCCTTCAGCTTTTCATAATCATTTTTTTTTTTTTAATCTGTGACCTGAAATTGTGAACATATGATTGCAGCCTGCTGCTCCTAAAAAAATGATGACCATTGTTTGTATAGTCTATTTAGATGTTTCTGATCTATTTTGATGCCATGGTGAATGTTTCCACCACGTATAACCTTCCTTTCTCCACCCCCCCCCCCCCAAAAAAAAAAACTTTCCAAAACAGGTCTGTGATCAAATGTGGTCTGTTTCAGTGGATTTAACTCACTGAAAATTTCAACAGTAATGAAAAACAATTTGACTGAGAATTGTAGATGAGACCTATCAATATCACCTGCCCCAGGTCAACAGCTTTCCTTGGCACAACCCATGCCAAAGAAAGCTATTAACTCAGACTTAGCTCAAGCAGGAAAGGGCTAAATGAATTTGTACAACACCAGGCTGAATATTTCCTCCACACCAAGCATCATAGGGTTGTTTTCCCTGTGGCCCAAACCCACAGAACCTTACGTCCTCAGGGGTTTGCTTTGGAGACAAGACCCCATCTGGCCTTTATCTTAATTATATTGTATTTTTTAATTTCTCCAGAAAAAAAAAAGTGGCCTTTGTAAGATAATGAAGTTTTTTTTTTTTTTTTTTTTTTTTTGGGGGGGGGGGGGGGCTTCGATGATAAATTCTGAACAAAGCAAGATAACTGGATCAATTCAAAGAAAGCTGAAGAGACAGTCCTGTGATAATTAGCCCCAGCACTGCTACATGCCTGGCAAACTGTCTGAAACACAAGCTTCAAACAGGTTTTTTTTATTAACCATTTTTAAAACATTATTTGAACAGATGCATTGAACACCTGGACACTTTTGCATATTCATTGTTACAGGGGACCTTGCCAGTGAAAGAAACAAATTCCATCTTAATAAGTAAGTAATTTTCACCAATACAACTCCTCCTTTACAAGAGATACTATTATGTAATTATATATATATATATATATATATATATATATATATATATATATATATATATATTGTTCATGTTGACAAACAATTATCCATCTCTCCACATCTCTACACAATACTTGGATACACGTAGAAAGTGTGTCAATAGAAAAATTATTTACATATTGATTTTTTAACATCACCCATGCCATCTTCTCATAATTCCATGTGTCAGTACAGTTATTTTTGCAACTTTCCAATAATTCTTAAGGTAACTTACTCTGTACCTAGGTTGCACACGTGACAGTAAATCTGTTTGCGTTTGTAAGATTCACAGAAAATAAAGCACAATTCATGGAAAATAAAAGTGTCCACCCCATCATAAGCCCATCACCACCACATTGTTTGAGCGCTTGTGAAAATGAAGCATCCCTCACTGTCAGGGAGCATTCATTATATTGCCGTGTACGGACAGTGTGCCAGGCACTAAGTGTCCGACCCATGCCAAAAAGCTGTTGACCTGGGGCATGTGATCTCGATAGGTCTTGCCATTCGCAGTCAACTTGTTTTTCATTACTGGTGAAATTTAGTTGAAAACACAGAAGCAGATGACATTTGACCACCAGACAATTTTGGTCAGTTACAGTGGGAAAGATTTAAACACAGACACTAAGTTATGATTAAGTACTCACACACAATCTGCATTTGTGCCTAGAAACTGGACAGACAAGGCACACTTACGCCCAGTAAACATTGCTGATACATCTCAATTTGAAACAAGAACAGCAAATCAGCTGGGCTTTCCACCACTTTGTTTCTTTCACAGTCAGCTGACTGAATCAGGAAGTTATGATTTTTAATGAGTAATGGGCATAATAAAAAGATTTTTTTTTGGGGGGGGGGGCATTTTCTCCATCAGTATTGCCTTTGGGGAGATAGCTGCCTTGGCACTATATCCCCACCTTAGTAACCCATAGTGGTCACTAATTCAAGTGATGTGCCAGGGATTTCTAAACATCATGGCAACACGTCCATCTGGCAGCTTGGACTGGTAGTTCTGTCACGCGTAGATCCGTGACCCTTTTATGACGTTGACCTAACATACGTTAGCAACGTTACCCTCTGCTATATAAGCAGTGTACAGTGCTTCCTAACCGCCTCTGATGAGATTCAATCGAATCGAAACCGGTCAGGCTTTCTCCACAGTTTTTTTTTTTTACGTTCCACGCCACTGGCTTTGTTGGGTCTTACACATAATAAAAAACATTATTCTCCTACAAATGATGAAAATATGGCATGTCCATGATGGCACTGTTTCCAAGATGTCAACACTGGGGCATATGAAGGTTGAGATCACTTCATGAGACATTAGCCCTTTCCCCTTGAATTAAGACTGAGTCAACAGCTTTCCTTGGCATGGGTTGGGCACTAAGTGCCCAACCCATGCCAAGGAAAGCTGTTGACCTGGGGCATGTGATCTTGATAAGTCTCATCTTCATTTCTCAGTCAAATTGTTTTTCATAACTGTTGAAATTAGTTGAAAACACTAAAGCAGACAACATTTGACCACCAGCTGGCTTAAGGGAGAAAGGGTTAAGTGCCCAAGGCATGTACCAAGGCTGAAAGTGCAAAGTCCTGCTTGGGGTGTGTGGGGGTAATCTTGGGGCACACTCTCCTGGAAAAAATTACCAATGAACAAGGGAAAATCCTGCTTTCTGTTGCACTTCAAAGATCAAATAAGACATGATATACCCATGTAGACTCATCAACTGTAACACAGTGAAACCTGTTTTGAGAGACCACCCCTAGGGCAGGCTAAAAAGTGTTCACATACAGCAGGTGTTCTCTCAATGGAGGTGCAAGAACATGGGAAAGATAGCAAAAGGGACTTTGCAAATATGGTCTTAAAAGACAGTTGGTCTTTCATTACCGTGGTCTCTCAAAACAGGTTTCACTGTTGTACATTGTATTTTTCATACACAATGCAACCTGTTTGAACTCTCTTTCAATCAGGTACCAGTACAACTTTAGACACCATTCACCATTCAATTCATCAAATTTAGTGGTCCCCTCTTATAAGGCAAGAGAGGTCAACCCCTCTACAAAGGCCACTTCTGCATGCAGCAAGTATGGGATTTTCACTGTATTTTACCCCTCAAGAGAGGCCACCTCTCTTATAAGGCCACTTTTCTGGTGCATTTGAGGTGGCCTTATAAGAGGGGGACCACTGTAGTATTTTCATACCTAATGCAACCTGTTTGAGCTTACTTGTTTTTCAATCAAGTCCCCATAACCGCATGCACCATTCAATTCATTAATTTTAATACTACATATATTTATATATATAATGCAACCTGTTGAAATTTACTTTTTTCAATCAAGTACCCGTAAAAATTTTGACAGAATGCACTTTTCAAAGCATCAAATTTAATAGTATTTTCATACAAAATGCGACCTGTTTGAATTTACTTTTTTTTAATCAAGTACCCATAAAAATTTTACACCATGCACCATTCAAATAATCAAATTTAATAGTATTTTCAACATAATGTGACCTGTTTCAACTTACTCCTTTTTCAATCAAGTACATGTACCCCTAAAAATTTTGGCAGCATGCACCATTCAAATCATCAAGTTTAATGGTATTTTCACACATAATGTGACCTGTTTGAGCTTACTTTTTCAATCAAGTACATGTAAAAATTTTGACAGCATGCACCATTCAATTCATCAAATTTAATAGTATTTTCACACATAATGTGACCTGTTTAAATTTACTTTTTTTTTTCAAATCAGTACCTGTAAAAATTTTGACAGCATGCACCATTTAAAGCATCAAATTTAATAGTATTTTCAACATAATGCAACCTGTTTGAACTTACTTTTTTCTAAATCAAGTACCAATAAAAAATTGGACACCTGGCACCATTCAATTCATCAAATTTAATAGTATTTACATACATAATGTGACCTGTTTCAATTCATTTTTTTTAATCAAGCACCAGTAAAAACTTTAACACCATGCACTATTCAAAGCATCAAATTTAATAGCATTTTCATACATAATGCGACCTGTTTGAATTTACTTGTTTTCAATCAAGTACATGTAAAAAATTTTAACACCAAGCACCATTCAAATCATTAAATTTAACAGTATTTTCATACATAATGCAACCTGCTTGAACTTATTTTTTTCAATGAAATACCTGTAAAAATTTTGACAGCATGCACCATTCAATTCATCAAATTTAATAGTATTTTTACTTAATATGATTTGTCTTTTTGTTATAACAAGAAAAAAAATGAAAATTGTGGAATTATTTATCAATTCTTTCAGTGCCAGGACATTGGTTCAAACAATGGCTTCCTTTGGTTATATCAGTGCCGTTTGGCTACAAGGTCCCCAGAGTTCATTGTTAACCTGGATTAAGCCTCATTTTGGACAAAATTCTCAGGAGCAAATGATTATCTTCTTTTCAGTTGAATCACTATTCACAAATATTTCCTCATGCCAATCAGATATGTTTCTCATTGTCATCGAGTGTGATCATGGCTGCCAACACAGTATTTTGTTCTCCTGAAACAAAGTTCATCATGAAACTGTGACGGTCCGGATGCTCAGCACAGTTCTTTTCCTGGCCAGTCACACAAAACAGCAAATTGAAATTAAAAAACTAACAAACAAAACGAAACTAAAACTAAAAAGAAAAGTGTTATACAGAATTTGGCTACACATGACTTATTATCATTAAATTTTGCCACTCTGCCTTGGTAACAAACTAACAACTTGTCTTTTCACAATTTACAGCTACCAATTGTCAAGGATACAAAAATACACAAAAGGTGGGGTGGAGGGGTGGCGCATGGTGTCAGGGAAATTTCAGACATACTTATGGCTCCTATTATAGTGCTGAAACACTCTTCTTTGATTAGTACTGACATATAAATGTTGCCAGAACTAGGAATATGTTTCGCATTTGACCGAATCATGTTTTACATTAAACAAGGAGATGCAAATTATAATGAAAGCTTTGGGCCCTGTTTGGCCTCTTTGGATTACCTGGTGGTTCAGTGAAGTTCAAACTTTCTGTTCACACAAAACATTGTGTGTATTCTTTTACAGTGGTACATGCTCTAAAGACCACCTCTCGTGAAAGACCGCACTAGTTTTTAAGACCGCCATTTCAAGACAGTGGCCTTCAATTTCTTTGTAAGCTCACCTGCAGTGAAAGACCACCTGTCATATGTGACTACTTTTGTCTGGCTTTAAGGATGGTCTTAAATAGCAGGTACCATTGTACTTGAAAATTCTAATGTATTTGATACTGTCATAAAAAAGGTGGTACGTATTCAAATTATTGTATTATTCTTACTTATCATAAGTGCATCTGTTCTTAAACATTTTGCCATAAAACCAAAGCCTACCCTTATGGAGAATTTCTGTCTGAATTTGTCTGAATCAAATCGAAATTCTGGATGAAACATCCTTATCTGAATGTTATCTGAAATTTTGTCTATTCAGTCCCTTTCAGCAAGATTTCAGTCAGATTCAGCAAGAATTCAGAGCACTTCAGCTAGAATTCAGTCAAGATTCAGCCAAAATTCAGAAGATACAGTCAGATTTCAGTAAACTTCAACCAGTATTCAGGTAGTTTCAGGCAGAGTTCAGCATTATTCAGGCAGTATTGATATAGTTTCAGCCAGTATTTAGACAGCTTCAGCTATAATTCAGGCAACTTCAGTCAGAATTCAGACATGATTCTGCCTGGATTCAGAAAGCTTCAGCATTCAGGTAACATTCAGCTATAGTTCAAATAATTTTAGCCAGAATTCCACGGAAATCCCAAGCTAACACAGTGGAAGCTATAATGACTTCTAGGTGGAAAAAACTTTCTTGGAGATAGGAAAGGGGGAGAAGGAAGGACCGACAGACAGAAACACCTGTATGGCCAGGACTTCATGGCGATATATGTAAGTGGAGCTATCTTTCACACGTTTTTGTTAAACTCTCAAGCCATAGAAAATTGTATTATTGTTGCAAGTTTGTAAGATTTTATGGTATACAAAATTAACATTGGTCATTATGGAAATGGTTTAATGAAATTGTACAACTTAAATGGTATACAGTTGCGTTCTGTGTAAAGGAATTATTTAAAGAACATTCTGATTTGAAGGTAACTTTGTAAAATTATTCAGGTTTTAAACA
Organism: Hermodice carunculata; assembly: GCA_964020975.1. Taxonomy (NCBI): domain Eukaryota; kingdom Metazoa; phylum Annelida; class Polychaeta; order Eunicida; family Amphinomidae; genus Hermodice; species Hermodice carunculata. The sequence goes on along the minus strand of OZ026618.1, from coordinate 81,994,133 downwards.
ATCTCCATGTTTATTCAATTTTACAACTTACAAACAAAAAAGTTGTCCATTAATTCTCCACAGTTTTCCACTGTTTAAAAATAGAGATATAGAGGTGATGCACGAAAATCCCTAAAAGTGTTCCTGTTCACCCCCAAAACTATGGAAGGCAATTAAAACTCAATAACTTCTGAATATTACTGACGTGATTCAGATGAAATTCAGAAAGATCTGTACATTGCTGAAGTGATTCAGGCAAATTCAGATACCTCTGAATATTGCTGAATTGATTCAGATGAAATTCAGAAAATTGAATATTGCTGAAGAAATTAAGACAAAATTCAGAAATATCTGAATGTAGCTGAAGTGATTCAGATAAAATTCAGAAAGATCTCAATATTGCTGAAGTGATTCAGAGAAGATTCATATGCATCTGAATATTGCTGAAGTGATTCAGACTATATTCAGCCAATCTGAATTTTGCTGAAGTAATCCAGCTGGAATTCAGCCATATTCAGACAGAATTCAGAAAGCCCCCATCAACCTTAAGACCAGATTCAGCCAGAATTCAGCACAATTCAGTCAGTGTTCAGCAAAGATTTAGATATCATGGATTGTAAGGGTACCCCTTTCCTGGTGGCACTAAGACTGGGCCAAAAACTGTCCTCACTGAGTGTTGTATGCAGCCAACCTATGTGAAGGAAAGCTGTTGACCTGGGGCATACCATTCTGATAAATCTCATTTTCAATTCTTTAAAAAAAAGCATGGGAAAAAATTTAAAGTGGCAGATGTGCTTCAACACCTGCCTCTGGTTAACTCTCACTGCCATTTGTTACAAAAGTTGATGTGATCTGAACAGTATAGTGACACTAGATTCAGATTCCTTGTAAACTGATTTTAGAGTCAAGTACCAGCATGCCTGCAGTTACAGACACCATAGGAATGGTCCAGGTCAACAGCTTTCATTGCCAAAGCACCCAACCCACGCCCACGACGGCTCTTGATCAGGATCACGTCTTTACAGGTCTCATCTGCAAACTTTCGTTGAAATTGTTTTTTATTACAGTAACTGTAGAAACTTGTGAATCATTTGACTGCCACCAAGATTTGGCCAGCTGGGGGGGGGGGGGGGGGTAACGATGAAAGCAGCCTACACCCTAATCACCTAATGCCCATTCTTGGGTACTCTTTGTATGTGTTTGCATCAATAATGAAATGAAATTGTTTGTTCAATGATTTCTTGCAAAGCAATATCTATACCCTCATGAAAAACTACAAAAGGCAATTACATGTAACTCCCCACGGTTTTCCATATCGACAGGAAAACACACATGTACCATGACTACATGTGCTTACAAAAGGGAAACCTGTTCAGTTGAAGGTTATTCTACCAGCCTCTGCAGGGGGTCCAGGTGTCAACAATCTTGTCTCCAGAATGGACGTAGTAGACAGGGTGCATGGCAGCCGTGGCACACGACTGAAACACAACAGCATCCAGTATTCACCTGACCATTTTAGTGTCAACTGCGACTAAAGTCGAACTACTTAGAATGAACTGCTCTGAATTTATAACAAAGAGGCTACTTGAATGTGTTCCTTGTGAGAAGACCTTTCACTAAGTACCAGTAATAAAGTATGCCTGTAATTACATAGAATATTAGAGTTCAGGTCAACAGCTATTACTTGGCACACTTTGGGCACATCCACGTAAAGCTGTTGACTCAGCCCAAAATGTGGCACTGAAGTACTTAACACAGTCAGGCCAAAAACAATTAACAGCGACCTGCTGAAATTAAACAGCTGAACAACCTAAACTTCATACATGTATCTAAATAAAGCTACAGGTGCTATACCCAAGCAAATTGCAATTTTCAAACTTACGTCTTAAATTTTTTACTCACATTTGAAACATCTATCTCTAATAGGAAATATTCATATCTAAATGCGGTCCTACTCTAACACCTATTGAGCAAAAGAGGGAGCCAACTGCATCAGGGCAGATCCATGTATTTAGCATGGTCAAAAGTACTTTCTCAATAAAATAAACAAAACGAACAGAGAATAATCTTGAGAAAATGTGTTAACATATATTTGAATCATAAAGGATGCCTAAATTGATTGGACATAGGCTCTCTTTTGGTTGAAGATCTGTTATTTATGGATGTTTATGTAGTATATAACAGAAATCTGCCCTGATCATGGAGGAAGCATCAGTCTGTTGCCCTGGCAACACAGGAAGTGAGCAGGATCTCAGTTAAATATGAATGTTTCCTATTGTATGTGCATACCACTTCCGAGTTTCAGCCATTAGTTTTCCATTTCTCTGATAGTGATGCTCTGGCTACCATTAGGTCAGCAGGGGAATGATATGACACTACAATATCAAGCCAATGACCATGGCTCTGCTAACTTAGAAGGGCTAGGGTGAGAGGTGGGGGGTGGGGTGGTCCTTCTCTACTGGCATACTAGATATTTCCATTTACCATGCTTGGGCATTGGGAGCCTCTGTATTTTCTTAATTTCATACCAACCACTAATTATAAATGTTCTTATTTTCTGTACCTGGTACCAGGGCAAAATTATTCCCTGTATCAATGTGCTGGGACCTGCCAATCTCCCCCCCTCCCCCCCTTACAATGTGAATTCAAGATAAATTTACATCCAGAGAACCTACTTGAAGGTTACATAGTCTCATAAAGGCTGATACATGTTCTGATCCCCAGTCAGTAACATAATTGTTTAACGTGCAAATAATGCACAACAAGAACAAAACTAAAAGGTCAAAGAAAGCCTTGCCATAAATGTGCATATTCTGGCTGTTTTAGTGGAAGAAAGACCAATTACTGCAATTCATGCTGCAAATGAGGGCAGGCTTCCACAGACTCCAACTCTGGGTACCCGGTAGGAAGGAAAATCTCCACTCCATGCCATTGGGTACTCAGTAAGAAGGAGAATCTTCACTCCATGCCATAAGGAGAATCTCCACTCCATGCCATTTGTTAGAGAGATAACAAGGACGTAAAGTAATCCAGACAGAGGATAGTCTGGGAAGGGGTGGGGTGGAGTAGTTCCACCTCAATTTATTCGTGCATTGGCATCACAATGAATTATTTCCTGTGTGACCTTGAGCAAGTAGGTCAAATTTACCTATTATTATGCAATATAAAATGTCTGCACATGTTAAACATTTGTGGTACAGTTAGTATTCTTAGCCTTCTTATTTCTCAACATATCAAATTAAGTGTCCTTTACTATGCCCTTAGCGACCTTGAAAAATAGGTAAAGGTCACCCAAACTTTGACCACAATTGATCTTTGCCCTTTATGCATACTTGATATAAATTTACAAGTTACATCTCAATTTATAGGCAAAATAATGAATTCAAGGTACTTATAGTAGCTGTGATGCTCAAGTTCCACTAAATACCACCAGTGGTGCCACCATAACACCACATCATAGACTTTTATATGTACAATATTCCTGTCAAAGTATATTGATACACGTATACATGTCCTGTGTGCCCTTACCAGTTGTCATTCCACAAAATTTGAACCTCCTAAGTTCCTTCTGGAGTTATTGCATCTGCTAATTATTTCAAGGAAATGCCCCTGTGACCTTGAAAAATAGATCAAGGTCATCCATCCATAATCTTAATACAATCTCAACCTAGCTCTTATACAGATACATAATCACACAATTTGAAGCTGCTACCTAGTCTTTCTTGCCTCATTGCTTCTGCAACTTCAAGGAAGTGCTTGTGACCTTGAAAAATATGTCAAGGTCAAACATATGCAATCACAAACAAGGTCTTATCTTATATAGAAATGTAATCACACAAAATTTCAACCTCCTAAGTTAAATCCTTCTCAAGTGAGTCTGCAATAATTTTTAAAAGGTGGTAACGTGACCTTGGAAATAGGTCAAGGTCACCCAGCTACAATCATAACCTAGTTTGTACAGTTACATGTAAGCTCATCTAAAACTTAACAGCCAAATGCATATTTTTGTTGCAAAGTGTTGTAATGGGGTCTGTAAAGGTTGTATAAGGTTTGCAAAAGGTTGACAACCAGTTTCAAATGGTTGAAACGGTTGCAAACGATTTCAACATTTTGATCAATAAGGTTGAAAAAGTGGGTGAAATGGCTGTTAACTATTAGAGAAAGGTTTAAAAGTGTTTAAAAGGATTTAAATGCAATACGAGGAAACGGTTTTGAAATGGTTTGGAAAGTGTTAGAAATATATTTGAAAAAGGTTTACCTTTCACTCAAAAGTTTGGAAAAAGGTTGATGCGTTTGGTGATTGTAAAGTTTAACGCGGGATTGAATGTATATTATGGTGCATACTCATGCAAAATTTTAACCTCCTAAGTCAAATCGTTGTGGAGTTATCGCGTTTGCTTTGATTTTAGATGAAATGCCCAAGTGACCTTGAAAAAATAGGTCAAGGTCACCAGTTTGCAATCCCAAGCATATTCACAAAAAAATTTCAAGTAAAATCTTTCATGAGTTATCAACATTGCAACAATGTGTTGAAGAAGAACAAGAACAAGAAGCTGAAGAAATGGAGGCAAAAACAATATGTACCCACGTTGCACGGGAAGACATAATGACAATAACAAAAAATCCTTTCCTGAAGTGTATTCCCTCTGGGATCTTGAGAAAGGATGTCAAGGTCACCCATATTATGCAATATTGAACTTCCATCTATCATACATATTTATTGTACATTTGGTATTGCCAGCCTTCGTATTTCTCAAAATATAAAATTTAGTGTCCTTTACTACATCCTTAATGACCTTCAAAATTAGGTCAAAGTCATTGAATATTTGAAAAAAAAAACCCCAAAATAAATGCCATATACCTCCTCTTTCTTTGGGGGCGGGCATAACTATATTGTAAAGTAAAGCAACACATCTTAATGAATTGAAGCTGGAAAGTTTATTTCAAATTCTAAACCCGGGTTGGGTTTTTTTTCTCATAGACATATCATTTTGTTGGCTCCCAAATAATGAAAAATTTCCATTCACTTACGTTCCCATGAATTCGCTTTTGTTTCTGTTTCACATTATTTGTTTTGCAGGATGTCTTCTTGAATAAAAGTACACACAATGAAGATAAAGTTTCAAACAATCTTAATCATTCAATATAGATTAATTACCTTTAAACTACTAAGAAGTATATGTTTTGCACATGGCAATGCAGCTTGTCAAACTGGACGAAAACTGGGCTCGATTGCTGACATTACTGCACACGCGTGACAGTCAACAATTTAGTATCTGATCACTAAGGGTGGAAAGGATCAGAGGATGCAAGAGCATTGAACTGTGGCACACAGATTACTACAACTGTTTCTGGGTGGCAGAGGATGAAATAACATTTTAAACAAGTTTGTGAACTCTTAAGTGGCAAAAAATTGCCTCCCCCCTCCCCACTTCAGATTTAGTGACATACAATAGGTTGCATACATATACTGTGTAACCTGTTTTGAAAGAGCACTCGTGGGGTTGACAGGAATGGTGGTCTCTCAAGATATGGTTTATTCTCATACGAGGGATAAGATGAAACATATACTAATCAAAGCATCTAGAAAAGGTGGTCTTTCAAGACAGGTAGTTGCTCGCTGGAGTCTTCCGTCAAGGCAGGGACCACTGTACTGTATATTCTTCAAGTGTAGTGACACTTACATGGTAGGGCAGAAGGTAGAGCACGGATCCAATTGGGTACTCCTCACATTTTAGAGTTCCGGTGACAGGCCTCACATAGCCATTTTCCTGAGTCATCTTGTACAGGCTGAAATACAGTGCATGAGTATGATTAACAGCACAAACTTATATGTCACTTTATTTGAGAGTCTGATTTCGTAGAAATTGCTCGAGCAATACGTCGGGTTTGCTCTGTGATCGACACTGAGGGTTACCTACATGTATATGCAACTTGTTTCAATTAATGTAAAGCCTGCTTAATTGCTCTGTCATCAGCATGGAGGGTTGTCTAAATGTGTATGCAACTAGTACAGTGAAACATGGCATGAAAGAGCACCCTTGAAATGACGAGGTTGTGGTCTCTCAAGACAGGTGGTCTCTCATGGGAGATATATACACAAAATTAAAAGCACTGAGTCGAGATCTTGTACCCTTTAAAGTCAGGTGGTCTCTCATTGGAGTGGCCTCTCAAGACAGGGACAACTGTACTGAAATAGCTGGAACAAAGAATAAAGGAAGATGGACAGTGAGAGTATTAAGTGATCCCAGACACTGTCCCTTGAGTCCCCATCCTTGAAGCAGGTCCAAAAGTGGCCATATAATGCAGATGATCAATGGAGAATTATCATGGAAAAATATCACAAAGCACTCAATAAAGACAGTCTGAACTAGAGCAGGTGGCCCATCTTTCATCAGTGGCCTCTCAGTGACAGGAATTAGTGCAATATTAGTCCGAATTAACATGTAGCACAATAGACTTCCTTTGTTAAATGATCCAGGCCAAATATTCACATTTCCATGAATATGTCAATGGCCTCTTGGGCTGAGTGAGAGAGAGAGAGAGAGAGAGAGAGAGAGAGAGAGAGAGAGAGAGAGAGAGAGAGAGAGAGAGAGAGAGAGAGAGAGAGAGAGAGAGAGAGAGAGAGAGAGAGAGAGAGAGAGAGAGAGAGAGAGAGAGAGAGAGAGAGAGAGAGAGAGAGAGAGAGAGAGAGAGAGAGAGAGAGAGAGAGAGAGAGAGAGAGAGAGAGAGAGAGAGAGAGAGAGAGAGAAACAAAGTTACAATCATGAAAAGCCCAAAACATCCACTTTAGCTGCCAAAGTAATGCATATATTTTACCAGATTCAAATTTTTGGATCAAATATCAATCCAAAACATTTTATGGTGAACATTACATATGAAAAGGAGGTAGAAATATTAGAAATGAGGAAAGTTTATATCCCTCAATGACTAATTACAAGGAAACTCTTCAGTAGGTGACTATTTCATGCCGACTAGGAAAAATAGTAAATATAGTAGTCTGGAACATCTGTCATGCACACATGTGGTTGAACAGATTTTCAATCATGACCAACAAAGATATGAGATGAGACAAGCTTGTGCTGCCCTCTATCAACAACAACAGGAGTTATCCACAAAATACAAGAATAAGGCTGACCTGCAATTCTTCACAAAATGTGCAAGAGATTTGGGGAACAGCATATTTAGCATGCTGTATTATTCAAAACATGGTTTTATTATTGTTTTCATAGCGTTTGTGCCTGTGTGGTTTTCTTTTGAACTTACCCAAATTTAAAAATGCCATTCCATTTTGGGACTATTGAGTTTTCGCTTTGTATAGCCCTCTCAGAACAAGTGCCTTTTGCTTGAAGTGCATGCATTTCAATATGCTAGGCTTTGTTTAAAAGAACAACTTTGTGAACTCATTTTTGCTTCGAATCATGAATTTAAGATATCATAGGTTTTGCAACTTTGGAAAAACTCTACAAATATATTATCGTGAAAATTAAGCAATTCATGGTATCACTTTTTGGTTCATTGAAGTCAAAAATACCCATTTAAAATCAGCCTGGTGATCAACTTTGGTGGAGATCAAGTTACAAGTACAAGTACAGTAAAGCTCTCTTACCAAGCACCTCTTCATACTGAATGCCATTTCACAGTGACAGATATATACATGTACTTCCAATGTGAGCAAACCTCCCTATACTGAACACCTCACTATACCAAACACTTTTTTCTGGTCCCAAGGGTTTTCCCTATAGGGAGGTTTACTGTACAGTCTAGTTAGAAGAATTTCCAGCTCATGGTTTGGGAAGAGTTGAAAGTTACAAACAAAAGGCACATGGCCATAATGCTCTGTTGACGTGTAATATAATCATATGACCATCACAAAATAATTTCATTTCCTGAAATGCAATCATTTTGTGACCTATAGGTTCAGGTCATCCACACAATGCACACAGAATCACACTGCCACATGATATACATTTACTACATTAAGTATCATTAGCCTTATTACATGTGACATAGAAAGATAAGCTTATAGCAATGTGTGATACTTGTGTCCTTGGGTTTCAGCTGTTATTCTACTATAATTGCAGTTCCAGATTCTCGTACATTTTAATGGTTGTATATTGTGAATACAGAGCATTGGGTGACAGTTGTACATTGTGGATACAGAGAATCTAGCATTGGGTGACAGTTGTACATTGTGGATACAGGAAATCTAAGCATTGGGTGACAGTTGTACATTGTGGATACAGGAAATCTAGCATTGGGTGACAGTTGTACATTGTGGATACAGAGAATCTAGCATTGGGTGACAGTTGTACATTGTGGATACAGAGAATCTAGCATTGGGTGACAGTTGTATATTGTGGATACAGAGAATCTAGCATTGGGTGACAGTTGTACATTGTGGATACAGAGAATCTAGCATTGGGTGACAGTTGTACATTGTGGATACAGAGAATCTAGCATTGGGTGACAGTTGTACATTGTGGATACAGAGAATCTAGCATTGGGTGACAGTTGTATATTGTGGATACAGAGAATCTAGTATTGGGTGACAGTTGTATATTGTGGATACAGAGAATCTAGCATTGGGTGACAGTTGTATATTGTGGACACAGAGAATCTAGCATTGGGTGACAGTTGTATATTGTGGATACAGAGAATCTAGTATTGGGTGACAGTTGTATATTGTGGATACAGGAAATCTAAGCATTGGGTGACAGTTGTATATTGTGGATACAGAGAATCTAGCATTGGGTGACAGTTGTATATTGTGGATACAGGAAATCTAAGCATTGGGTGACAGTTGTACATTGTGGATACAGAGTTTCTAGCATTGGGAGACAGTTGTATTTTGTGGATACATGGAGTATAGCATTGAGTGACAGTTGTATATTGAGAATACAGAATATCTACCACTGAGTGACAGTTCTATATTGTGGATCCAGAGAATCTAACATTGAATGACAGTTGTATATTGTGGATACAGGGAATCTAGCATTGAATGACAGATGTTTATTGTGGATCCAGAGAACCTAGCGTTGGGTGACATTTGCACACAGCATTTCTGGTATTAGTTGTCGGAATTTTTTTGTTTGTTTGCTTTTGTTTTAATTTTAATTTTTTTTTCTTGCTCAGCAAAATATCAAAAACATAACAATGAGTGCCACAAATGTTGCTTACAACCCTTTCTCACATGTATTGGAGGGAAATTGCAAAGAATCTCTGCATTTGGACTAGCTTTCCCATCGATCTTTTGCCATTTTGTTTGTTATTCAAGTAATTGACCAATACCCCCCCCCAAAAAAAAATGTTGCCATAGCACTGAGGAAAGTTATTTTCAAATGGTGTACGTTAGATTTAAAAATAAATGATATCGTCATTTACCAAGTCATTCTCAAGAACATAAAATAAAAACACAGCCTAATGAGACATATAATATGCTCTAGCTCCCAGAGGAATCACATTTCTAGCAGACGGCAACACACAAACCATGGTCAAAGAATTCATGGAAGTAGTAGACATCTGCAACCACTATACATTTACATGCAATCTCAAAGAACAATGTCTGTTTGCCTCTCAATGATTTTTCTTCAATTTCTGAATATATATCCACTTCCGTTTTTTTCATTTTAAAAAGATTTTCAGTCTCATTGCTGTTGCAACAAAAGCTTTATCACTGAGTTGGTAATTACAAATAGGAAGTGGTCTGTTTGATTGCACAGCTCAGAGAGCGCAGTAACAGCACTTCAGCCCAGTAACAACACTTCAGCCCAGTAACAACACTTCAGCCCAGTAGCAACACTTCAGCCCAGTAATACCACATCAGCTCAGTAACAGCACTTCAGCCCAGTAATACCACATCAGCTAAGTAATAACACTTCAACCCAGTAATACCACATCAGCTCAGTAACAACATTTCAGCCCAGTAATACCACATCAGCTCAGTAACAGCACTTCAGCCCAGTAATACCACATCAGCTCAGTAACAACACTTCAGCCCAGTAATACCACATCAGCTCAGTAACAACACTTCAGCCCAGTAATACCATATCAGCTCAGTAACAGCACTTCAGCCAAGTAATACCACATCAGCTCAGTAACAACACTTCAGCCCAGTAATACCACATCAGCTAAGTAACAACACTTCAAGCCAGTAATACCACATCAGCTCAGTAACAGCACCTCAGCCCAGTAATACCACATCAGCCCATTAATACCTCATTACGCCACTAATACCACACCAGCCCAGTGATGCCACATCAGCCCAGTACTGTCATATCCATCCAATAATACCACAACAGCCCAATCATGTAACATCAACCCAATGATACCACGCCAGCCCCTTGATACTGTATCACGCCAGGAATAGCACTTCAGGCCCATAATACCAGATCAGCCACATGATATCACATTTTATCCCATTTTTATAAAATTTCCAGGCATCTGATTGGTCAAAAGCTGTGAGGTGCTTGTTGCATTTACACAAATCACAGTAATACTGTAGTAATACCACGTGTGGAAATACAGCACCTTGCCACCTAGCGGCAGAGAAAGCTACATATAGCAGATAACAGATGCAAGCAAAACGGCAGAAGGAAAAAAAAGCCCAGGCAAATGGGGTAAAATTACAATAAATATGTTGTGTTGTGATTTTACTTGTAGTGCAATTTTACCAAAATGTGATAAATTCGTAACCCACTGGTTGCCTGGGTAATACAGTGGTCATCACCCACTCAGGGAACCTGTATTACCCTCCACACCTTAAGCCTCAGGTAATACCAGTTTCCTTCATGGGAGATACTCGCCGTATTACCCAGTCAACCAGTGGGTAATAGTGTATGTGCTTGAAATGCATGAGTGAACATGAAGAACAATAAAAAGTCCTGCAAACTTTGATAAATTTGAATAAAGTATGTATTCCACAATTGACTGGGCATTTCATAATTTAAGTATGTAAAGCACTAAGTTTGACTGAAAAACTTTCTTTTCAGCATTTTTCAAACAAAGCGTATCCCTGGTTTCTGTGGCCAGTTTTTAGGGAAAATGTACATGTTCCTAGTGCATTTCTTTGTAAAATACACACACCCTTGCAGGACATCAGGCAAGATCATTGGGACGTGACTTGTGTATTCAGCTATTAACAGACCAGTTAAGCCATTGTTCTTGTATACTCGCACATGGGTTATTGATCGACTAAGTGTCAGCAACACCAGGTCCAGGTAGTACTCCGTGGACCCTGTGACATCACATCAGCCTGGTGATAACACAGCATGTCAGTGATATGACATGCTGACTGGGCTGGTTACTGCTGTTGAACTGCATGTATTCATTGATCCAAAAATGGAGTAGGTCACTTGTAGGTGGTGCTAGTACATGTAACTTACCCATAGTATCCACAATATCCACCTGTTGCAGGTGGAGACACCTGCAGGATAAACAAAATCTGGTTTATTCATTGGTTGAAAATGTCATGTGACAGAAGAAGCCGAAGGAGACACCATACAGTGCAATGCATGTGACATGCCATATCAATCTTTCCCCCTTAAACCTGCCAAAACCGGCTGGTGGTCAAATGTTGTCTGCTTCAGCCTTTTCAACTGATTTCAACAGCAATGAAAAACAATTTGACTGAGAATTGAAGATGATACCTGTCAAGACAACATGACCCAGGTCAACAGCTTTCCTCGGCATGCATGGGTTGGGCACTTAATGCCGAGGAAAGCTGTTGACTCAATCTTAATTCAAGGGGGAAAGGGTTAACTTGTCTCATAACATAGGCCGAATCCTTGGTGTGATAAATGTACCTTATTGAAAATATTACAGCTAAGTGACACCATCAGATTGACACAGGAATCTACGACACAGGAATCTCCAATGAGAGCTCCTGTTGTTACTTACGCCAGGTTGGGGTGGTCCTGTATAAGGCAGTACGCCCCACCGGGAAATGCCCCTGGTCCATCATGGCTGAGCCCCAGGAACCCACAGTCTACCAATAAGGTGTTGCGGTCTGGGTAATGACCAATCACACGGGTGGCCACTTTCACAGCTACATCGTCCAATGTACAGGATCCAATCAGCGTGGCTTGCATGGCATCTAAAGGTGTACATAGAGAAAGCATAAACAGGATACAGATAGATGTAAATGAATAAATAAATAAATAAATAAAACAATTTTGAAAAAAAGAAAACAGAAAAGCAGAAGAGGTACAATGAAATTCCATATTATAAGCCACCAGAGTTTTCATTTTAAATTTAGATACCAGGAGGAAATGAAAAAGAGGAGGAGGTGGACACTAGAAGAAAATTTTTTCTGTGAAAAACATTATGTATCCTCTGATCAGGCACCTTTCACCAGAGGCCACCTCTCTAACAGGGCCACCATTCTTCTGCAGAAAGCATGACCATGACCTTTAACCTCAAGGTCACCTCTTAGCAAATTTAAAGGAAGTCTCACCTGGGTAAATAATGACAAAGTTTGGTGGGCTTCAATCATACCCATTTGAAGATACAGTACAACTCTCGCCAAATGGACCAAATTGCTGGCTGGTCGAGCACACTGGTGTGCAAACAGAAAAAGAGCTAGCTTTGTGTAGCATGCTCAAATAAGATGCTCACACCATGCAAATGCATGCTTGTCCCTCTTTGCATTTGGCTAGCAATTCGTCTGTCTACGTGCTAACGGCCGAGCATCATGCGAATTGCAAGCGAGCAAAATTTGGCACTTAAAGAGTTAACTTCCTCCCTCTGATGTATGCAGGTTGGATTACATAATGCCACATGGCAAGCGCAGCCCACAATTTTTCCACAGTTGACTCTAACAATGTTTGCTGACAAATTCCCAAACTTTTACCACACACAGCTTCATTAAAAGTTAAGGTATCCTCACATTTTCTCAAATCTAAATGTACTTGAGCTGAATAATGCTCTGGCAAATTTCAAAGAATTGTGTGCATATTTTTCTTTTTTTGAGGGGGGGGGGGACAAGAAGTCGAAAATAGCTTTGTGTAACATTGTGCCCTGGTGTCACCATACAGCAGGGCGTGGTCAGAGGCAGGCAGCATGTGCTCAGGGTAATCAGAGTCCAGGAATAACACTGTACTGCCCTGAGTGGCAGGCCCACTGTACTTCATGAATATTCAGGTCAGCTCCATCTAGCTCAAGTCTGGTGAACCATGCAGCAATATTGCTCCTTGGGTGAACAGACTGTAGTCTGTAGGCTTGCTTGTACTGTTGTTACCTAAAATTTACATTCACAGATACCACAGGCAAACAGTGCTACATATATGGTTCGCCATGACAGGCATATCACATATTCATTGGAACACTCTTCTCCACAGACTGCATCTGAGTGCCGGTTTTTGTAAATTTGTATGAGCTCCAGTAATGCTTGAATGATATTCTGATATAATTTCAAATGATACACCATTCATATGCATTTTGGATCTTGGGTGGACTGGTGGCGCGGTGGGGGGTGAGGGTTGGGGGGGATCAGGGAACCATTGTTAAGAGGTTTCATTGGATTTCCTTCAACTTCCTTCATCAGATGTAAGCAGGGGTGTCACAGAACAAGATAAGAATTCATTCACACCACACAGCAAAGAACCAGGGTACAAGTATCACATGACGGGTTGCAATCCCCTCACAGTGGCCTGCATCAGTGCTCACTGACAAATTCCCAAACTTTGACATACCACAGTTTCATCAAAAATTAATGTGTTCTCCTCATTTTTTTACAATCTATACGTATATAACCTAAATAATACTGTGACAACATTTCACAGGAGTCTGTACAGGCTTTCTGGGGAAGAAGTTGAAAATAGTGTTAATACACAGAAAAGCATACAAAAGCAGGAAAAGTTGTGCTGCCACCTGCTTGCCAAAATGAGAACTAAGAGACCCCTGGAGACTGTGAATGCAATCTCAAAGTAATTGTACCAGTACTTCTTTAGAAAATGAACTTTTGCTTTTTTCATTTTTTTTTTAAATTCATGAAAAAGAGAAAAAAACATCGTGTCCTCATCTCCTTTGCAAATTTGGTAAAGGCCAACCTGAGGAACATCCATGAATAAGATCAAAACATTCCACAAAACGGTTTTTGAGAAGGAGTCAAAAATATAAAAAGTAACCAAACAGACAGACACAAATGGATCACATAAACTCTACTGACTGACAAGTTAGCAGAGCTAAAAAAAAAAAAAAAAAATTGAGTGAAGTGTCATCTAGTGATGACATGATAATATACTCCTGTGCCCGAGATCACTTATATATGAGCCTCCCTGAAAAGTGCATCCCCAAAGCATTTGGCATGGTTTGAAAATATAAGCCCGAAGTTCAGCTCTGCACATAATCCTAATTTGTAAATTTATTTATGATTTTTTTTAAATGCATTAAAAATCAAATAATGATAGCAGCACCATGGCAATGTAATATGCACTAAGACTCACCATGTCAGTTAAGTCTAACAAATTTCAAAGAATTTGATCTGCTGGAAAACCTGAGACTATAGTTGAGGATACAAGTTCAGGCCCCTACATAAATATTAACATGTATGTTTACCTATCATTTCAAAAAGAAGTCGGAAAATGACAGCAGAATCATGCCAATGTAATATGCACTAGCCTAGACCATGCCAATGAAGTGTACCAAATTTGAAAGGGATCCAATGAAAAACGAGGGGCTATCTGCGGATACAAGTTCAGCCCCATCCATAAATATGAACATGTATATTTATCTAGGATCTGTAAAATTTAAATGAATCATTAAAAATCAGAAAATGAAAGCAGTAACACGCCAATGTAATATGCACTGGCCCTCATCATGCCAGTTAAGTGTGCAAAGTTTTAAAGGGATCCAATGAAAATCTTGGGACGAGTTGCAGATACAAGTTCAGTTCACCTCTGCATATAATCCTAATTTGTAAATTTATTTATTATTTTTTAAAAATGCATTAAAAATCAGAAAATGATAGCAGCACCATGGCAATGTAATATGCTCTAACACACATTATGACAGCAAAGTCTACCCAATTTCAAACACTTCTGCAGGAAAACCTGAGACTAGTTGAGGATACAATTCAGCCCCCTCCAGAAATATTAACACGGCAATGTAATATGCACTGGCCAACATCATACCAGTTAAGTGTGCAAAGTTTGAAAGGGATCCAATGAAAATCCTGGGAATAGTTACAGATACAAGTTCAGTGTTATGGATGGATGGAGGGATGGACATGAGGATTCCAATGTACTCCCTGTAGGAGTATTAGGAAAACAAAAAACAAAAACAAAAACAAAAAAAACAAAAAACAAGAGGGCTCTGGTGAGCCCATGCTCAGCTGACCTATGAAGAACAGAGCAAAGTGAAGTAAGCCCACCTTTATTGGAAATGTGATTGGAACAATCCTCATTGACTCGCATGGCTATCAATAGGAATGCATGCATTTAAAGCAAAAGATACCAGCATTGAAAAATTCATAAAAAATCAGCAATCTGGAGTGTCACCACCTGGTGAACATTTTTGTTTAACTCTTTGCACAAGCCACAATTCCACCAAGTGTTAGAACAATTTGAGTCACAATTTTGAAGAAGTCCAAATAGTGTAAACACACAAAAAAATGCATAGAAAAAAAAATAGAAAAAAAAAATTGCAGCAACACCTGTTGAGCAATTAAGATTTAGGGGTCACCAAAAGTGTCCTCATGCAATTTCAAAGCAATTGGCAGAGCTGTTTTAGTGAAGAAGATTTTCTAAGGCTTTGTCAAAAGATGAACCAAACAGGAGGGCTGTGTGAACAGCCCAGGCTCAGCTGACCTAGACATTCATCACACTTGCAGCTCTGTAAACTTGGGAAAGGATCAAGGTCACCCATGTTCTGAGTAAGTCTGACCTTATACAAGAACACTAACATGTGCAACATCAAGATTCAAGTAGTTCTGAAGTTATAGTGAAGAGTAAAATTCATACATGTTGCACTGTGACCACAGAAATGAGGTCAAAGTCATTCATGTACTGTCTAAGCATGACATAGTAATCAATAGGAAAGCTGCATTGATCGATAAGTACCCAAATTGAAAAAATCCTTAAAAATCAGGAATCCAAAGCAGTGCCACCTAGTAAAAAACTTTGTTTGGCCCTTCCACAAGAACATATCCATCACATTTCAGTTTAATCTGAGTGAAGGTTCTGAGAACAAGTGAAAAATAGAAAAACCATACAAAAAAAAAATCCTAAAAAAATCCTAAAAAAATTGCAGCACCACCTGGTGAACAAATTGGGAACTATGTGTCCCTGGCAGTGTCTATGTACGATATCACAGCAATTGGGTGAGCTGTTTCAGACTAGAAGAGTTTTTCAGGTTTGCCCCCCAAAAAGAACAAAAAATTCATAAAAAAATCCAAAAATCAATAGAGCATGACAATTTGAACAAACTTTGTAGAGATTCACCATAGGCACTTCCCCACCAAGTTTGAAGTAAATCTGGCCAAAATTATTTAAGTTATAACCATTACAAGAAATTTCCATGTTAAACTTGCCTATTAAAACTTTTGTAAAGATTTTTGAAAAAAAAATCATAAAAAAAAAATCCAAAAACCATTGGAACATGACCATTGGAACAAACCTGGTAGACACCCATCCAAGGTACATCCAGGGCTCGGCAATTCACATGTCCGATAGCCCCGGGCGGCCTGAAGTTGGGCCCGGACTAGTCGAAATTTTCAAGCACTAGCCCTACGGACTAGTGAAAAAAATCTTTTACCACATGTACATTTTATTAAAGTTTGGGGATTTTTTGTTCCCGGCTCTCGCGATCATTCACTCGCAATGCCAAGCTAACCCACGCGACACCTAGAAGGGACGCTACACCTTGCCTTGTAATAACATTGCGATGATAGGCACAGTAAAACAATAGAACGTATATAATTGGTTTATAAACAGCCCGCTCATTATGATTACCAGACGACGAGATCAAAGGTACCAGCAGTCATGCATTGCGGCGTATTGGCTTTCGCCCGTATCGGGGCAAGGTCACAGCACCTCACCGTCAGTCTTATCTGCCCGAACAATGACAAAGGAACGTCAAAAAAATTTAAAACTTGCATGGCGAATTCTTGAGCAAATTAGCATCAAAGACAAATTATCGGTGGGCTCTAAA
Organism: Hermodice carunculata; assembly: GCA_964020975.1. Lineage (NCBI taxonomy): Eukaryota > Metazoa > Annelida > Polychaeta > Eunicida > Amphinomidae > Hermodice > Hermodice carunculata. The sequence continues at coordinate 81,977,006 of OZ026618.1, read as the reverse complement.
AGTGTTGGAGAGATCATGTAATGGTGCCGCAAGTTGACTTCCCGGCCAAACAAAACACACATCTGCCAGTCACACGCAAGTGACTGCGTGGAGTATTCTACGGTGAACGGAGCATCATGCTGACTGATCTGTCACGCATTCGACATTTTTCTCTATCCCCCTACCTTTGCGTATTTGCCTGTGACTCCAAATAATTGTTGCTATAAACACTGGAATCTTTATTTTCGCATGCTGCAATTAAAAAAAAAAGCTTCCCGTTTGTGTGTTCCCTCCGTAAATTACGGCATATTCACACATGTTCACTGGGCGGAAGCCATGATGAAAACACTGCAGCACGAGCCGCAATTGGCTCATTTCTGCATGTAACTCAATTGACCAATCGGGTGATGTGTTGTGCGTCAGGCCACATGGCCAAAGCAGCTGTTTGTGTACAATTGCATGAAAGATGTTGAGGGTGTGCCCACGCTCGATTTCTGATTTGAAATATTAAAATTTTCGTTTGAATTTGATTTAAGAACACCGTTTATTGCGAGGAACTTGCCAATACTGTATACGCAAATTTACTACGATGTACCGATAGCGTTCATGGTAGGTACGCAAACGATATGCATCTCATCACGGCATCAGAGGCAGCGAGAAAGGATACTGAAACCAATTCAACTATTTTAATCGTTATTTAAGTTTAACCGGGATATGGACTCCTATCGTCCCAGAAATTACAATGTATTTTTCATCGTTAGTCACCCCATGCAAATAGCTTACTTTTTTAATTTGTATCTTTAATGTTTTGCCAGTTTCACTGTCAAACAGTTGCAGCTTGAATCGTAAAATTTGACATTTTTGTGCGAATTTGCAAGCGACATTTCGCGGCAAATATATTGTAGGGTAAATGGTTTGTGTAGGCCGTAGCATTGTGTTTGAAAAAAACGATGTTTATAGAAGTTTTATCAGGACAAGTGGATTTTGTATGCGGGCAAGTGGATTTTGAAATTTACTTGCCCTGCGGACAAGTGATTTTTAAAAAAATTGTCGAGCCCTGACATCCCCATCAAGTTTGGAGCAAATCTGGATGACGGTTGTGGAGAAGTCGTCGAAAATGTAAGTTAGCATTAGAATGCCCATTAACTTACACAGTAATCAATAGGAAAGGTACATTTGCCGAAAAGTAGCCAAATTGAAAAAATCGTTAAACATCAGAAATCCACAGCATTCCCACACAGTGAACGACATTGTCTGACCCTTCCACAAGGAACATATCCACCATGTTTAAGCTTAATCTGAGTGACAGTTCTGGGGAAGTAGAGAATAGCTAAAACACAAAAAAAAAATCATAAAAAATACGAAAAAATTTGCAGGGCCACCTGGTAAACAATGAAGAACAAGGAGACCCTAGGTGTCTTCCTGTGTGATATCAAAGCAATTGGATGAGCGGTTCTGGAGATTTTTTAAGATTTGTCAAAAAAAGAACAAATTTCATTAAAACTCCGAAAATCACTGAAGCATGACCATTTGAACAAACCTGGTAGATACCCACCCAAGGTACATTGCCATCAAGTTTGAAGTTAATCTAGATGACAGTTTTGGAGTAGAAGTCGAAAATGTGAATTAGCATTAGAATGCTCATTGACTTCCATAGTAATCAATAGGAAAGCTGCATTGACTGATAAGTACCCGAATTGAAAAAAAAATGTTAAAAATTTAGGAATCCACAGCATTCCCACATAGTGAACAACTTTGTTTGACCCTTCTACAAGGAACATATCCACCATGTTTAAGCTTTATCTGAGTGACGGCTCTGGAAAAGAAGTTGAAAATAGCTATAACATACAAAAATTCATAAAAAATTAGGAAAAACTTGCAGCGCCACCTGGTGCACAAATTAAGAACTACGGGGCCCAGGGAGTGTTCCTTTGTGATATCAAAACAATTGGGTGAGCGTTTTAGAGAAGAAGAATTTTGAAGATTTGCCCAAAAAAAGAACAAAAAACCAGAACAGGCTGATTTTCCAACAGAAAATCAAATGTTTCCCCGTGCGCCACTACTTTTGTCACCCTCCTTTTTATAAATAGGCATACTGATTCTAATGATCTACAGATATGGTGAAAGAACACACTTAATTGACATTTCAAAATGTTGATTTTTGATGAAATGCCCACGTGACCTTGAAAAATAGGTCAAGGTCATATATCTGCAGTCACAAGCAAGGTCTTACAAGTCTTACATACAAACATAATCACACAAAATGTCAACCTCTTTAAGTCAAATCTTTCTTGATTGCATATGCAATGATTTTTAAAAAAGTGGCCATGTGACCTTGAAAATAGGACAAGGTCACACATCTACTATCCCAACATAGTACATATTATGTACATAATCATGCAAAATTTCAACCTCCTAAGTCAAATCCTTTTAGAGTTGCTGCGTCCTCGCCACTTGTACATGACATGCCCATGTGACCATGAAAATAGGTCAAGTCACTCATCTGCATCCCAAGCAAGGTTTTATACAGGAATATCTTCACACAAAATTTCAACTTCCCAAGTCAAATCTTTCTTGAGTTATCACATCCACACTGATTTTAAATGAAATGCCCACATGACCTTGAAAAATAGGCCATGGTCATACATCTGCAGTCACAGCCAAGGTCTTACATACAAACATAATGACACAAAATGTCAACCTCTTTAAGTCAAATTTTTCTTGAGTGTATCTGCAATGATTTTTAAAAAGTGGACATGTGACCTTGAAAATTGGTCAAGGTCACCCATCTACAAGCCTAATCGAGTTCATTTTGTGGTACATAATCATGCAAAATTTCAACCTCCTAAGTTAAATCCTTGCAGAGTTATTGCGTCTGCGTTAATTTTACATGATATGCCCATGTGACCTTGAAAAATAGGTCACGGTCACCCATCTACAATCTCAAGCAAGGTTTTATATAGGAACATGTTCACAAAAAATTTCAACTTCCCAAGTCAAATCTTTCTTGAGTTATCTCATCCGCAGCACAGGCAACAATGTGTTGGAGGAGGAGGAGGAGGAGGAGGAGGAGGAGGAGGAGGAGGAGGAGGAGGAGGGGGAGGAGGAGGGGGAGGAGGAGGGAGGAGGAGGAGGAGGAGGAGGAGGAGGAGGAGGAGGAGGAGGAGGAGGAGAAGGAGGAGGAGAAGGAGAAGGAGAAGAAGAAGAAGAAGAAGAAGAAGAAGAAACTGATGCAAAAACAATATGTCCTCCCGTTGCACGGGGAGACATAATTCACAAAAAATCTAAAAATCACTGGAGCATGACCATTTGAACAAACTTGGTGACACCCACCCAAGGCACATCCCCACCAAGTTTGAAGTGGGTCTGGCTGAAAGTTTCACAGAAGTCAAAAATGTGAATCCTTGATGGACGCCGGACGGGGGAACATAAGATAAGCTCAGCTGACTGACAAGTCAGCTGAGCTAAAAATCATAAGCAATCATAAAAATTCCAAAAATCAATGGAGCACGACCATCTGAATAGACTTGATAGAGAGGTACCCACGGTACATAATCACCAAGTTTCAAGTGAATCTGGTTTTGGAGAAGTAAAAAATATGAGTTCCCATTGTAATCCCCATTGACTTACACAGTCACCAAGTGGAATGCATGCATTGAGAGCAGACACATACCTAAACTGAAAAATTTGTTAAAAATCAGGAATCCAACCCTTAAAAAAATGATATGTTGGAATCATGCTGGAATTATGCCGGGATCAAGTTGGAATGATGCCAGGATTATGTTGGCAATGCTGGGGTTATGTTGGGATCATGTTGGCGTACAATATTAGAAATTTTTTTACATTCAAAATATGCTCAGATGATGCCGAGATCATGCTGGCAATGCTGTAATGATGCCTGGATTATATCTAGCATCTGGACCTTGGAAATTTTTTGTGTTTCAAATATGCTGGGATGATGTTGGGATTATGTTGGGATGTTCCTAGCATCCAGGACAGAAAGTTTCATTGTTTCAGTTATACTGAAATGATGCCGGGATCATGTTGGCAATGCTGGGATGATGCTGGGATATTGCTGGCATCGAGGACTTAGAATTATTTGTGGCTTCAAAAATGCTGAGATGATGCTAGGATCATGTTGGCAATGCTGGGATTACAGCAGGATCATGTTGGCAATGCTGGGATAAATGACTGGATTTTGCTGGAATCTACAACTTAGAATTTTGCACATATCCCACAGCACTTTGCATGACGTCACGTGTCCTTTTGGAGGGATTTGAATTCACTTGGACACAATAGCCATATTGTCAACACCTTTGGATTTGGGTCTTGCAAGTTTAAGCAAAATTTATTTATTTAAGGTCAAACCTATTATACAACAGACAGTGAACAGGGATTGTTCAGAGACTGTGTAGGAATGAAAATTATCTGGATCCCATGGTAGCAAATGGCAGACACAGACACATGGAGCTGAGTACTTTTTCTAATAGCCATCATCAGATACTATTTAAAATGATGAATGATTTCAAGTTGAGTGGTGCATGGACTAAAATCTTCAGTTTGCCTTGTGCTTGCTATTTCAGCTGGCTTATCTAGTCAGTTGAGCTGATCTGATTTGTCATCAAATCAATCTTCTAAAATATATAATTTGAATTTAATAGATAATTGTATACTATGCAAATGAAGCTGGGATCACGTTAGAAATGATGGGATGTTGGCAGGATCATGTTGGCAACACTGGGATGATGCTGGGATTGTGTTGGGATTTTGTTTACTTTTCAGTTTGATGCATTGATGCTGGGGTTGTGTTTGCAATGCTAGGATCATATTGGGATTTTGTTGGTAAGATAAGCCATTCAGGAACATGCAGAACAAAATTATTGGATCCCATGGTGGCAAATTGAATGTTGTGTGTGAAAAATGTTTGGAAATGTATATCTTCTTCATGATATTATTTAAAAAGTATTTGTGTTGTATGTATAATGTGCACAGATTTATGATTATCCTAATTTTTCTTTCCAAGAAGTAACATCTTGTTCAAGTTGTGGTTAACAACATAACAAAAAATTGGCTGATCAAGAATTTTTTACCAAATTGCCAAAACCAGAGATGAGACATACATTGAACTTTTTGTCATGAGTATAAGTTTGATCAAGAGGTTCATACATTTAATTTGAGAATGCAATTGATTTCTTACGAGTGAGCTTTTCTCTGATCAGGTCATAGTGCCCAAAGTCTAAATATCCTGTTTGAAATGTATAATATTGCAGTTTAACGTGTACAAGATGAAATGTGCACAATTAAAACATTTGGAGGCAAAGTTTATAAAAAATGCCAGTACAATCTATTTAGAATTATGAAGAATACCTCATAAAGTTTTGTATAGCCTTTAGGTTGTTTGAAAAAGCACAGTGATAGTTCTGATTGACAGTAGCTATGTCATTTGTCTAATACTGCATTTTTGCTCCATCTTCCACAGTTTTTGGATGAATTTAAGTGTAATCATAGTATTCAAGTTTAGATTAAGAGTATAGCAGAAGTTTTGAAAGAATAAACATTTCCCAAATGTGTACAATGTACATCCTTCTCATTTCAGCTAGGAAATGGCTACTCTCCTATAGTGCTGCATATCTATGCAGGAGCCAATATTTGCCAGAATCATACTGGTGCAAAGGTCAGCAAAATCCTGCTGTTTCCAAGGATGGCCAACATTTGGATGGCATAGGCTCTTGGCACCAAGAAAAATCCTGGCACTGTCTCAGCATTGTCAACATATATAGGGCTGTGCTGGCACTTTTTCTATGCACCAACAAATTCCCAACTTATCTAAGCATTGCCAACAAAATCCCAGTGTTGCCAATATTTGGCAGGATCATGTTGGCAAAAGTTCTATGTGCCAGGAAAGTCCTAGCACTGCCCCAGCATTGCCAACATTTGCCGGAACTGTGCTGAGATTTTACCAAATCCCAGCATTGCCAACATTTGGTGGGGGTCATGCTGGCCCAAGTTCTAGGTGCCAACAATATCTCAGCATCAACCCAGCAATGCCAATGTTTGGTGGGGTCTTACTGGTGTAAGTTCTTGGCACCAAGAAGAACACAAATTCATCCCAGCAGAACCAGCATTTTGTGGGGTTATGCTGGTGAGCTACTTGGCATCAACAACATCCTAGCATTGTTCCAGCATTGCCAACATTTGGTTGGGGTCTTGGTGGCACATAAATAAAATGTTGCAACTTTCCCAGCATTATCCCAGCATCAACCCAGCATCACCAACATCTTCTAGGCACCAATGATGTCCCAGCATCAGCCCAGCATTGTCAACATTTGGCGGCCTCTTGCTGGTACAAGTTCCCAGTGCTAGAGTAAACACATCATCCAAGGGTTGGGATAGTGCTGGGCTCTGCTCTAGGGTAGCATATATATGACATGTTGGAACTATTCCAGCATCCCCAACATGATTCCAGTGAATCACCAGGACCCCAATATACATATACATATACACACACATATATATATATATATATATATACTCCAATATACACTCCATTCCTTTTAAAATGTTCATGCTGGGAGTTCCCAAATCCTGGCATTATCCCAGCATTTTTTGCCATCATAACCCCAGCATGGTCCCAGCAAGTAATGCCAACACAATCCCAGCATAATCACAACGCTATACCTTTGTGAGGGACCATGTCACCACCTAGTGATCAACTTTGTTTACCCCTTGCACGAGCTACATTTCCACCAAGTTTCAGCAAAATCTGAGTAGCAGTTTCAGAGAATTAGAAAATAGCTTTAATATACAATAAAATAAAATAATTCAAAAAAAAAAAAAAAAATTTTAAAAAAATCACAGCCCCACCTCTTGAGCAAATCTAGGTCTGGGGGTCCTAAGAAATATTTCTATATAATTATGAAGCAACTGGCCCAGCGGATTCCAAGTAAAATATTTTTTAAGGTTTGGTAAAAAAATAAACACAATTTTGTTAAAAATTAAAAGTCACTGGGGCATGTGTATTTGAATAAATTGGTAGAGACCAAACAAGGTCCATTCCTACCACATTTGAAGTGAATCTGGGCAGTTGTTTTGAAGGAGAAGTAATAAATGTGAATTATGGAAAACAGAACACGGACGAACGACCAATTCCAAGTCATAACATAAGCCCACGTGCCTGACAAGTCAGTGGAGGTAAAAAAAGAAAAGGTTCAGTGATCTATAACACCTGCATTAATTTATTAATTTTGACTATGGGCTAGATTATCAATAAACAATCATCGGTATAGATATCTATACGATTATTTCTTTGGCACCAGGCTGTCTGCCTCAGGAGTTTTGACATCCTGTAAAAACCTCTCTGGTTTTTGGTGTGGCCAAACACTTCTGTGAGCTAAACATCTTTATAAGTTCAATGCCTTCTGTCAGTCCCAATTTTCTTTCTGAATACTGTAGGAACCTCTGTAAGCCAAACCCCTCTCTCGAAAACCCTATTCTTTGGTCTCAATAGTACATGTATTCAGCACAGACAAGTTTCACTGTACTTGTTAAAAGGCAAATCCTTTTTCTGGTGACAGACATGACTAATTATAGATGTGTTGGACACTTGATGCAGAGTTCATATTTCAAGGTTGTTTTAACGATGCCCCAACAACCAACAAAGGTCGATCCTTTCTTTTGTGTGAACAGTAATAATTCTCTGAGATTTTTTTAAGTCTAGGATAGAGGGAATATTATGATATCCGGGAGTAATACAGCCAAAGCATGATAGGTGATATCAACTCAGCGTGGGCAGAATTGTTGACAATAATTTTATTTGGCAGCGAGCAGTCTGTGTCATATTTAATACAACTCCATCTGATAAAAATTAAAATACCTGCTGACACTTTACTACTCAAATCATCTAAAAGTATCTGGATGTATGATGTCATCTGCTTTAATGTTTGACGGAAAATATTTTGCTGAGAATTGTAGATAAGATCCATCATGATGACATGGTGCAAAACAAAAGCTTTCCTTGATGCAAGGTAGGCTATTGATTCAAATCTCATTATGACCTGGAAAGGGTTAAACTCTTTCCTATCAACATTGTTTATTTTCTCAGAATATTGACAGGGGAGTCCTAAACAGGATGCATCTTAACCCTTTACTGCTCCAAGTGCTCAGATGTTGAAACTATTATCCACCAAAATCTTTAGTTAAATATTTGCTGTTTTTTATTTTTTTTTTAAAGTTTGTTAGAATATGCAACAGACTATATCTTCGCAAAGTCAACAGCTTTCCTTAGTCTACAATACCAACAAAAACACACCAAAGAAAGCTGTTAATGTGATCTTATGATAAGCAAGATAAGAGTGAACCCTCTGTCTGCTGCCTTGAGTGCCAAGATTTTTAAGTGCTGGCGGTAGTTACCATAGAAGCAGTAGTTGCCTGGATGGAACTCAGTAAGCTGTGACATCCGATCTCCTGGATGACTACAGGAAGGAGTGGAGCCAACTCCCACGGTTTGACAGGTGATGCCAACTTTCTTCAACCTGAAATAAAAAACATACTCCTTTCAACACAAGAAACTGTACCCTGTAACAGAATAGGTCCCCTAATCAAGGTGATTGGACCTTCTTAGGGCAATCAACTAATAAGACAAATATACCATATATACTCCCACTTGTTTATTTGGATTCTCCACATAAAAATGAGATTACCTTTTGGACATGAACTTGCCACCACAGGCTTTGTTCTCTCATACTTGCTTCAAAATGTGATTATATTTTGGTGTTAGTTTGCACAGCCCTTTTCAAGACTGAATGGAAACAAGAGACTGTGAGAGTCCTGTGCTCAGCTGACCTTACATGCACAGACAGAAGTGGTCCTGTGAACTATGATTTCAAGGTCTCCTCTGTTTCAGACTGCGATCACTGTTATTAACATGTAAATTCCCTGGCCGATCCTTAAAGAAACACAACAAAATTGCAACACCACCTGTTGAACAAATTAAGGTCTTGGGGTCCCCATATAAGTGTCCCTATGTAATTTGAAGCAATTGGCTTGGCAGTTTGTAAGATGATTTTTTTGAACATTTTGTCAAAAATTCAACAACAAAAAAATTCATTAAAAATCCAAAATTCACTGGATCGTGACCATTTAACTCATTCCACCCTGATAGAAGACTAAGTCAACAGCTTTCCTTAGCGCACTCTGGGTGCATTGCTCCCAGACCCTGTCAAGGAAAGCTGATGACCATGGGCATATAATCTATAATTTGGAACGATCTTCCATGCAAGCTTCATTCAAAATTTTTAAAAATAATCCCTAAATTAGTAAAATACAATTAGCAGATGACATTTAGATATTAGTGGGAAAAAGCGTCGTTAGGATGGAATGAGTTAAACAAACCTGGTAGAGACTCACCCAAGGTACATCCCGAGCAAGCTTAAAGTGAATCTGCTTGATGGTTTTGGAGAAGTCAAAAATGAGAATTTCCATTGCAATCCCCATATATAAATGTAATACATAAATATAATGCATGCATCAACCACCAAGCACCCAGATTGAAAAAATCATTACAAATAAGGCATCAAGAACAAATTCAGAACTAGGAGTTTTCCTCAGTGATATCAAAGCATTTTGGCAAGCGGTTCAGTGAAGAAAATTTTTCAAGATTTGCCCCCCCCCCCACCTCCTGAACAGAAAATCATAAAAAAGTCCAAAACTCACAGGAGCATGCCCATTTGAAGACACTTTGTAGACATGCACCAAAGGTACATTAACACCAACTTTGAAGTGAATCTGGGTGATGGTTTCAGAGATGAAGTGGGAAATGTGAATTAGCATTAGAATGCCCATGGACTTGCATAGTGATCAATAGGAAAGGTACATTAAACGATAAGTACCCAAATTGAAAAAAATCAGGAATCCACAGCAGTGCCACCCTTTGAACAACTAACTTTGTTTGACCCTTTCACAAAGAACATACCCACCAAGTTTCTGATTTTTAACTGAATCTGGCTGACAGTTTTGGAGAAGTCGAAAATGCGAATTGTGGACGGACAGACTAACAAATGATACTTTGTGCAGCTTTCTGTTTATGTGGCTTTTATGAAGGTGCACTGTGTGGCTTTGAATAGTTTCTAATGAATGGGACATTATGTGACTGTATGTCCATACGAAAAAAAAAGCCAACCCTTCTGATTGGATAAAAAATTGTCCAAGTATGTGTGGCTTTACCAAAGCATCTCTTCTGATTGGATACATTTGTCCATGTTTGTGTGGCTTAACCAATGCTCTTTGCCAATAGACGGTGCAAACTGATGACCATGTCCATCAGCAAGACATGTCCATGTGCGGATTTTTGGAGGATGTTGAGAGTCACATATGAATTCAACTAGCCCATTTTCAGCATTGCGCGCACGCACGCACGCACGCACACACACACACACACACACAGACAGAGCTGACTGACAAGCCAGCTGAGTTAAAAATGAAAATGAAAATAGAAAATAATTTGCAGCACCACCTGGTGGACAAATTAAGAACTAAGAGTACCTAGGAGTGTTCCTATGTGATATCAAAGAAATTGGGTGAGCAGTTTGGGAGAAGATTTTATAAGATTTGCCCATAAAACAATTAATAAATTCATAAAATATAAAAAAATCACTGGAGCATGACCACTTGAACAAACTTGGTAGAGATTTACACAAGGTACTTTGCTATCAAGTTTAAAGTCAATTGGGCTGGCAGCTTTGGAGCAGAACTGTGAATTAGCATTAGAATGCCCATTCACTTACATAGTACGTGTACTCAAAATGAAAGGTGCATTCACCAATAAGGACCCGCATTACAAAAACCATAAATAAGCATAAATCCACAGCAGTATCACATAGTGAACAACTTTGTTTGACCCTTTCACAAGCCATATATCTGCCAAGTTTCAGCTTAAACTGAGTGATGGTTCTCGAGAAGAAGTGGAAAATTGTTAAAACACACAAAAAAATCATAAATAGAAGAAAAAATTGTAGCGCCAACTGGTGAACACATTTAGAACTAAGGGCCCCTGGAAGTGTTCTTGTGTGATATCAAAGCAATTGGGTGAGCGGTTTCAGAGAAGATTTTCTAAGATTTGCCCAAAAAGAACAAAAAAAAATCATTAAAAAAATTAATAATGACTGGATCGTGACCATTTGAACAAACTTGGTAGAGACCTACCCAAGGTACATAGCCACAAAGTTTGAAGTGAATCTGGCTGGTAATTTTGGAGAAGTCGAAAATGTGAATTGTGACTGGACAAAGGATGGACGGACGATGGACCACAGGTGACAGAGGGATGACGGCTGACTGAGCCTCCTAGAATTCAGCCTCTCTAGCAAGTCAGCTGTACTAAAATTCATAAGAAATCCTAAAATCAATAGACCGTGACCATTTGAGCAAATTGGCAGAGATGCACCCAAGGTACATTGCCACCAAGTTTGAAGTGAATCTGGCTGACAGTTTTGGAGAAGAAGTTGAAAATGTAATTCTGAATGGACGGATGGAAGATGGATGCCATTGGACATTATGGATAATGAAAGGCGTACAACTGTCTTCTAAAAGCTGAAATAGATACAAAATACATATATAGCTTGATATCAGTGCAATTGGGTGAGCAGTTTTGGAGAAGAAGATTTTTTAAGATTTGCCAAGCAATTTTGGAGAAGATTTTTTTAGATTTGCCAAATAAAAGAACAAAAAACTTCATTAAAAAAAATTGAAAATAACTGAAGCATGACCATTTGTACAAACCTGGTAGAGACCCACCTAAGGTACATTGCCACCAAGTTTGAAGTCAATATGGCTGACGGTTTCAGAGAAGAAGTTGAGAAAATGTAAATTAGCATTAGAATGCCAATTGACTTACACAGTAATCGATAGGAAAAGGTGCATTTACCGATAAGTACCCGAATTGAAAAAAATCTTTAAAAATCAGAAATCTACAGCAGTGCCACCTAATGACCAACTGTCTTTGACCACTTCACAAAAAAAAAAAAAAACATCCAAAAAGTTTCAGCTTAATCTGATTGACGGTCCTGGGGAAGTCAAATATAGCAAAAACATGCACAAAAATCATAAAAAATTGCAATGCCACCTGATAAACAACTTAAGAACTAAGAGCTCCTAGGTGTGTTCTTGTGTGATATCAAAGCAATTGGGTGAGTGGTTTCAGAGCAGATTTTTTAAGATTTGCCTAAAAAAATAACAAAAAAGGAAAAAAAATCACAAAAAATTAAAAAATCCCTGCAGCATGATCAGTACAACAAATTTGGTAGAGACCAACCAAAGTTACATCCCAACCTACATTGAAGTGAATCTGGCTGGTGGTTTTGGAGAAAAAGTCAAAATGTAATTGTGAACAGACAGACGACGGGCGGAGGGACAACTTGGCCTTCTAAAAGCTCCGCCTGACAAGCAAGTCAGCTCAGCTAAAAATTCCAAAACCATTGAAGCATGATCATTTGAAAAATTTTGGTAGAGAGCCACCCTAAGTATATTGCCACCAAGTGTGAAGTGAATCTGGTTGACAGTTTCAGAGAAGAAATCACAAATCTGAAATGTGGACACAGAGAGACCACAGACAGACGGATGCCTAACCTGCACATAAGCTTAGCTGACTTACAAGTCAGCTGAGCTAAAAAATATACATGATACAGTAGCATCGCACTTCTGGAAATTGGCCATCAGACCAGCATGTTTTTCCAATTAAGGATCACAGCTATTTTTATAACTCTCACACATGCATAAACATGTTTTTCAATTACATTGACTGTAGAATCTGTCAAAACAACAATTGTACGGGGGGCTTACTCACTGGCTGCATCAATTATTACCTGTCGCAAGAAAATAATTAACACAGAAAAGGTAGATATGGGTGGCACTGTCACTTGACAAACCTAAAGTGTGCAGATGATGCATGCGTTCATTATTTATGTCTGTGTGCCCACACAGATGTACATCATGTATTCTTTTTCTAGAAATTTTTACATTTTCTTTTGTTACTGGCAAATTTGTCCAAAATTTCATTTGAAAACTATTATACATAAAAACTCAAAACTTGGCATGATTAAACTTCCATACATGTAGTCTTCAGTCTTTGTAAAAAGGTTAAACTGTTTTGAACATTATGCAAATTTATTTGGGCCATTTGAAAATTTAAATCTTGAATATCTCCAAAACTATTACAGGTACAGGTAACCAATCCAACTTCAATTCATATGTTTATAACACTGCAAATTTTTGTAATTTACATGTGACCTCTAAAGGTCAAGGTCATTTTGCCCTTTGAAATTTTCATCCAGCTATCACTTGGTCAATTTTCATCCAAGTTTAATCATGTTAGACTCAAATTGTAGGTATTACAACACTGCCCATTTTTTTAAAATTTATATGTGACCTCTAAAGGTAAAAGGTCAAGTTTAGTTGGCCATTTGAAATTTTGATCTAGCCATGACTTGCTTAATTTTTATCTGATTTGGTTCATGTTGGGCTTACAAAGGGGACATTGTAACGCAGTACATTTTCGTGAGTTACTTGTACACTTGCACAAGTCCCTGGTGCATGTCCCTTTTTTCCCATCCCTCAGTCCCACTCAGAAGTGTGATTCAGTTTCCTGTCCTCAAAGTTAACTATATAATATTATGCACACTACACAGTATATAGTGTTATTAAGTAGGCCCTACTGTAATTTTTTTTTTAAGTGGTTGACACTGCCGCTGTGCCAGTTTCAACAATAGCAGCTATTGAGTCCTAGTCAGTTCTAATTCCATTATCATTGTGATAAGGGTAAGTGCTAATTTAATTGGTCTTTGCATGAATGCATGCTTATTTTAGTCACTGACCACTCCAGCGAGACAAAGCTGACTGTTTCCCTATAGGGCTGCCGACACCTGGACGCCCTCTGCCTGACGCAGTGCACTGCAATTAATCCTTCATTACGCAGTTGCTCAATTAACAGCTTCGGAAGAGGGGTGCATTTTGACCGCTCGCTTGCTTGTGTGATACAAAACACAGTGCAGACCGCCCGGCGTCAACGAATATTTGGGCCCTGAATGGATGGGCCCGGGGCCCATCCATTTGCCGAACAGATGGATCCCGAGCCCAAACATTCTGGAATATTTGGGCCCCTTTCGTATTTGATTTTTGTTACACTTCATGAGACATCTTAAATACAGTTGTAACATTGATGATGTTAATAGTGCACTGGCGCTAATCTGTTATCTGGTTATAGACATGTTTCAAGCCAATCAGCTAGGTTTAGGGGCCTACCTTTACTATAACAGTATAAGGCTACAAGTCGTGTGTGACGGGTTTCACTTAAAGTTTTATTATGTAATGAATTTAATTTAAATAAAATACAGAAGACAGCCCACTGAGACTTGAGCAAGTCCAAGTTACATGGGACCTTTAAAGGTCAATGGTCAAGGTTGTGTGGGCCTTTGAAATTTTCATCCAGCCAACAACTCGGCCAATTTTCATCCAATCCTAATCATGTTGGACTCAAATTGTAGGTACTGCAACACTGCACGCTAAGTGAGAGCCAAAAGTGGTCAGATAGGAATAAAGTACCAGTATCTTATATCAGGACCGAAGTCATCACTTTTTGTATGTGTGGGGCAGGATTTTGATAAAAGGTTCATTCAAGACTACATCATCTCCTACATTGTACCCCCAGCATCTATGCCATCCATGTGCAACCAGTCATCATTGACAACAGGAACTTTCAAGTCTTCACTGTATATTTTTGTAATTTAAATGTGAACTCTAAAGGTCAAAAGTCAAGGTCATTTTGTCCTTTTAATTTTCATCTAGCCATAACTTGGTCCATTTTCATACAATTTCAAGGGGGCAACTGCTCCATATTCATATTATGGTACATGCATACATGTGCCTTTCGAAATAACCAACATGGAGCTAGCTAGGTCTCAAGAGAGTTTGCAGAATTATCATAATGCATGCAGCCAAACATGGTAAACTCCAGCAGTTAATTCTGCATGAAATGAGATCACACATGTATAGGTATATCAATGTCAGATGAATCATGGGTAGTCAAATGGTGTTCTTAGAATTGTACTTCAAAAAATGTCTGCTTTCAATAGTCTTACTGTAAAAAGGTGGCAAACATTTGAAGATTTTAACAAGGTGGTCATAAAAGGCACCACAACATGAACTGGTATTGCCAGTATCTTCCAAGTCAGTTAACAGGTACTTCCATTACATCCTTCAATTCATGGTTGACTTTAGAATGTAATTTCCTTATACAGAGTTGACCCTTCATGTGCCATTTTTATTTAGTGTCAAATTTTCTTTTGAGTTTTTGATCGAGGCTATCCCATGTAAAGCAATGCCTGGGATGTGCTGCTGGATTGTTGATGTCTGTCTCATGTATATCAGCCATTTGGACAGAGCCTTGTCATCAGGATACATAAGGATCTGATTGCTGCATATGTACCTTGTACCTGTCATGAAGCTGATTTCACTGTCAGGTATCAGTGCTACTTTTACAATGGTCAGAATGAATGTTCATGCTGCTACCACGTCAAGCAGTGCTGCTGGCTTTTCCAAAGGGTCCTATTGGCTTAGGACCACTACCGTATTCATCTTAATAAGCGCACAGTGTGCTATGAAAAAATTTCATCCACAAAAGCTGAAAAAAATGTAGATTCTAAGATTCTAAGTGTAATAATATATTCTACCACTTGCTTGAAAACTATGGGATATTTTGGGTGTCCTTTATTTGAAAAAAATGGGAGGGTGTGTGTGTGCTTATTAGGGAGTGTGCGCTTACTAAGATGAATACGTTATGCCTACTGCAGTTGCTTGCTTTGACCTGGCCGTACCCCAAGGGCATATGCCACTCCGGAACAATGCCTCTGTCTTACTATTGTGTTTCTACCCAAGGGATGTGGCCCCACCCCAGTGGGTGCGGCCCTACTCAAGGGGCATGGCCCTACCCCACGGGTATGCCCAGTACCCTGCAATGTAGCCACATGCCGCTACCATAGCAGCAGAGCTCATTTGCATAATAAATTTGAGGTAACTGCACTAGTGCAGGCAGAGAGAACATAGCAGGTATGTGGCAATACATTGCTATTTATTATACCTCAGGCATTAATCTAGTGTTCTGATTTTTGTCACTAGGGGCACTGCACATTTGACCCAGCCTTGACCAAATAGGCCTAATTTATGTCATGTAAATAATTGTTGATTTATCAAAATGGAATCAAAATGATGTGATATTGGTTGACAGTCCATCCATCAGGTCTATAGTTCTTCCTGTCCCACACAGGCAAGGGCATCATTTCATTAATGTAGCTGACCTAACCGGTGGGAGAACATAGCAGTATGGTGGAACCCTACCGGCATATCACTACCCCTATCCTCTGGAAAACAGAGCAATATACTCCAACCATAGCAGCAGAGCTCACTTGCATGATAAAATTGAGGTGGTTGCACTAATGCAGTATGTAGCAACACACTGCTATGGAGCCGTATGTTGCTTTCTCATCAGTGGGAGATCATAGCAGCATGCTGGAACCCTATGAATGTGAATTTCTCCGTTCATTTACAGACATATATTTCTCTGTGAGCATGCAGACACACAGAGAGTCAGCCAGATTCTTGTCCACATAAAGCATGGTTCATTCATTCCCAGCTGTGCTCCGGTGCCAGACCCCAGCCTCCTGAGAACATTTACAAGGACCTTTGTGTTGTTGCAGTCGTCATTGGTACAGTGACGTATATTTTCAAAAAGGTTGAAACTTCATTGAGCCTATACCTTCCCACCATGCAGGCAAGAATTCATTGTGATCGTTATATTAGTGCTGTTCAAGACACCTTCACTTCTTTGACACCTTCATCAGCAGCTTGGATAAACTCAGGATGGAATTTAAGCTGGGTTTCCAATTTTGGCTATGTCAATATCTTTTATATACAAGCTGACAACCCAATACACAATGCCTTCTGTTGCCACAATTTTTAGTTTGATAAGCGGGCAACAAGGCCCCATCCTCACCTCGATAAAATTACTCTGGACCACAGCCCCCACCAACCCCAGATCCCCAGCTTCCATCACCTATGAATGTAGACCTATATACCGGACATTCAAATTAGCTTCAGTAAATCACAATTCTAAAGCATATTAAACAAAAAAAAGTAATAATACAATTAAAATAAATATTTATCCAGTTACAGCACCGCTTTGGACCTCTGCTATTCATTGACTAACACTAAGAGTGCAAAAAATTTTACCTTTTTTACTGACTCTAAGATTTTTCCACTATATTTATACTCACTTGTACTGACAAGAGAAAGCCAGTACTGTCTCTAAACTGCATTTGTACTAGTTTATACTGACCAGCTTGCTGGTCAGTACAATTAAGTACTTTCTCAGTCTCAGTCAGTGACATTCAGTATATTCTAGTATATTGCCCCGGGCCATAAAATATCAATTTTGTCAATCAACATGCTCTCAGACCCATGCGGTAGTTATTCAGCACAAGCAAGAATATTCAGCCTGACTTCAAAGGCTCTGCTCACAGTGGGGCTTTTGTCCTTGGCAAGGGGCTATTAACTTTCACCATACCATAGCTAGACTGTATTCAGAGCTGGCTAGTGATCAGTCAGAACAATTAAGAACATCCAAGAATGCAGGATTTTTCATTTAATCAGGGTGTCTGAATGGGAGACATGTTTATGATGTGACCATGATAACAGTTAAAATTGCATCCTCTGTTAGTGTTGTACATGTATCAAAATTACGTTTTAAAAGTCAAGTATGCCTAATATGTAATAAGGCTGTGACTCTACTAATGAAATTAAATAAATGATTCCTTTCTTCAAACACCTTATCCCAATAAAGTGTAACATTGTAATACTTTTCCTACATGTACAAACATGTAATG
Organism: Hermodice carunculata; assembly: GCA_964020975.1. Lineage (NCBI taxonomy): Eukaryota > Metazoa > Annelida > Polychaeta > Eunicida > Amphinomidae > Hermodice > Hermodice carunculata. The sequence goes on along the minus strand of OZ026618.1, from coordinate 81,959,103 downwards.
AAGTTTCCAAGCTAGTCTTAAAGTTTGATTTCATTCATTTATATACTTGAAATTGGTATGGTGCACACCTGGAGGGCACATCAATCAGGACCATCGTCAGTGTCAGCACACAATTATGGTGTAGTTGTAACAAATTTCTGGTGATATTAGTACTGTCTGACATGTTCAGCATTTTGGCCCACGAGTATGCAAAGGTAAAAGTGATGGTGGTAAACAGTAGGTAGGAAGCTCGGAGCAAATATTGATTCTTTTACCACAAACTGTTGGATAGAAATTACGCAAACTCGTCAGTGATGGTAAACTGAGAGAGAGAGAGACCATCGCAAAGTCATATTGCAAGTGCAGCTAATGTTTTGATTTAATATCACAATGTCAAAGTAAGTTTTGTATGAATCTTTCCAAAGAAACTGAACGCAAGAAAAGCTGAACTTTCTTGGATTCTTGGAAAGAAATTACAGGCTGGTAATCAGATGTCAGTGCCAATAACTGTTCTGCAGTGAATACACAAAATTGAATTCTTCAATAACTTCCAAACTATTATAGATGGAGGTGTCATTCCAACTTCAATTTATGGCCTTGAGGCATAACAGGTTTGAGGTATTGATTCTCTGGAGGTGTTGCAAAACATTTGGATTTCTGAGATAATCATTTGGAGATCTCTTGTTACCAATTATGGTTTCTTGATTGGATTTCTTATGTTTTCACCCTCAAGATACCAAATAATGAGACTGAATGAGAGCCAGAAGGAACAGTGGTTATCACATGGTATACACATTAGTGGTTCCTCAAACTGGGGCATTGAAATACAACTTTCAGTTCTCATGACAAGTAAATGAAAACTGGGAATACATACATGTATATACATGAAATGAATTAAAATGGATGTAAAAAAAATCATATATCCACAAACAGTGCCATGTAACAGTTAACTATTCTGATATTTGACAGTCATAGGGCAACAATCTCACTTGACAATGTTTAAGCAGGAGATGGTTAATCTCTCTCTCTCTCTCTCTCTCTCTCTCTCTCTCTCTCTCTCTCTCTCTCTCTCTCTCTCTCTCTCTCTCTCTCTCTCTCTCTCTCTCTCTCTCTCTCTCTCTCTCTCTCTCTCTCTCTCTCTCTCTCTCTCTCTCTCTCTCTCTCTCTCTCTCTCTCTCTCTCTCTCTCTCTCTCTCTCTCCATGCAGTTTACTCTTATGTGATGAAAACGAGTGTATGATGATCTCTCTCTCTCTCTCTCCATGCAGTTTATTCTTATGTGATGAAAATGAATGTATGATGATCCAAAGGATCTATGTTCCCTGCAAAAAATATTTTTCTTTTAAAACTGCCCCATACAGAACTTTTCTATGATATCAAGAGGGGTAAACAGGTGCAAATCTTTTGTTTGTTGAAAGGATGCATCAGGTAAACATAATATACATGTCTCAAATCAAGTCCCAAGTTTGTTCCTTCATATGATATGTACAAGCAATATAGCTCTATACAAGACATCATGCAAAGTAGTTCATACCCTTTGGCCAACACGGTTTCCTATGTCCAGTGACCTAATTTTGACCTTTGAAGGATGCTCAAGGTAAAATTTAAGAACATCAAAAAAAAAACAAACAAAAAAGCACATAAGTCCTTTGCTGTCCGTGTTCAATAGTAACCAGGGGCCTTTGATCAACCAGTGGGACCTTTCAAGGTCATCCAAAGTCAAATCTATAAACACCAAACGAAACCCCATAAGTACTTTTCTATTCATGTTTAATAGTAACTGTGGGCCTATGATCAACCATACCCAATATTAACAAAGAAAATAAAATTTGCTGATTGAGTCAAAAAAAGGTAAAACAAATAGGTCCTCAACTTTCAATACACATTACACAGATCGCCTGTGGGCTTGTGCTTCATTCAAGTAAATGAGTAACCAGAACAAAAATCATACATTGATTCCATGTAAACTATATTTTGCTTTGGTGCCATACTAAGAAACAAGAAGCTGTTATGTAACAAACACCTTGTGACCTTGGAAACTATGTCAAGGTTACTCATGTTTGATCGAAGTGCAGTCCTTTAGGTGCTGTGCAAACATGTGGTGGTTGGGAGATTCCCTTTCTTCAAGCATTTTTATTATTACCAGATGCAACCAAATTCTGCCAGAAAATGCCCTGTGACCTTGAAAAGTAGGTCACGGTCAAACATGTTTGAAAGTTAAGTTTTAAAATGCTGCATATCCATGCGCATTGCATATCCATGCGCAATTTGGAAGTGAGATCTCAAAAACCTTCCTAATTACAACAGTACTAATATGGTGCACTCTTGACTCTTTACCTTAAAAAGTAGGTCAAATATAGAGGTATTGCCTTGACTTTATATGGGCTTTTAAATCACTCTATGATGCTTCTTTTGTGTAAAATTCAGATTTAAAGATGCAAAGCTTTCAAAAGTTACAATGGTAACATCACCTTGCACATGCCAGATAACACCCCCCGACCTTAAGAATAGGTCAAGGTCAAATTTGTATGGAAGTTAGTAAGATTTTATAATGGTGCATAATCATGTGCAATTTGGATGCTTAATTTCAACTAGAAGCCGATCAGTGACTGCAAACCCCTCGGCCAGGACAGATCGAGGGACAGACAGACAGACGGACGGATGCATCGGTGATGACAATACCCCTGCAGTAGGTCAAGATTACTTCTGTTTAACCTAATGTCAAAGCTTTGGTGCAAATGCAATGAGCAGAGATATCACGGCAAGGCCATTTTTCTTCAATGCAGCACTGTGACCTTAATATGTGACCCAGTGACCTAGTTTTTACTAGGTGTCTGAGGCATCCTTAGGGCCAACTGCCATAAATAATTGGTGCAGCTACATTGAATATTTTTTTTAGATATTGTGTTAAAAGCGTTTTTTTCTTCACTGTAGTACTGTCACTTAAATATGTGAGTCACCTACTTTTCCATAGGCACCTGAAGCACCTCAATGGCCCTCTGTGATAAAAAAAACTTGTCTCTCTAAAGTGAGTATTTCTGGAGATATGGCCTGGCAAGGCCATTTTTCTTGAATGCAGCACTGTGACCTAAATATGTGACCCAGTGACCTAGTTTTCACTAGGTGTCTGAGGCATCCTTAGGGCCAACTGCATAAACAATTGGTGCAGCTACAACGCGTAATTTAATATTTGAAGATATCAGGGTTTGGCCTTTTTTCCTTCAATGCACCACTGTGACCTATATATGTGACCAAGTGCCCTAGTTTTCCACAGGCATATGCAGCATCTTAAGGACTAACTGTTATAAATAATTGATGAAACTACATTCAATATTTTTAAGATATTGTGTTAACATGGGTTTTTTTGGCAATGTAGTTCTGTGACCTGAAAATGAGACCTAGCAACCAACTTTTCGATAGGCACCTGAAGCACCTCAATAACCCTCTGTGATTTAAATTTGGTCTCTGTTAAGTGAGTATTTTTGGAGGTATGGTGTTAACAAGGCATGAATGGACGGATGGACGCATAGGTGACGACAATACCCCTCCAGCCTTATGGGCCGAGGGGTAAAAACCCTCTTAATTACATCAGCACTTCTGTTGTGCACTTGAATTTTGACCTTAAAAAGTAGGTCAAATATAATGGTATGACCTTGACTTTTAATAAGCTTTTAAAACACTCCATGGTACTTCTTTTGTGTAAAATTCAGGTTGGTAGATGCAGGCCTTTTATACTTAGAGCAGTTATGTTGCTTTGCATGTGTGACCCCAGTGTGACCTTGAAAAGTGAGCCAAAATAAACCAGGCTTACACACAAAATAGATCTTATGGTGGTGTACAATCACACATGCAATCTGGAAGTCCCAACTCAAAAGCTTATTAAGTTAAAGTGGTAACATCAGTTGGTAGGAGAGACAGACAGACAGATGGACAGGGCAGGGGATGACAATATATGCATCCTTTGAGCCCATAAGACAGAAGGGTAAAAATGATAATATAGGAATAGCATTGTAACATGAAAAATATAACATGTTATACAAAGCAACAGTTCTGTTTACGATAGGATTTTGTGCACATTGGAAATTGAAAAAAAAAATTATGATCGTAAGACACTGGCACTTGGTATTGATGAAATTGTTGAAAGGTCTAATCACTTCTATTTCCGAACCCCTTGCATTAATAACAAATCAATCTTTATCTACAGGCATTTTTCCTGATAGCCTTAAAATTGCTAAAGTTGTACCACTATACAAAAAAGATGATGAAACTCTTTTTGAAAATTATCGCCCAATATCTTTATTACCGGCCATGTCTAAAATTTTGGAAAAAGTAGTGTACAAACAATTGAATGACTATTTCACCGTAACTTCTCTCTTTTACAAAAGTCAACACGGATTCAAGAAACTACATTCTACAGAAACTGCAGTCTTAGAATTTATAGATCGCATCATGAATTTCCTGGATAATGGCAAATTACCTTTAGCCATATATCTAGACCTGTCAAAGGCATTCGATACCTTAGATCACCAGATTCTTTTGCGGAAACTAAAACATTATGGGATTACAGGTACTGCTTTAAATTGGTTCGAAGATTATCTTAAGAATAGAAAACAATATGTGCTCTTTGATGAAACTCATCTGATGTTTTACCCATCACAACAGGGGTCCCACAAGGATCTATACTCGGACCTCTGCTGTTTATAATTTATACAAATGATATGCACATAGCCACATCTAAATTTGATTCCATTTTATATGCCGATGACACGACTTTGATAAATTCCATATGTATTTTTGACTCTGTATTTGGTGACATTTCTGAATCTATAAATGATGAACTAAATAAAGACTATGGCTGGTTGTCAGCGAACAAACTCTCATTAAACATAAGCAAAACAAAATACATGTTATTCCATTTCCCACAAAAAAGGATAAACTTTACACTAGACTTGAAAATAGATGGTACTCAAATTTCAAAAACTAAACAGTTTGATTTTCTGGGCTTATGCATACAAGAAAACTTGAACTGGAATGCTCATTTGCAAAAAATTAACAATAAACTCTTGACAGTAATTGGAATTATCAGAAGGATCCGCAAATATGTCCCAACAAAAACTTTATCAATTATGTACAATTCTCTGTTCCTGTCACATTTAAATTTCGGCATTCCTGCTTGGGGTCACACTCAAGATCGCATTTTTAAATTACAGAAGAAGGCTGTTCGTCTTGTATCCAATGCTGGATATAATGCACATACTGATCCCCTTTTTAAGCAACACAAACTTTTGAAACTTCAGGACCTTCTATGTTTAAAAGCACTTAAATTTTACTACAAATATTCAAAAAATGAAGTACCTAGCTTTTTTCTTGATATGTTTGAACTGCCCTCTGCTACTCATTCACATTTTACCCGCCTTAGTAAAAATCCCAGAATTCCAGTACCAAGAAAAACAACAGTAAAAACCTCTATCAGGCATTACATTCCTCTCTTATTGCAAAACACTCCCCCATGTATTAAGGACAAAACTCACACACATTCGTATTATGGCTTCTCACATTACGCAAAGTGTTATTATATCAATAATTACAATAATGAATGTACCAAAACAAATTGTTATGTATGTAATAGGTAAATTTTGTGGCTAGTAATGTTAGTAACTATGTTAACCTCGTGACAAATGCTGTAATCTAAATTCTTTTTATCTCCCTAGGTGGCCCCAGCGATAGTGGGTTTCTTAATCCTTAGCAGGGGTCATCCTGACTCAATTTTGTTGTATTTATGTTTTATTTTGTTAACCACAGTTATTTGCACTATATGCTTTATATTTGTACTGTTTCACAGTGTATTCCTTATGTCAAATGAACATATTCTGATTCTGATTGAAGATTGTCTTATCAATAATAATTAGTGCTTGAATGTTAAGCATTCATAGCACTTGGTTTACAAAGTGGTGCTGATGTGGGATCCAAGGTGTACACAGCAAGTATCATTATCTTGCTGTGTACACCTTGGATCTTGACTTTTGCTGGGATACGTACTTGCCGTTTAGTGCGTCGTGACAGAAGTAATGAAACGGTCTGAATATGGTATACGGAATACATCTGGTGCAGGTGTAGCATGATATTGTAAAGATGAGTCTAGCAGGTGTGTTCTTTGGTGTGTGGTGTGTATTGGTTTCATTATGCATTGATGCAGAACAGATTTATCGGTAACTCTGATTATGTCTGGGATGGGTCATCCAAAGTCAAATTATACTGATAGATATTTCTTATCTGCATACAACTGAAGCAAACAATATTTTATGCCCCTGCAAATTTGAACAGCAAAGTGCTATACACATGCAGGTGACCCTCCACCCCCCACCCCCCCAAAACAAGAGGGCTGTATGAACAGCCCATGCTCAGCTGATCTAGACATTCATCACACTTGTAACTCTGTAAACTTAGGATAGGATCAAGGTCATCCATGTACTCAGTAAGTCTGACCTTTATAGAAGAACACTAACATGTGCAACATGTGCAACATCAAGGTCCCAGTTGGAGTATTTCTCAAGTTATAGTGAAGAGTAAAATTCGCGTATATTGCACTGTGACCCCAGAAAAGAGGTCAAGGTCACTCATGTACTGTCTAGGCATAGAGAAACTTTAACATGTGCAACATCAAGGTCCTAACTCAAAACAGATCTCAAGTTGTCAAGTGAACAGTAAATTTCATGTCAGTTGTCCTGTGACCTTGGCAATGAGGTCAAGGTCCAAACATCACTGGAGCATGACCATTTGCACAAAATAGGTAGACACTTAGAAAAGGTACATCCTACCAAGTTTGGCACAAATCTATTTAACAAAAACTATTTAAGTTATTACCATTACAAGAACTTCCCATGTTAAACTTTCCCATGAAAACTTTTTAAAAGACTTTTGAAAAAAATCATAAAAATCCAAAAATCACTGGAGTGTGACCATTTAACAAACTTGGTGGAGACCCACCCAAGGTACATTGCCACCGAGTTTAAAGTAAGTCTGACAACCAGTTTCTTCAGAAAAGTCCAAAGTGTGAATTACCATTATATTACCATACATAAACACACAAGAACCATAATAAAAATTGCAGCGCCACCTGGTCAACAAATTTAGAAGTAGGAGTCCCTAGGAGTGTCCCTGTGCAATATCAAAGCAATTGGGTGAGCGCTTTCGTGGGTAGGAAGGTTTTTTAAGATTTGCCCCCAAAAAGAACAAACAAATTCATAAAAAATCCAAAAAATCACTGAAGCATGACCTTTTGAACAAACTTCGTAGAGACTTATGTGAGGTACATCCCCACCAAGTTTGAAGTGAATCTGGCTGACGGTCTTGGAGAAGAAGTCGAAAATGTGAATTGTTGACGACAGACGGAGGACCACAAGATAAGTTCAGCTGACTGACAAGTTAGCTGGGCTAAAAAAAAAAAAAAAAAAAAAGAAACAGAAAACAAAAAACAAAATAAAAAAAAAAGCAAAAACAAAACCCAGTTGTGCGGGAACTGTGTATTTTATATACTAGTTAACAACATCCTGTGGGACTGTCATATAATTAATGACCAATTAAATGCATAAGGCATATGATGACAAGAATCTTCATTTAAAATTGCAAGCATGCTGGTCATGTTCCCTTGGTATGTAGAACACAAACATACAAATGCTATTCAATTATGCACCAGATGTTTCACAAGAGCCAGGAGGCTCTCAACTTGGAACGTTACACTCCTTGCCAGACTAATTAGCATAAGTATACACAAAGGAATGAGACTAAGATTTTGACAACACTCAATTTGGTCTTGGCAAAAACCTGTACAAGGGTTAAGGAAATGTCCAAACTGGCAAAGTGACTTCACTTTTGGGCCAAATATCACAGAAATATGCATTCCTACATAATACACCGACATGTGTAAAATTATACTTAATTGACCATTCTGCAAAGCCTTGTGCACAAGGCTTGCAGAATCTGTCAGGACTACAGATGGAACTCTGCATTCAAGTTGCAGAATAAAAATAAGTGTTTTGGGTAAAATGGCATGATTTTTTTTTATATTTCTTGAAAACTATTCTGGATAAAATAGTTAAATTTGTGCTATTATGATCTTAATACAAGTATCTACAAAATCATGTGAAAAAGTTTTCATAACTGCATCTGTTTTTTTACAGTGGTGATACAAAAATTGCAAAATGGCTATTTTCAAAATTGATAAATTTTGGTGACTCGATCTTCATTTTTGACATATATTTAAAAAAGAACTGTTCATTTAGAAAATCCCTAATATAGTTTTGCTCTAAATTATTTGATCAAAGTCAGATAATAAGCTTTACAGAAATATCTACATGAACTGGACATTTTGGCGGTAAATACATCTTGTTGACAATGTCTGTAATCAAGATTCAAAGGTTTAAACACAATCCATTGACTACCATATTAGCATTAAAAGCATTTTATGAATTTCTTCAGATTGTGTTGGGGCTAGAACTACCAAATTTGGACAACTGATAGACAATATATATGTCTACACATCCACAAAATGTCCCTATCAAGTTTGAGGAGCATAAATCTGGCCACCTGTTTTTGAGAAGTTGAAAATATGCATTCAGATGGATGCTTGGATGGAAAAAAGAGAACAGAACATAAGAAAAGCTCAGCTGACTGACTGACAAGTCAGCTGAGCAAACACTTAAACCTAAAAACTCAAATTTTTGTTCCATTCAATGTGTCCTCTCAGTATTACACGGACAGGAAATTAATACTCATTTCCCTATTTTCTTGTTCCAATATTCTATAGAGAAAACGGAGCCTGGGCAATGCCCCAGATGTCTAGTGCCTTTAGAAAACACTAACCTAAGGTACTTCCCCACCACAGCTCAGGAGGATGTGACCAGACATTTTGAAGAAGAAGCTGAAAATGTCAACTGTTGGCAGGTAGACAACAGACAGTAAAAGAAGTGCAACTGACTGAATGAAAAAAAAAGCATTTTGCTCAAAGCCCTGGTCGGCAATTACAGCAGCTAAAAATACACATATCCCGTACAGTCTGCAGGAGGGCTGGGACTTGTTAGCACTGAACATTTTTAAATCTGGATTTACCGTTTTCTATTTAGAACTGGCCAAAACCAGCTGCTTCAATGTTTTTGAGTTATTTCAACTGTAATGATGAACAGTCTGATTATGTTTTATTTTATTCTATTTTTTTATTATTATTTTTTTAAATATAAGCGAGCGATGTAAAAGTGTTTTCAAATGTCCCCTGATGAGTTCACAGAGAACGAAACCGGTCGGGACTCCGCTGCTATAGGCATCCCTCGCCAGTGGTCTTGCCTGGTTTTTTATCACTGATTATGTTTTAGACAAGACCCATAAAGGCAACATACACCACATCAACAGTTTTTTTTGGGGGTCAACTAGGTGCCTCTCCCACACCAGGACACCTGTTGACTTGGTCCTAATTCAAGAGGGAAAGGATAAATCATTTCCCACTTAAACTGGTTCAGTGGTCTCTGCAGGTTTTCACAAGGGCAGGGCAGTTTGATCTGAAAATGGCAACTTGTCAACGCAGGTAGGGACCACACAGGGCACCTCAAAAAAACATTGTCGATAAAATAGTATATCTTTCATGCAAAACTGAAGAAATTCTTGATAACTGTATCTAAATTATGGTGAAAATACTGTCTTTAATATATTTTCTTTGAATTCAGCTTACACAGTGAAGATTTGTTGTCAAAGTTGAAGAAATATGCCATAAACCATCAAAGCATGATGTATATATCACAGAAAAAGGGCAGGGTAAATCTCCCTTCTATTTTAAGCTGCAGAGACCACGGTGGTTGGTGTTTAAATGTCATCTGCTTCAGTGTTTTCATCTAATTTCAACAGTAACTAAAAGCAGTTTGACTGAGATTTGTAGAAGAGACCAATCAAGTTCACATGCTCCTTGTCAACAGTTTTCTTTGGTATGGCTTGGGAACTGCCCAACCCATGCCAAAGAAAACTGTTGAATCAGTCTTAATTCAAGGGGGAAAGGGTTAAGATAAAATTTGTAATGCCAGATATGACCCTGATCCAGATCAGCAGCCTGGTGGGGACACAGCTTCAGGAATGAGCTGGTTAACTTGGGACTATTACATCACAAGGTAAAATGCCACTAATGATGTGAATTTCATATCACATGGCAAAATACCAGTAATGATGATAATATCATGTCACATAGCAAGATAAGTACCAGTAATGACGCTAATATCATATCACATGGCAAGACACTAGTGGTGATGTGAATATCATATCACATGGCAAGATATCATATCACATGCCAAGATACCAGTGATGATGCTAATATCATATAAGGAAAAGGAGGAAGAAAGAAAGAAAGAAAGAAAGAAGAAAGAAAGAAAGAAAGAAAGAAAGAAAAGGAAAGAAAGAAAGAAAGAAAGAAAGAAAGAAAGAAAGAAAGAAAGAAAGAAAGAAAGAAAGAAAGAAAGAAAGAAAGAAAGAAGAAGAAAGAAAGAAAGAAAGGAGAATTTCTACTGATTTCCTGCACATGCCATGTGTTCAGACCAAAATTAAACTTGGAAAAAAACCACAGCACCACATTGTGGCCCACATATGAACTACAGGATTCTAGGTGATCCTGAAACATCAAAGCAATGGGCAAGTAGTTCCTCATAAAAAAAAAAAAAAAAAAAAAAAAAAAAAAAAAAAAAACAGTAAAGATTCTTGAAAAATTATTTCATCACCATCTCTTCCATAAAACTTGGTAGAAACCCACCTGAGAAATCCATATGTAAAACTGAAACATTCTATGTGGTAGCTTTTTAGAAGTTGTTTCACTATTCGAACAGACAATGGACACAAACATAATTTAAAAGCTCTGCTGAGTGGCCAGTCAGCACAGCTAATTATTATAATATACCATGTACCAAATAATGTAATACAGTCTATGACATTACTTGTTTGCTATGGCTTTCGTTAATAATCATTATATATAATGTATAAAATAATATAATACAGTGTATAACATTACTTGTTTGCTAGGCTTTTCATTAATAATTTTCTATACAATGTATAAAATAATGTAATACAGTGTATAACATTACTTGTTTGCTAGGCTTTTCATTAATAATTTTATATACAATGTATAAAATAATATGATACAGTGTATAACATTACTTGTTTGCTAGGCTTTTCATTAATAATTTTATATACAATGTATAAAATAATATAATACAGTGTATAACATTACTTGTTTGCTAGGGCTATCATTCTGTCTGTTGTCTGGTTGGAAAGCTGTGCCAATTGTTCAGACCCTTTCATGTCGTACGCATTGCCATCATGAGAGTAGAGGCCTTCAAGCTTGACACCTGGAGTTTCAACAACTTTTGTGCCAATTCTATGGCAAATTTTCCATCCCACAGCACTCCACCTGGAAATAACACAAAACACAATCTTGGACATGTTACTAAGAGAAAAGTAAAGAAATCCGTACTGCTGAGACACATTTACCAGTCTAACCAAGTTATGTTACCAACTTCCGACAAGAAAAGATTTGTTTCAAGGGCAAATCTGTATGTATGCCTTCAAAACTTGCATAAATTTAAATGCTACAACTTATGTTTCTGGTCTAGTGGATAGGTCTTCAGCACAAACCTATAACTTGAAGTTGGAATGGCATCTTTACACTGTAATAGCTCTGAAGACATTCAACATTTAAACATTTGAAGTGCCCTAATTAGCATAAATTAAAACTCTAAAAATTCTGTTTGTGGTTCATTGGATGTGCCCACAGCACAAACCTATAAACTGAAGTTGGAAGTGCACCTTACCTATGATAGTTTTGATGATATTCAACATTTTAACTTTTCAATGCCCTAATTAACATACATGTAAATTCAAATTTTACTACTTTTGTTTGTGGTTCACTGGATTTGCCTACAGCACAAGCCTATAAATAGAAGTTGGAATGGCACCTCTAACTATAATAGTTTGAAGATACATGTATTCAGCATTTAAACTTTTCAAGCGCCCCGAGTTCACAAAAATTACAATTTTACAACTTTCATTTGTGGTTCACTGGATGTGTCTACAGCAAAAGCCTATAAATTGAAGTTGGATTGGCGGATCTACCGGTAATAGTTTTGAAGATATCACCATTTAAACTTTTCACGTGCCCCATGATTCATTGCATGTGCTACAGCACAGACCTATAAACTGAAGTTGGAGTGGCACCTCTACCTTTAATACTTTTGAACATATTCGCGAGCTTAAATTTTCAAATAGCCACAGTTTGCATAATTTTCAAAATGTTCACTTTTCTGAATAAAAAGGCAAGACTGTACATATGGGGATACTATCATGCCAAACTTGGAGTTTATAAGTTTAATACTAGCTGGAGAGAGGAGAGAGAGAGAGAGGAGAGAGAGGAGAGAGAGAGAGAGAGAGAGAGAGAGAGAGAGAGAGAGAGAGAGAGGAGAGAGAGAGAGAGAGAGAGAGAGAGAGAGAGAGAGAGAGAGAGAGAGAGAGAGGAGAGAGAGAGAGAGAGAGAGAGAGAGAGAGAGAGGAGAGAGGAGTGAGAGAGAGAGAGAGAGAGAGAGAGAGAGACTGAATGTCTGTGTTAATTGGCAGAGACATCACTACTCCCTACCAACTTGTACACTCTTTGGGGTGACATGCCCCTGCCCCCATTCCCTTTGCACCAACTCTCCCCCAATTTTTTTTCAATAAATACCAATTTTTATACAAGCTGCAGAGCTGGCACACACAAACATCTTATATATTTGTGTCAATTAAAAGGTCATTTTGTTTAACTCTTTCAGTGCCAACCGTGACTAATTCGAACTACGTAAAACAAGAAGCTGGTCTGATCCCAGATTCATGTCCCTTGTAAAAAGACCTTTCATTCAAGTACCAGCATGCCCAGTTATAAAGAATACAACAGTCCAGGTCAACAGCTTTCCTCTGTGTCCTTTGGGTGCAAAAATGTGCAATGCACCCAAAGCACACAGACCTTATACAAATGTACAGTAACTTCATCTGGAGCCAGAGCTCTGCATGCCTCATTAACCCTCTGTGCTCGACATCTATAGGAAGGTCGGCAGTCAAAGGTGAAACCTGGGACACACCCACCAACTGTGTCCTCAATAATTTCAAACATTGGTGGAAGTTAGTGCAGTGCACAGAGTTTTTACAAAGTTGAGAAGCAAAGGGGCCAGAGTTGTTGACAGTTGGACAACTAACAGTCAGTATCTATGACACATGCATCAACTGTGACTACCTTCTAGGAGAAACAAGGTGGTTTTAAGAGTGGTGAGTGCATGTACAGTGGTACCTGTCTTGAAAGACCCCTCCAATAAGAGACCACTTATCTTTTTAAGACCACTCTCAAAACACTGTACTATCTTTTCCATGTTATTATACCTCTAATGAAAGACCACCTGTTTTCAGAGACCACATTTTGACCTCCCCTAGGGGTGGTCTCTCAAGGCAGGGATGACTGTATATATCTTGCCAGGCTGTAGATTGGGTTTGCAGTACCCAGCTGTCACCATGTATACCACATTGTGATACCCTGGAACAGCTGTCATTACTATAATGATTCCACATGCAGTGAATAATCATATTCATTTTATCTGAATTATTATATCATTCCACAATAAATATATCACAGTCTTTCATTTATGTGAATTATTATGACTCCACAATGAATATACACATTTATTGGGATTGTTGTAATGATTCTTCAATAAATAATCATATTATCTGAATTACTGTAATTATTTGACACATAAATAATCATATTTTGATCTAAATTTTCATAATGATTCCAAAGTAAGTTATAACATTTATCTTTACTATTTTTATGATTCCAAAAGTAGATAATCACGTTTATCTGAATTGTTTATGATTCCACAATGAACAATCACACTTATTTCAATGACCATAATGATTCCACTATAATCACATTTATCTGAATAAGCCAAATCAGTATTCCAGCTGAGCATGCTCAGTAAAGCTTAGCCTCGATCTTGGTCACAAGCCACCAGAGATAGCACTCTATCGCTTAACATAGAAATGTAAAGAGGTCAAGCTCCAAACAACGGAAAAAACTTATTGATTGAAGGTTGGTTTATTTAGTATTTTGTTTCTACTTGTTATTATCAATAGGATGTACAGTTTATGTGCTTTCATTAAATTGGACGAAGAAAGTGATCAAAAAGAGAAGTTTGATACTGGTTACCAGAGTAGCTTATCAAGTTGACTGGCAAAAGGTCACTTCTTTTCCCCAATGACCTCTGATTTAAGGACAGGTAAGACACCAAAAATAAATCCCACTTTAGTCAATCCTAGCTCAAAATGTATTTGCGTTAGGATAACATATCATATATGTCTGTTCTCCTCATACTCCAAAGAATTTATATGTTCCGTATTTGGGTGTCTGTGATGTTAATTATTGAATAAACAATTGAAAGTTGACCGCAAAGCATCCACCCCTTAAATGTCGATATAAGTCATTAATTATTTGTGATAAAATCATAATTACACTTGCATCTTCCGAACATATTGGCACCAAAAAATGATCCTGCGATTTTTTATGTTTGGTTTCGTTTTTCTGTTATGAATCCTCAAAGTTTGACGTTTCAATTTTCCCTTTGGTTTTTAGGATGTTCATTTTCTTCATTTCATAGAAAAAGAACGAAGCAAAACTTAGAAAATCGCTGAATTGTTTTTGCAGTTCAGATATTCAAGAATCAAAAGCCGTTAACCGGATTAAATTTCGCCCAGCCGTATTCTTGGAATAACCATTCTTAGGTGGGGCTCTCGTCCTATTATCCTTTCTGAGAAAACAAGCTTCAAAGTCCTTTGATGTTGATCATTTGCCTCTGAAACAATACCATTTGCTCAAGTTGAGCTGATATTTGTACAAAACGTAGTTAACATCGTCCCTGAACATTTGGGGAGGTTGTCAATCAATTCTTGGCCAATCACATGAATAAAAGAGCTTTTGAAATACGGAAAACATTATTCAGCGATCTGTCAAAGGCAACAGCGACAGTCTGGTTTCAAAGTGTGACGTCATGGAGGCGGCCCTTCCGGCCCCGTGACCTCAAGCTTGGCAACGAAAGTTGTGTTGCCTTGCGTCGGTGGGGTGGCCTGCGGCCGCTCGTGGTCAGTGTATGAATAGCGGGTTTGGTCTTCCGCCCCCTACCTCTGCATCCTGTTTTTAGGGATAGTGTTTTATTGTATTTACTCGTCTCCTATCTGTATACTTTATGCAGTTAGCTTAACTTAGACTTGTCTTTACACTTTACTTAGTTAGCTTGTCATTTTGCAGTTGTTTTCTCAATGAGTTTCATTTCTCTTTCCAAACTGAGCTTTGTAACGCTATTTTGTGTGTTTTCTCTGCTGTTCACGTTCATGCTTATTTCGATGTGATTATTTGTACTTTTACTTCCTCATCCCTGGGTTCGGATAAAATATTATTATGTACGTGGGTATTGTTGATTAGGGTGTCAGTTTTTTTCCCCGCCTGTCTTTGGTGTGAAGGACCACTGGGGTAATCCATCGCGGCACGGCCTTTGAAGTTTGAAGGGACATCGTCTGATGATTCCCGCTCCTCTTGAACATTTAAAGGCTCCCTTCATTAGGACGCAAAACAAGCAAGATAACTATAAAGTAAACCACTAAGGCTATGATATGCTAGCATGTTTGCTGCTTTTCCGTGCCCACAAACATACTTTCAGCATGCTGCCTTACTTCGCATTGCCGCCCTGATACCACTCTCCTTTTGCCAAGGGCCGTTGCTACCTGCAGCCACATGACAGGCTGTTAAGTATGATTGACGGGTGGCATTGTTCCGTTTGGCGGCTGAAGACCAAAAGAATGACACATGGACGTTCGGATGTCCACATGCCTGTGTGGTTTTTGCGTTTTTCTCATATTTCTACTTTAGTTAAAACCTCGAAATTTTTACAACTAATAGAAAGGACATTCATCTTGTAAAAACCGTTAAATTTTCAAAATCGGCTATGCAAAGGTTTTTGGTGTCTTAACTGTCCTTAAAGAGAGACTAAGCTGAAGAACTGAACTGCACCCATTATAGGTAACCAATGACTCAGTCTAGAAATAAGCACTTCAGGGATTAGCCCCTGCTACAGTAATGAGCTCTAACAGACATATAATTAGGCTGCCATCTGCTCAAATTAGGTCATGGTGACACCAAAATCGAATCAGTTCATCTTGGCAAGCTAGAAAAGCATACAATATAATGCCAAATTTGAGCAAAATACTTTGGAGCATTCTGGAGATATTGTGGTAACAAGCCCTAACAAGCATAGGCTGCCATTTGCTCAAATTACGTCATGTTGACACCAAAATCTAATCACTTCATCTTGCCAGATAAGGTAAGCATATTACCAAATTTGAGCAAAATACAGGGAGGCATTCTGTAGATATGATGGTAATGAGAATGTGCACATCCAAACATACCTCCAGACAGACAGGTGACCTGAAAACAGAAAGGGTCCACCATGGGGTAGATACTTAAAAAGTTTTCTATGAAATTTAAGTAAACAGATCAAAGCAGATGACAATTTACATGTGGGCAGTTTGGTACCATTTCAATGGGAGATAGTTAACCAAACATGCAATGGGGGTTTTCCTATCAAAGATGATGACAAAAACATATGACTGTGTACATCAGTACCTCTGTGATAGCCTGTGTCCACATCCAGAAGAATGGACCACTGTTTACTGCCACCAAGGGGCATGTCTCCAAACAGCTGCAGCGCATATTCACTGTCAATCATCACATGGAACTTCTGCAGTCTTTGACACAATGCCTTCAGTCTAAAACAGGAAATATACATGTACATACATCGTAGTCTTTCCAATGAGCACCTATTCTCTGCCTCCTCCCATCTTGCTAGGATCAGAAAATGTTGAAAAAAGAGTGCTGTGTGAACAGCCCATGCTCAGCCGACCTAGACATTCATCACACTTGTAGCTCTGTGAACTTGGGATAGGATCAAGGTCACCCATGTACTCAGTAAGTCTGACCTTTATATAAGAACATGTGCAATATCGAGGTCCCAGTTCAAGGAGTTCTCAAGTTTTAGTGAAGATTAAAATTCATATATGTTGCACTGTTACCCCCAAAACAGGTCAAGGTCACTCATGTACTGTGTAAGCATGACCTTCATAGAAAACATCAATATGTGCAACATCAAGGTCCCAACTCAAAACAGATCTCAAGTTATCAAGTGAACAGTGAATTTCGTATCAGTTGTCCTGTGACCTTGGCAATGAGGTCAAGGTCCAACATCACTGGAGCATGACCATTTGCACAAAATAGGTAGACACTTATAAAAGGTACATCCTACCAAGTTTGGCACAAATCTGGCCAATAGCTATTTAAGTTATAACCATTACAAGAAATTCCCATGTTAAACTTTCCTATCAAAACCTTTTTTTAAAGATTTTAAAAAAAAAATCAAAAATAAAAAAATCACTGGAGTGTGACCATTTAGGAGAAACACTTTTGTCACATACCAGCAGTTGTCTCGGTGCAATGCACCTTGGGTGAGTCTTTACCAAGTTTGTTAAAAAAATAAAAAAATCACTGGAGATGTACCTTTTATAAGTGTTTCTCCTAAACGGTCACACTCCAGTGATTTTTTCATTTTTTATTTTTTGAACAAACTTGGTAAAGACTCACCCAAGGTGCATTTCCACCAAGTTTGAAGTAAATCTGACAAAAAGTTTCTTCAGAGAAGTCCAAAATGTGAATTACCATTAGAATGCCATGGATTCACAATAATCTCTGCATCATAGCAAAATTTCCTATTGTGCTCTCACCACTTTGTTTCTTACTTAAGTCACTGATCAACAAGAAAGAAGTTGCAACAATAATGTGGAAAGTTATACACAACCTGTTATGAATGGAAATGGTCTGCAAGCGCCAAGACAACTGCTGGTATGTGACAAAAGTGTTTCTCCTAAGTCTGAAGCTTATTCTAAATGGGTTATCCTATGTGGGTATGAGGGATAAGATTTTGATAATTGAAATCTTTCATTTGATTTATCACTCATTGGTTTCAAGTAGTAGATTGGCCATGGTGCATTTAATAAAATACCAACCAGGACCTCCCACTTTCAAAATGGTGTCATTTTCAAACTTATTTCTCCAACAGAACTTCCATTTGGTGAGTATTTGCCCTTTTTAGACATAGAAGAAAGAAAATCCAGTATTGGTGGCCCATTGGGGATAACGTTGGGATCACTCGTTGTTGGCTTTTCATGTTTTCGTTCGGCACAGCCTCACAAAAAGATGAAAATCCAGCAACTTGTGATCCAAATATTATCCTGAATGGGCTACTCATACTGGTTGTTTCTCTATATCTTTGACCTTGACCATTTTGATAATCTTTATTGATCACAAGACAGCCACGTCTTTTGTCCGTTTTGTTGATACCAAGAAGGCATTGGACAATGTACATAATTTGATCCATCTTCCTAAATTACCACATTAACAAGTACACATACCTTCTTTTATTGTGAAATGTCTGATGGTATAAAATTCAATTCATGTATTTGACCAAAATAGAATGATATATATACACATGAACAAGGCAGTACATGTATAATACATATTACAGCACAATAAAGCCTGTCTGTTCATTTCTTCAATAAAGATGGTTTTCGTCTGGGAGACTCATATTAAGATTTTTTTTTAAATCGTTATTACAGGTCCGGCTCTGCAATCTCCGACCTCAGTCCAAATTCAAATGGAGTATCAAGGTGGCATCATCTCCCCATGCCCCTTCCACGTGCATAAGGATGGTTTTCATGTTGGTGACATCCCCTTAAAACTTGGAACAAGAGCTAGCTGTTTATTCTACATATATGCTACATTTAATTCCCTATGGAACTCCCATTTTACTGCCAAACAGTTAAGGGCATATAATGATCACAGTCTCACCAAAAATTTTTCATTGTGCAACAGATGTGACACAGCCACCATGAGACCCTCCATAGTCAAAAGAGAGTTGTGCGTATCTAGTTAGTCAGCATTAGCAAGCACAAGAGAATAAGGCCAACATTTTACCCTGCACCAGAGCTGGCCTTTGAAGTACTTGGCATAAAGTTGGGACAACCTTTAGGCATGATAAAACCAGCATTCATGTTATTAACATGATTCACCTCAAACTTGCTATTGATGAGGTTGTGACACTGTGCAACATGGATGGTACATTTATACAAACAAATCTCAGCTGTACTGACAATATATGGCGACATGCAGCAAATATAATGCACAGAGTTAACCTTTATTAAGTCATTCTATACCAGTCCGTGATTTTTCCGTATATTTACCAAGATTTAAGACGACAATTGCATATTTATATTCTTCATAAAAAGAGCTTTCCGTCAAGTACCAACATGCCTGTAGTCTTAAGTCAGTTGTTCTGGCACTGGCCAAGGCCTGTGACCATAGTATGGAATGAGTTAACTCCTTGTCAATTAATATCCCTAAATTTTTATGATCAATCGAGAAATATATCTTTATTGTATATCCCAATACATACATGTATTTGAACAAATACCCCTTCCCTGCCCCGGCTTTATTCCTTCATAAACTGGGCAGAGGTCAGTCACTAGGACATGCTATGACACTGTCAGGGATGCCTCCTCCCAAAAATATATTTGGGAGACAAAAGCACCCCAAAATTGTATGCAATTTGCATATTTATGTTGTCCCACCATGTCACTGGACAAGGGCGGTGTGACTATAAATATTTGGAGCAAACACCAAAGCTCACCCAAGACGTTAGGCCTAACCCTTTGTTAGCAGTGTCTATAGTTGTCAACGTACTGTATTATCACGTAACAAATGTATTGTAAAGTTCTTCACTCCCTAGAAGAGAGAGATGTCCTTTACTTCCTTTATAATGTTAGGGCTTGTTGGCAAATGCGCTGACTCGCGTCACTTCAGAAGATTCACTGTTCCATAGTTCAGGTATGATAAAATAATACAGTCGCGCAGGCAAGCAGGGGAGAGACAACCCAACACATCCATTCAGTGGCCAAGATGGTAAGAAAGGCTGTTTATTTCTGATGTACATAGCTTATGTAGAATACACGTCACCTTTACTGAGTCACCAATATGCTCTCGTGGGTTCTGTTTTGATAATACACTCATAACGACAATGACTAATGAACTCATGTAATCTTTCTTAGATCAGCACCGAGAAGCGCCAGTGAAGTCTCGTACTGTTTAAAGAACGTATATTTTTACCAGTTACCTGTTTTCAATAAATACTTCAATGTTTACAATAATATCTGAATGTCTGGTTTACCAAATAGCTTAATGCGATATTTACAACTTCATGACTAAATAAGCAAGGATGGACCAGATACTTTGTTGACTCTTCATCAGGTAATAACAACATGACTATTTAACGACCAGAACGTATTTTTACAGTCTTATTGGCTTCTCGCTGTGTGGTGATTAATAACTTGTTAATGACCCACGTGCATCTGAACTGCTTAAAGTAAATACTACATAAGACGGTTCCATCCCCTATCCACAAATAACTACAATTTAGCTAGTGTGCAACTTTTACTGCCATTAACCCTTTCTTCTTACTTTTGAAATTCTTAATATTAGAAATATAATTAAAATCACTGAATATTAGAAATATAATTAAAGTCACTGCAGGACTTTGATATTTAGAGGTTTACCAGAAAAAGTCACTGCAGTACTTTACAGTATGTTACAGGTTTAACGGTACCACACTGCAGCCGTTGAAACTTTCAGTTCCTGAAAAGTCACTCAACTGGAGAAACTGGTAAAACAATACGGTACAAAAGGATGGAGCCAGACCCTCACTTCCTTTGACAAAATTTGCTTTGAATTATAATAAGCATGCTAGATTCCTGTTCCTTGTAAAGTGACCTTTCATTCAAGTAACACCATGCCTACAATTACATGCAATACAATAGTCCAGGTCAACAGCTTTCCTTGTCATGTTTGAGCACATTGTGCCTGAAGCGTGCTAAGGAAAGCTGTTCATGCATTCAGATCAAAACATGGCACTACAAGAGCTAAAGGGGTGAGTGTGGACACCAATTACACATTATCTGAATTCAAATTTGATCAAAATCTTGTGCACAGCAATCTACGGGTGGCTCTTGTTCCTTCCTTTCATTCCATGTTAATATACCACCTCAGCACACAAGGTAAAAACATCATTTCATCAGAATACGTATTTACACAAACAGAGATTAATCTGACAAACATACACAGTGAAACTTAATTATAATGATTCCATCTGTTCCCTGCAAAATGTGTTGGATGTATCTGAATATATCAGATAAATCACTCAAATAGCAAAAGAATTTGACATTCATTCCCACAAAACTTTTGACATTAAGTGAATACACTGGATATCTGAGTGTTGTTAGGATGACGTTTTACCCTATAAGTAGCAAGAGTATTGACATGAGGCACAATATTTTTGTCTCTTATTGACATTCACTGGAGTTCTTTTGATTCTGAATTTAATTATGTAGGAGATCACATGGAAACTGATACTTGTGATTATGCCAAATCATATTTTCAAATTGACTTTATTTAAATGACATTCTGAATCATGGTAAAAAAAAATGAGTATTGTGTCCTTTTTAGCAAACTTATTGACATGATTATTCTCTATCACTGCATTTCCAAACTGAAAATTAAACAGGTCTGCCCAGTTTTGTATCATCTGCAATGTTCACATTGAATAAACACCTAAATTTAAGATATGAAGTGACATTTACGTTGTGAGTGATACTTTGACAAAATATTGTGTATCATACATGTACTAACACCACACCATTATTAACTCATTCCATACTATGGTGACAGGCATTGGTCAGTGGTTCTGGCACTGCCTGGCAAGTCATGCTGCAGCTGCCCTTGCAGCAGCTGCAGCATGACTTGCCAGACAGTGCCAGAACCACTGACTTAATTAAGACTACATGTATATACATGTTGGTACTTGAATCAAAGCTCTTTTCATGAAGAATTTAAATATACAAAAATGTCTTAAATCTAGGTAAATATACAGAAAAATCAGGGACTGGTATGGAATGAGTTAACTATGTACATTTTGTGGCATATGGCATTTCTAACTTAGATCTAATTTGCAAATCCATATGTAGCTGTGTTCTTCTGAGTCCTTCTGGTTCACCTTATGAGTAACAAAAAGAGATAAAGGAAACAGATATATAGCTTTGTTATTTTTGGGATACAGTCCTTCAATGTGACAGAATAGACCTATTTAGTTTGGTTCTCGAAGCGGTACCAAAAACATATTCTTTTCCTAACTACCCAGACTATAAAAGGACATCTAGAGCATGTGGCACTTGATACCAACTGTCTTTCACATCTCATTACACATTGAATGGTCCTATTTTTGACATATAGAAATGATATTGTGGATGTGGTTCACTCCAATATAATGCTATTTGCAGATGACACAACTCTCTATTTAGATATAGAAAATTCACTTATTGCTTCTAAAACTATCAATTCTGATTTTTTTTCCTTACAAGGGTGGTCTGAGGATTGGCATGTTAATTTCAATGCTGAGAAAACTGACTCCATGCTTATTACTCAGAAAACAAATACTATCCACCATCCTCCTATCCAATTTCAAGGTCGAGTCCTTGATGATGTGTATCAACACATTCAAGCACCTTAGAGTCACGTTGCAATCAAATATCAGGTAGTCAAATCATATTAGTGATATTAGAAATAAAGCCACTGAATTGGTTAATATCATGAAGAGCCTAGAATATAAACTTGAGAGACAAACCTTGAAACTATTTATATCTGGTTCATTGGACCAATATTGGAACATCAAGTCCACTATGGAGCAGATGTACTGAAAATGAGCAAGGCAAACTTGAACAGGTCCAGCCTGAGGCTGCCCGAGTGATAACTGGTGCAGTGCATCGTACAAGTCATGCAAAGTTATATGAAGAACTGGGATGGCACAAACTATCCAAATGCAGGGAAGCCTCAAAAATAACCTTAATGTACAAACTTATATTGTATTTGTGTCTTTTTGCCCAGAACCACTTCCTAGTAGTCAATATCCTATTCCGCAGTTCGAACTCTTTACTCTCCATAAGCTAACCTGTCCCTGTCTAACCTGTATACATATGGAATTACTATTGTCTATATTGCACACGTTCCTCTGTAAAATTTTGACATAGGCTGTATCAGCCCAAATAAATTAAAGGGTCTTCAGCGGGTAACTACTCAACATGTTTCGGAGCCTTTTACCCGTACATGTCTCTCTGAGTAGCGGCTCCTTGTCTAAGCTAAATATTCAGCAAAGACAACCCACATAATAAAGAATAAATAAGAATAAATAAGAACGTGGCAAATGATGAATTAGCGAAATACGTGAAGTTTTGCTTATAAATACAGAGCTTCGTTATGAAAGAAGAACCCCTGTCAAACAAACCATAATTACTAAATTTGTATTGTACAGGTTCAGATAAGAACAATTTGACTTACCCCTGAACCAATGTGTACCCTTTCTGGCTGGACAGTTTATCCTAGTTAAACCACCCGCCAGTGTATAACTGAAATGGAAACAAGCTGGGGCCTTATATTCAGTCCCAGTGATAGTAAAATAAACAGTTGCAACTAGATCACCTGTACAAACCAAGGGAAATCCCAACAAGGACTGCAACAATGGACATCCTGCACCAGAAATGTAAAACAAACTCTGTGATGACACCTACCCCCCAAACAATTAAGCTCTATTTAACTGCCAACTCTGAGTCAATGTATCAACTTAATGTGTCAGGTTTGTGACATTTGAGAAAATACTGTCGATTTTGAGTAAATGTGCATTTAGGCATGTCAGAAAAGAATGAAAGTCATTAGCATTTATGTCAAAAAACATGTTATCAAAACAATTTTTCTTAACAGGATTTTGAGTACAATTAGGCAAGCTTGTAACTGTCGTCAGTAGCTGCTTGCTACCTATAGCCCCTGGGGGTTTGACCTAACAGAAAACAAGCTAGCCTAAAATGTCTGAAAGGTGAACATTAAAACAGAATGATGCCAAAAGATAAAGTTAAGTAGCAAAACAGACAAGTCTAAAAACTGTAAATTATTATAGCCAAACTTTCTAATAATCTTTGGATATTAACAGCTAAATTATAGGGCAAGTCAGAAAAGAATGAAAGTCATTTGTATTTAAGTCAAGAGAATGCGATGAAAATATAATATTTCTTAACCTTATATCAAGCACATTTAGGCAAGCTTGTAACTGTCGTCAGTAGCTGCTTGCTACCTATAGCCCCTGGGGGTTTGACCTAACAGAAAACAAGCAAGCCTAAAATGTCTGAAAGGTGAACATTAAAACAGAATGATGCCAAAAGATAAAGTTAAGTAGCAAAACAGACAAGTCTAAAAACTGTAAATTATTGTGGCCAAACTTTCTAATAATCTTTGGATATTAACAGCTAAATTATAGGGCAAGTCAGAAAAGAATGAAAGTCATTATTTGTACTTAAGTCAAGAGAATGCAACGAAAATGTAATATTTCTTAAACAGATATCAAGCACAATTAGGTGAGCTTGTAACAATATCAATTTAATATACAATCTTCTGGGCTAAATGCAATTTAATATACAATCTTCTGGGCTAAATGCAAGGAATTTTTACCTTTCAGATAATTTGGCTAAAGTTGCAAAATTTCTTTTGCCAAACTTTAACTTCTTTAGCCAAACTTTAATCTTACATGTTGTACAGTCATTTATGACCCCCCTCCCCCCCAAAAAAAGAAAACATGTATCCCAGCTCACCTCAATACAAGGCCTACAAGTAATTTGATGGAGCCTATTCAGTAAATATGCATGTATTATTATTATTGTTATTATTATAACTTTTATAATTATTATTAAAGGTAAGATAATACTTCAAAAAATGCTTCCCCCAAAATTACAACATCACACAACTTTTTCCAGTTTTCAATTGATAAAACTTGGACATGGTCATTGACTACAATATTTGTCAGAACTCAATATCATTATTTGTGTAATGGTGCCTTTAACTGTTTTTAAGCTTTTACACGTGTGTATGAGCTTACTGTATATTTTTTATAGCAATGATAATAATACGAGATATCCATCAATTGCTTAATACAATTAATGGTTGATTTTAAAATGGCTGCTTGTATAAAGTGGTTAAATTCAGAGGAAATTATTGAAATTGAATATTTGATTTGAAGGTAATCTTGACTGTCTCTATTTGGAAAAAAAACAATGAAACTGGAGATTTCAGTTTTAGAAATATGTACAAGCATACAATTAACTCAGATTGAAAGTAAATGGACTCAGACTGTGGAAGAAAAAAAAATTGATGCAATGTTGATACTGGTAGAATGATAGCTTAGACACATACACATAATGTGATGTGCATACAGAATAAAATCTCAGCTGCATAACTGCTCCTTTCCATCAGCATGAATGAAAATATATTTTAGATCATTATCAAGGTTCCAATTTAAGAAAAACATTTCTTAACAAAGTATGTGTAGGCCTATGCCAGACTGCTTGAAGCAGACACTCTTCTACATGCATTACCCATTTTGGCCACCAGATGGCAGTGCATTCAACAAGGCTATTGAGCACATACTAATTTTTCATCCATATATTTCACTTAATTTTGGCCCTCCAGGGCACACGTTTCATAAAAATCCTGTCTTTTGACCTTAGTGGATACATATAGTAATGTGACAAAAAACTACCTATCATGAGGACCGAAATTGGGAGTTACAAGTCACAATACAAACTCAAAGAAGTATGTATTTTTGGTCATGCCAATTTGCCCTCATGATATATTATTAGGGGAGACAAAAGAGCTGTTTATGCCTGAACTTAGGAAAGAAGCACAACAGTTAATGTGTTTGAAATAAGCTTCCTACTGCTGAAGTCTATCAGAAGCTGAATAAAGTTTTCTTTCCACTATTTTGATGATAAAAGCTCCTTTTTCTGCAGGGAGATTTCAGAAGAAAATCCATCATTTATAATTTTCATCTTCGCCAAATAGGTGAACTTGTTCAAGTTTTTTTTTTCCAGATCAACCAATTTTCACCAGTGGCAAATTGGCGAATGGCTAGCCTGAGCCCAGGACCTTGCTCCTGGTTATCTCAGCTCTGTTATATCTGCAAGTCCTGTTGGGGAGACTACCATGTCGGAAACTTGTCAAAGACTCGATATACGCCACTTTCGGTCTTGTACTGAGCTATTTGATCCTTTTTCCCTTCTACTGTCAGATTGTGGAACGAACTTCCTCTAAACTTTTGGCAAATGTCGACACTCAAGGAATTTAAATCTAATTTACTTCCCACCATTGAAAGACCTGTCTCATTTTCTGAATTGCTTTATAATGGTAATTGCTCTCTTTCTATTATGCACACTCGCCTGCATCTCAGAGCCTCCCAACTGAATTCTTACCTCTTCAAAATTGGAGTTAAGGACTGGCCTAAATGCTGTTGTGGTTCAGACAATGAAGATACATGGCATTACTTCTTTTTTTGTGCCCTTTACATCATACCCAGGTCCAGACTACATAACGAAGTGTCTACCTTAGCCCTGTTTACTTTACAATCTGTACTGTATGGTTCTTTAAGCTGCTCTTTTGCTGACAATATTAAGAGTTTTTCAACAGTACATGATTTTGTAGCAGCAACAAAATGTTACAAGCCATTTGGTATAGATTAATGCAAATTGGGCTTAACGACTTACAAGTAAGTGACTTAGTATATAAATTACAACACTTATGACCCCTCTGTCTGTTTTGTAACATAGACTGTCGCCTTCTTTTTGTAGCACTCACATGATAACCCAGCTTACGCTTATATAACCTGGGTGATAGTGTGCGCATTGTGTTTCTTTTGTCCTGTACTGACTGTCTTTTCTTCCCAGCGCAAAGGATTCAGATAGGGCAAAGACCTGTTTCCTAATCGTGGACTACATGAGAAACATGTAGTAATTCATTTGCATGAGTACCATAAAATATTTTAAAAACTAAACATCGAGTGGTCAAGACGGTAAAATGACCCTTCCTTTTTTTGTATTATGCCATATTATTTTTGCATAGTACTGGATATGAGTTGAATCATCCATAACCAGTTCTTGCATTAAAAGAGTAAGGTGCTGCCATCCAGTGAGCACTACTGTAAATACTTATGATCACTGAAACACTGGCTCTGACTTAATGGTATGACACCACAATAATGAATCAGCTGTGACCCGGATAACTACTCCAGCAATCTACATGTCCTTTTGTAACTTGACAGACATATAAATGTTCAAGGCCTAATACAAGCATATATCAAGTTTCATGTAGATGTGTTAACTCATTCCATACCAGTCCCTGATTTTTTCTTATATTTACCTAGATTTAAGATGACAATTGCATATTTAAATTGTTCATGATAAGAGCTTTCATTCAAGTACCAACATGCCTATAGTTTTAAGTCAGTGGTTCTGGCACTGCCTGGCAAGTCATGCTGCAGCTGCCACAAGGGTAGCTGCTGCATGACTTGCCAGGCAGTGCCAGAATCACTGATCAATGCCTGTCACCATAGTATGGAATGACTTAAACTGCAAAAAAAGTTGGACTTGACAAAAAATATGAACACATAGACAGAGAGACAAACAGACACAATTACCCCCCCCCCCCCACACACACACACTCCAAACACACATGACAGAAAATATCCTCTCAGCCTATAGGCTAAGGGGTATAAAATGTGCATGCATGCTGATACAGTGGTACCTGCCCTAAAGACCACCTCTTGTGAAAGATTGTACTAGTTTTTAAGACCGCCATTTCAAGACACTGGCCTTTCATTTCTTTCCTAGCTTACCTGCATTGAAAGACCACCTGTCATATGTGACCACTTTTACCTGGCATTAAGGGTGGTTTTAAATAGCAGGTACCACTGTTCATGTATATTGATGTTTAATTGCCTCAGGGTTCAAACAATAGTGGCATAAATACCTGTCAATCTTGCTGGCGGTGGGTTCCACACCATAGACAACGTCATCATAACCCGCATCGGCAAAGAACTCGGCCTCGGCCAAGGTGGACACCACTATGCAGGACTTTGTCCCTCCCGTCATCAGATCTGCACACTGACTACAAACACATTCAAACAACTGTATTTTACACCCATGTACAGACCCCACCTGGATCAGGCTTTAATCTGATATCACAAAATGCATAACTTGGTTGACTATACATTTTCTGTTATACTGATTTAATTGAAGACTCAACAAATCCTTTTTCCCTCTGGTGTAGTACATACTAGGCAACCAAATACTGATCATATTTTGCTTGCTCCCCATTCTGACTTGTCACCATTTTAAATCATCTTGGCAAAAGCTAAGATTTCTGTTGCCCCCCGGGACAACTGCTTTGAGTTTTTTAGTAGCCCTGCCTACTTTTTTACTTGTCCCTGGCTAGGGACATGGTCAAGCCCTACAGCTCTCCCTGCTTTGATATGGCCATCTTGCGCTTTTCAGTTTGCAACATTTACCACCTTTTCAAGGTGGCTTCAAGGATCCAAAATTTCAGTTGTAACATCTGGGTCCATTTATAAATGTTCAGTCACTCCTACATACTTTGGTGTTGGAGATACAGACACACAAATGCAAAAGTTGTTGCCATGGCAACAAAACAAAAATCATTTCTTGCAGTAAACTTGGGTTGTCACCTGTGATCTTACTAACATTTTGCACCATGGTCATTGAACTGTTTTCAAAACATAACACAATGCATGATCTAAAACAATCAATAAAATAATTTTGCCCACAATATAAAACCAAAACAGGGGTTGCCATGGTGACATATTACCCCAAATTTCACAACAGTAGCATAATATTATTCCACTTGAAATGCACCCATTATCATTATTAAATCTTAAGTTTCATTGAAGTACATGTAAGTTATTATAAAACATACAATATTACCAAATTTGACACAAATTGCCAGACATCATCTAAAAATCTGCAGGCCCTATCCACAGTAAAGACGTGAAAGTGAAAAAATTTGAGAACATGTAGCCTTAGTGGTCAATGGGGTTACAGCAGTCTCTATCTTGAAACAACACTTCCAATGGGAAACAAGTTATAAACCCTAACAGTGGTCTTTGTAGACAGTTTTTACTTGCACACTATATATATATATATATATATATATATATATATATTGCAGTTGATATATACAGTGAAACCTTATTTTGAGAGACCACTGTGAGGAAAGACCACCTGCCTTTTCAGACCATGTTTACCATGTTCCTTCTACCATATTTCCCATGTTATTGCACCTATGTTGAGAGACCACTTGCATTATGTGACCACTGCCATAGGGGCGGTCTCTCAAAACAGGTTTTACTGCACAGTAAAACTCAGGAATAGAGAGACCTCTATAAGAGTGGCACCTGCTTAAATGGGACAATTTTTTTTCCCAGAACCAAATATTTAAAAGTCTTT
This sequence comes from Hermodice carunculata, assembly GCA_964020975.1. NCBI lineage: Eukaryota > Metazoa > Annelida > Polychaeta > Eunicida > Amphinomidae > Hermodice > Hermodice carunculata. The sequence goes on along the minus strand of OZ026618.1, from coordinate 81,929,548 downwards.
TCATGTTAACAGCATTCTGTAATGGGAACACCTCTCTATTTTGCATTAAGGACAGTCTTTTCTGTACCAAACGGAAAAAGTATGTGCAGAATGGGGACAAGGCGGAAGCAAAGACTGTACATCTGTCAGAGACTCCTTGGGGACTCTCTCTATATTTGAACTCAGATTGACTGTTTCAGTCGTCATTGCACTCAGTGCTCTTCCTACTGAACGACGAATGTCATCCAAAGTCAGCGGCCACTGCATGAACGATCATTGTTCCAGGCATGTCACTCAAAATAAGTGAATTTGCACAAGGTCTGACCCCCAACAATTAATATTTTTCAAGATAATAGCAAATTCTGAATTCTTGGATTGAGATCACAACTCTTCGTTTCATACATTTTCAGAAAAAAGGTGAATTGTTGCTGATAAGTGAATGAATGACATGCCTGTTGTTCAGGATCTGATACATGTACTTGCGTGCATGACCTCATTATATAATTCTGTCTTGGAACTCATCAGTAATGTCTGAATATAAACACATCAGCACAGGTCACATTTGGCTACAAATATTGAAGGCCTAGAACTGTCCCTGGGTTCATTATGCCACAAAGCAACACTATCCTTGATGTGACTCAGTCTGTACAGGGTTACAATTCACAAGGCATAATGCCTATTGCCACATAGCAATAGCTGGGGAGCATCTATTAAGACCTTGGAGTCCCCAGAAGTATCCTGGTGTGATATTGCAGCAATTGACCAGTTTCAAAAAGATTTATTTTTTCAGATTCCCCCCAAAATTAATACATATGTATGTGTGTATGTATGTATGTATGTATGTATGTATGTATGTATGTATGTATGTATGTATGTATGTATGTATGTATGTATAATTAATTAATTAATTAATGGAACATGATGTACCCTATGGAGACCACACCAGCATACATGTACCTCCCAAATAAGCTTTAAGAGGAGCTGGTAATAGGTTTGTGAGAAAATGAAAATGTGAGGAATTGTCAACATTTTAATCATTTTTGAATAAGTACTTTCAGTGGGGGGGGGGGGGTATAAATGGACCTGTACACCTCTACAGATATTGGAAAATGATGGTCATTTGTAACCCAAGTTTTGTGGTATTTTGGTATTATTTCTTGGAAGATCATCATTTTTTAGTACATGTGCTGAATTAGGGGGAGGGAGGAGGGTCATGAAATTTAGTACCCTAAGTACTAATTCAACAAAACGATAGTGTTGAACCATCCCTAAATAATCAATTTCATTGAACATTCCCGTCATTTTAAATTTTGCTACTTTGGAATTTTAAATTTGCAAAATCACAGGTTCTATCATTTTAAACAAAAGGACTAAAGCAAGAAAGTTGTGTGAATACCCTGTATGTATTAAGCTGACCTACACATATTCATTGAGAACTTGAGTATGAAATTTCCTGTTCAGCCACACCTCAAACTGGCATTGATTGTATATGGACTTTGATGGATCAGATGCCTGACCCAGTGACTTAGCATATAGGTAGCAGACCCAGATACTTGACCCAGCGACCTAGTCATATGGATATCACTGACCCAGATACTTGACTCAGTGACCTAGTCATATGAATATCAAGCACTGACCCAGTAACCTAGTCATACGTATAGATCACTGACCCAGATACTCGACCCAGTGACCTAGTCATATGGATCTCAGACCCAGATACTTGACCGAGTGACCTAGTCATATGGATATCACTGTCCCAGGTACTGGACTGAGTGACCTAGTCATATGGATATCACTGTCCCAGGTACTTGACTGAGTGACCTAGTCATATGGATATCACTGTCCCAGGTATGTGACTGAGTGACCTAGTCATATGGATATCAAACTCGTTTTCACATGTTGGAAGGCTTTCATGAATCAGACGTGGCCAACTTTCAAATGAGTCCTGGACTTTCCACACACATGCTAAGACCAGACGATTCAGTACAACTTAACCTTTTAATCAGAACATTACAAATAGGATGCAAATAAAAGCTATAGAGACACACACCTGTTGTACACACCACTATAACTGTGTACATTGCACTATATACAAATTCATTGGTGCTGGTATTACTGAGTATTTGGGCCCCCAAACAGATGGGCCCAAGGCCCTATTTTTTCACCAAACAGTTTGCCCCCCAGGGGCCCAAACATTCTGGAATATTTGTGCCTTTTCTGAATATTTGGGCCCCCTTTCATGTTTGATTTTCAGTACACTTCATGAAATATCTTATAACAGTTGTTATGTTGACTATGTTAAGTGGTGCAATTACATAGCAGAATTGACCATGCCACTGTAAAATCTAATTCCAAACAGACTATGTAAAAGATGCTGGTCACAATGTTTTATCAGCTCAGTATGAAAACAGGTTCAGCTAAAAATGTTAAAAAAAAAAGGGGTCCTGAATCCTGTGAACGACATTTTATTCTATGGTTGAGGGGGAATGATTTTCTAGAGTAAATTCAAAAGTAGTAACTCACTGTAGATCATATGACCTAAACATTGTTGCACGTAAATTGTGACATATCAACATCAGTGACGTAGCGTATTAACATTTTCACACCAGAGTCATGCCGGGGGCATGAATGTCTCGCCAGCGTAATTCAAGCCACTACGAAGTTTTTTGTTGACGGACGGAAGGACAGATAGATGGACGGACAGATGGACAGTGACTGCTTAGTCTCGCCAACAGCTTATGCTGGCGAGACAAAATCAAATGTGTGCGAGCAATGTTTGGTCAGACATCATGTGTAACATGGAATAACTGCAACAAATGTATTATAAACAAATATGGTACACCAGGTCAGCATTGAAAGTAGGCCTAGGGACTACATGTGTATTTTGCGATAAATATCCAATTAGACATAGGAAAAACAATGTCATACATGGCTGGAGAGTGACTTACTATTTTTTGCTCACTCAGGATTGTTTACATTGTTGGTGTGGAAAATCACTTGTGACCTGTGGTCACTTGTGATTTTCAACACCAACAATGATCTTGAGTCGAGAAAAATAATAACTCACGCTAAGCCATGTCAGATTCTCTATATAATAGACTCAGGAATGAAGCCAGGTGACTCAATCCTATTGAAGTTAAAAGTGATTGCAAACATTTATCACTTGTACTAGTACAAGTTGTATTTGTAAGATTTTGAATCTGTGACTTTTTTTGATGCACAAGGTGCAAGAAAGGTTTGATACAAAAAAAAACCATTCTTTTAGCATTAACTTTAACCTACATAATTTATTTGTTCAAGCCTACTTGGCTGCTGAGTCTAAAACTTACAACTGGACCAGCACTTTTCATGAATAGTTGAACTAACCCAGATTAACCACTTTTGTAAAATAATTGATACTAAAAGATTTTTAATTTCCAGTATTATCTAGATACGGGTAGTGGAGGAGGGCTTTTCATTTCCAAATACTTGGGCCCCCTGACACCTGAACAGCCTCACAGAAATAGTTGTACCTGGAGCGGAGGAAATGTTTCATATAGGCATTAAAACAGATTTGGCCTGGTTAAAAAAAATGGTACCTTCACTAAAATTCACTTTCACCCTGGTTATCTGTAGCAAATTTAATATGTCAGGCTGGTACTCTGAGTCAAGATCCACATTCTGAGCTCAACTCTACTTATGGGAGATGTAGCTTACAGAATGCAAGGAAAACTGAATATATACATGTACAGTTGGTGACAGATGTCAAAACTGCCAAGAGTACACTTTTTGTGGTTTGTGTCATTTTCAAACACGGGTATAAGTATAATATGTTAGGCATACAGTTCCATTTTGTGGCATTTGTGGCATGAATTAATTCATCATATCATGCAGATAGCTACAACACAATCTACATGTATTAACTTTGCACCTGGTGTTTTCAGGTATTGTATGGTCCTTTCCTTAATCAAAAAAAAAATAAATAAATAAAAACAAAAACAAAGAAAAAACAAAAACAAAACCAAAAAAACCCACACACACAAAAACACCACAAGCAGCAAAATTTTCATGTGTTTAATGCCTTGGTATCCACCTATAAAATTATGTTAATATCCTATCAAAGAATATTGGTAATTTTCTTTCGGGCAACATTGCAATAATCAAAAGAAATATTTATCTCAAATCATTGTAATCATTTTCTTGGCTCTATGACATAGAGCCAAGAAAATGATTACAATGATTTGAGATAAATATTTCTTTTGATTATTGCAATGTTGCCCGAAAGAAAATTTATGTGCAAGGAAATTTACAGTGAATTTAGCAGTCAGGAGTGGAACGCTGACCTAAACATGAAATTCTACAAAGGTCAAAGCAATTTACCACTTGCATAGTGGTTGTCTTTTCATTGGTATGACATTTATCTTTGATAGTGTTTGTGGATTTTAGTATGGGATCCTTTAGTACAATGCCAGGAGTGTAACACAGACTTTCACCTCATAAAAAAATGGCATGAAAGGCAAATAAGTAACATTATATTAACTGTAGGTGAATTGTCTGTCAATATTGATATTGGATGAACACACTACTGATGTCCTTGTGAAAGAGAACCATATGTCAATTTGCACATGCAAGGTAGAAAACAGAATTTTATGCAGTTAATGTACTCAGTTGGCATTTATTTCCAGAATTGGGAACTTAAATCCACCAGCATTAAGGGAATATGTTCAAGAATACACCTAAGAGATACCACACTTGCTCAAAGGCCAAAACAGTCATTTAAAGTTTTACTCCATCTAAAAAGTATATCATAAGTTTGCTAATTAGGGTACATGATAAAACAATTTAATCACTGTCTTTGAAAATCCACTTCACTGCGCTAACTGGGTACATTTATGCTAAGATTAGGCCAGCCTTAAAAATATTTCTGTTTCGTATAACGTGCCTGGTGTGCGCAAAACGTTGCGGTTGGAATATTTTTTTCAACAGTGCAAAAAAATTTTTTTTCAGGCTGGATTTAACACCACTCGCACGTCCCGTGTGGCAGTTCTGTAATTTGTAAACGCATATCGTTTGGGTACCTACCGTGAATGCTATCGGTACATCGTAGTAAATTTGCGTATACAGTATTGGCAAGTTCCTTGCAATAAAAGGTGTTCCTAAATCAAATTCAAACGAAAAATTTAATATTTCAAATCAGAAATCGAGTGTGCGCACATCGTTCTGCAACTGTACACAAACAGCTGCTTTGGCCATGTGGTGTTGCTTGATTTAACGCTACTCGCACATATCATTGTATCGTTTGCAGACCTACCATGAATGCTATCGGTACATCGTAGTAAATTTGCGTATACAGTATTGGCAAATTCCTTGCAATAAAAGATGTTCCTAAATCAAATTCAAACGAAAATTTTAATATTTCAAATCAGAAAGCGAGTGTGAGCACATCGTTCCTGCAACTGTACACACACAGCTGCTTTGGCCACGTGGTCTGACGCACATCACATATATATATCTTTATTGCTTAAAGCCCGCCATCTGGTGGGCATGGCAAATTACATACTGCAGATCCTGTGCTACATCAAAATGCTTGCAACAGGTCTGGATTTAAATAAATAGATAGAAAATTAAAGAAAAACAAAAACAAAAACAAAACAAAAAAAACAAAACAAAAACCAAAAAAAAAACAAACAAAAAAAAAACAAAACAAAAAAAAAATATATATATAATAATAACACATGATATATACAGCTATGTACAGTGTGATTTGATCAAGGCCTAGGAGGACTTCTTATCTCCATGGCATTGGCCACAAATTTTATTACCTGCTTGGTCACAGTATGGTCCCCCTTGTTGCCAGACATGAGAAATTTAAATTTTTCTGTCTCAGAAAAAGTATCAAAATTGTATAATTTTAAAGATTCGAGCAGTATTTTTCGGTTTGCGGCATATTTTTCACATCTTAGCATGAAATGCACTTCGCCTTCTATATCCTTATTATTACAGAAATTGCAGAATCTTTTATCTGCTGGGATTTTATTGTATCTGCCAGTTTCAATGTGTAGATCGTGCGCGCTTATTCTAAGTTTTGTGAAATGTTTCCTTTTATGAACTGACAGGTTCAGGTCCAGATATTTCTCCCTATTAAAATTACAGTCTTTGAACAGGCAGTACCTTCTCAGTTTATTGGAGTCTCTCCCATCCCCATTTATATATTTTGTCCATAGTCTGGTATATTCAGAGCAAAGATTTTTTGATAATTTTACAGTACATGCCTTTATGTTTAGTCCGCCAATATTTTCCCAAGAATTTTGAAGATTGAATTTAAGTAACATGTTTTTAATATTCATCAACCAACATGGAATATTGTTTTGTATCAAAGAATAGTTTTCATGCAAACATTTAGCAACAAGGCTGTCAGGGTCATGCTGGTGTAAGCATGACCAGTATTTTACAGCAGCACATTGGCTGGTGATAAGAAGGAGATATCTTCCTAGTTCTCCCTTTACTGCTGCAATGCACGACTTCCTGTGCACACCTAGTAAAAAGCGACATAGTTTAACATGTACCTGCTCGGTTGGTACTCTTTCACAGAGTTGCATGAAGTTATCATTGTTTAGGGACTGAATCAAGAAGGGTGCCCAAACTTCACTGGCATAGGTTGCCACTGGCACCACTAAACTTTGGAAGAGCTTTAGAGCCCAGTCTACATTACCGTGCGAGTCAAAGTACCTTAAACTAAATAGAATTTTGTTTGATTTTTCTTTAAGTTTTGTGATGGCAAGATTAAAAGTGCCAGATGCAGTAAACTCAATGCCCAAATAGCAGTAACTTCGAACAATTTCAATGTCACAGTCTTTGTACAAGAACCTATATTTACGAAATTTGTGTCCGCTTTTGTTAAATATGATTACTTTTGTTTTATTGAGATTAACTTGTATTCGCCACTTGTCACAATACTCTCCTAGCTTGTTTAAGGCACTCTGTAGGCCAGAGCTGCTATCGGAGAGGAGCACTAGTTCATCTGCATAGAGTAAACAACCAATGCTGCAGGAGTCTAAGAGAACTGGACTACAAGACTCATCAAAGATGCTCGGCAGATCACTTAGAAATATATTGAATAGCCCAGGGCTAAGTACGCAGCCCTGCTTTACACCAACATTTGATTGAAATTCAGCTGAATACCCATTTTGCGATTTGACTGAGTACAATACATCCGAATACATACTTTGTAGCAGACCCAAGAAGTTGCCCCCAATTCCAGAGGCGGTCAACTTGTATAACAGAGCTTGTCTCCAGACTGTATCAAACGCGGATTTAAAATCCACGAAGCAGGCAAATAAATATTGTCTAGGCATTCTGTTAATATATTTGTCAATGAGGGTCTTAAGCGTGAGAATATGATCGGAGGTTCTGCTTTTATGCCGAAATCCAATTTGATGATGTGGTATTGTTTTGTGCTTTTCTGTGAAGTCCATGAGTCGGCAGTTAAGTATAGTGCACAACAGTTTACAAAGGTGACTAGAGACTGCTATGCCACGATAGTTTCCTGCAATATTGGCATCTCCTTTTTTATGTATAGGAGTGATAGAGTTCACTCTCCACACATGTGGAAAGTACTGGTTGACTAATATGCTGTTAAACAGTTCGGCTAAAAGGGGTACTAAGATATTTTTGCCGCTTTTAATCATTTCATTTAAAATTCCATCAAGTCCAGGGGACTTGTTGCGTTTCAATTTTGAGATGGCCACCTCAACTTCTCGGGGAGTAATTTTAAAATTGAGCTCACTGAATACCAGGCCTTTATTATCTGCAATGAAAGACTCGAGACTCGGGTCAAAATGGGTCCCCGGTTGATTTAGTAGAGCCTGAAAGTGTGAAAGCCATTTGCTGGGGCTGATAGGGTTTGCTTTATGTTTAGTTTCGCGTTCCGTTAGTTCCTTATAGATGTTCCAGAATTGTTTGGGGTCTTTTTCTTCCAAGTTTACCATGCTGTCAATAAGTTTTTGTTGGAAAAGTCTCTTTTTCTTGTTTAGCAATCTTTTATATTGTTTTCTTTTTTGCCTGTATGAGGTTAACAGATGGACATTTAGTGGTTGTGCCCGCAGTTGGGAACACAGTCTTTTCAGATCACACATCACCCGATTGGTCAATTTAGTCACATGCAAGAATGAGCCAATCACGGCTCGTGTTACAGTGTTTTCATCATGGCTTCCGCCCATTGAACATGTGTGAATCTGCCGTAATTTTCGGAGGGAACACACAAACGGGAAGCTTTGTTTATATTGCAGCATGCGAAAATAAAGATTCCAGTGTTAATTGCAACAATTATTTGGAGTCACAGGCAAATACGCAAAGGTAGGGGATAGCGGGAATAGCCGAATGTGTCCCAAATCAGTCCGTGAGACTGGGTCAGTTCACCGCAGATCCACTCCACGCTGTCACTTGCGTGTGACTGGAAGTCATTTCAAGGCACCTATTTTTTCCGACACTGTTAGAACACACCGATAAATGGCATTTGATGTTAATTTGCAGATGAATTCGCCATGCAAATTTTTTATGTATTTTGACGCTGCTTTGACATCTACCCTTGCGGCAGCTGCAGCATGACTTGCCAGGCAGTGCCAGAACCACTGACTTAAGACAATAGGCATGTTGGTACTTGAATGAAAGCTCTTTTCATAAAGTATTTAAATATGGAATTGTCATCTTAAATCTAGGTAAATATGCAGAAATATCAGGGACTGGTATGGAATGAGTCAAGATTAAAGGAACTGGTATGAAAATTGATGTATGATGAACATTTTGAACTGTCTTTCCCAATCTGCATATGCTAAAAATAGCATTCAGAGAATGGATTACCCTCAGTGCCCATAATTTTTTTCCTCTTTTCCTCAATTCTGCATTTTTGTTTTTATTTGAGATTTCACAGTAGAATACTTTACCTACAATATCCATTTTGTTGTCTATGAAATGAAAGAGCACTTTTGGATGTGTTCTTGGGGCAGGTCTGGTGACATAGACCACTGTACTGTGTGTCACTCATACGGCCATCAAATAAATACTTCAAGAGTTTCATAACAAGTTTAAACATATTAAAAGGAAGCTGGTTTTCAATAGGAATGTGGTCCACTATAATGTGTATTCCCCCCCCTCCCAAAAAAAAATTGGTGAAGCTGCGTTTGATCATTGTTGAGATATTATGGTAACGTTGTCCCCTTGTGCACCACTCAGCGGCCTGTTTATTTGGAAAGAGGACGATAGTTTTACATAGGAACATGGTCCATCATAAGATGCATCTTTGACAAAAATTTGGTAAAGCTGTGGTCAGTATTTTTTTAGATATCACGGTAACATCATCAGGGTTGACGCCACTCAGACGTCCTTCAAATTAATACATTAAAAGCTTCATAAAAAGTCTGAAAATAATCAGAGGAAGCCTTTTTAAATAGGGTTCTGGTCCATCATAAGATACATTTCTGACAACAATTTGGGAAAGCAACGGTATTTTTTGAGATACCACGGTAACATCATCAGGGTTGATGCCACTCAGATGGCTTTCAAATAAATACATTAAAAATTTCACAAAAAGTTTTGAAATAATAAGAGGAAGCTGGTTTTAAATGGGGTTTTGGTCCATTATAAGATACATCTCTGACAAAAATTTTGGTAAAGCTGCAGTCAATATTTTCTAAGATGTTGCGGTAATGTCGTCAGGGTTGACCCCATACATTAAAAGTATATAAAAGTTCAAAAATAATCAGAGGAAGCTGATTTTCAAAGGGAACTTGGTCCATCATAAGGTCCTTCTGTGACACAAATTTGGTACAGCTACGGTGAATATTTTTTTGAGATATCGCGATAACGTCGACAAGATGGATGGACAGACAGATGACGAAGGGGATGACAATACCCTCTGGCACTTCATGTGCTGATGGTAAAAACATTATATTCTCACCCTAGGCCTGTTGCATCACCCCAAGCTCTACAAAATTTGGAAGTGGGTCTGATTTTTGTTTCACCTGGTACCTGACCAGCCTCTGGCCTTCAGTTGGCTCGATTTTAAGAGTACATGTAAGTGAAAGGTGCAAATTACAATACAGGTGATTAAATAAATTAACCCTTTCAGTTTCACCTCACAAGGCAGTTGTGTTGATAATAAGTGTACATATAATCAAAGAAACATGATTACATGTAGTTTGTAAAAGCAAAATTTGCGATTGTGATACTGAGTTCCAGTGGCTTGGCAGAGGAAGATGGGCCTAATACATACGCTGCAGACTCAAAATCTCATTCAGAAACAATAGCATAAATTTTTCAGTCTACGTTTTAGGCAAATCTGACAGATGTTGCTTGTATATTTTAAAATTCAACATTTAGCAAACTAATCTTGGATTCTTTCTCCATCTGTACATGTTCAATTACACAATCATAAAAATCTAGAATCCAGCACAATATCACTGTCAAAAGTACATGCCCATTGTCAGAAGTGTATAACTCATTTACCGTTACATGTATAGTTAACAGTGTACATCTCTGTTCATAGTTTGTGTGTAATAAATACAAATCAGAAGATAAAAGATAGAAATAGAGTGTACTTATTCTCAAATGATGAGGTCAAGAGCAAACATGACCTGAACAAAGTTTTTTCCCCCAACCATACAGATTACTCTCATAACAGGAAAACACACAAATCATGCACATGTATGTATATCTATATTTGAATTTCTTTACTCCAGAATTAAAAGTATTCTATAAAGTTTGCATCTAATTTTGCTTTACTTTACTTGTATGTTGTAAATTTATACAATAAGCCCTGCATGTCTCTCTAGTACTTGAATGAAAGGAATTAATCCTTTAGCGTTAAAATGATTAAATTTCTTAATATTATATTTATTGCAATGAGGAATTCCTGAACAGTTTCAGCAGTGCTGAGCACATGGGGTTTATTTGCATGGGCATAATAATAAGCCATGTCATTGTTTGCACAGTCATTAGTCCATGACCCTGGGAAACCAATTGGGCCACAGCAAGAGTCTCTCATAGGGAACAGGAAACAATTAGCCATGAGGAGAAGAATGGGCCAGTACAGACTATCCACTACCATTGTTCTGACTACTTTGAAATCCTCTATTGATGTAAAAACAAATTAGCACAATCCACTTACTGGGCCGCAAATATGGAAAGCTACATGTGAACCCACTCCCAAACAAGTCAAGTGTGATGTTCCCAAGTTAAAAAAGTCAAGTTTTCAGGGATGAAACCACTATTATATTTACTGTATATTCTCATATTAGCATAAAGGCATATAACTTTTGTTGCGTCACTTTTTAAAATAAAGTATGCAGTTGGTGTTGTGCAGACACCTTTCATTTAAAACATTCAAGATAAAAAAGGCGAGTCTACAGATAGATTCAAAAGTTATGCCAGTGTTGACCTGTCATAGCCAGGAAACACGTGCTCCGAGCACAGCTTGCCAGCATTACTTCACTGCGTATGAATATGTGATTCTCCCTCTGTTTATAAAATTCATCATGGAAAAAATATCTGTCAAACCAAACAACACAAACAGGCTGATAAGTTCATGTACTAGTCTTGCTGAAACAGTGGGTTAATTACAGGTAAATGGCCCCTAAAGGTGTCAGCACAAGACAACCAAGAACTATTTAGTGCAGTAACCTGCACCTGATTGGCCACATTAAATAAACGGACATCAAAACAAAAATATCAAATCCAGGCATGTTTCCCAGATTTTTTTTTCTGACTCACCATTGAATTTGATCCTGGACATAGATATATATTTTCAGTTCCTGCTGATTTCAACTTAAAACAAAAAAAAAAACAAAAAAAAAACAAAAAAACAATTTTGTGCGACTTCTGCGCGAAAAAATATGAAAGTCCTACCAAGTCAGAAAGAATGTTACAAAATCTTGAAAAATTCCAATCCTGCAATAAAACCCTATGGATATAAATCTATGGATATGTAGTAATCAGAAAATATATAGGTTTAATGTACTTGTGAACAAAATTAAATGGGTAATATCGATCCCAAGTTGCCAGTCTTAATGTGCACTAGCTTCACATCTTCCACCTTAAGGTCTTGGAGTTACCAGAGGTGTCCCAGTGCAATTTTGAGGCAACTGCCTAATCTGTTTTGAAGAAGATTTTTTATTATGTTGCCAAAAATTCACTAAAAAAAACCCCAAAAATTATTAGAGTGTGACCTGTTGAACAATCTCATGAGTACAGATTGAGGTCAGTCATAAAGACACCAGATATCACTCAGCAGTACCATAGCAGAGTACAGACTGAGGTCTGCCATAAAGACAGCAGGTACCACTCAGCCGTACCATAGCAGAGTACAGACTGAGGTCTGCCATAAGGACAGCAGGTACCACTCAGCAGTACCATAGCAGAGTACAGACTGAGGTCTGCCATAAGGACAGCATGTACCACTCAGTAGTACCATAACAGAGTTCAGTCATAAAGACAGCAGGTACCACTCAGCAGTACCATCACAGAGCTCAGACTGAGGTCAGTCATAAAGACAGCAGGTACCACTCAGCAATACGATAGCAGAGTTCAGACTGAGGTCTGCCATAAAAATACCATGTGTGTCTTAAAAAAAAATAAAGCAAGGAAGAATGCGAATGAAGAAAGCTACACTTCAAAAGTTTTTGGGCCTGCATGTACATCAAAATGCAGGTCTCTGACACAATTTGGTGAAGCTGTAGACATCTTTCTTTATGTTACTGATTAACATTAACTAGACACTCCAGCAGACAGATAGGCTGCCGCCTGAGACAGGAACCTAAATGTGCTAAGAATGCCTTCACCTGTTGGTCTCAGGTCACAGCAATATGAAATGTAACTGGCAGTGAAACTCAGACATTTCACCAACTGTCAAGTTCACAAGATTTGGTCTAGGTCCAGTAAGCTCCACGTAGCACAGTCAATTTGTATATACAGTAAAACCTCTCTGACCAAACACCACCGTACACCAAACACATCTCTATATATAATGAACACCATTTTTCTTGGTTCCAAATATATGCTTCCAATGTAAGTAAACCTCCCTGTACTGAACACCTCCCCATACCGAACACTTTTTTCCGGTCCCATGGGTGTTCAGTATAGGGAGACCTGTTTTACTGTACGTTTACAATAGATTGTTATCTCTGCTATTCAAACTTACATTGTTTTATGTGTTTTCATGTGAGGTCTGAGCTGACATCCATATTTTTTACACCTGTCTAACATCGCAGTACAGTTTCTCTTCACACGATCCAGGTCCACCAGGAAGGAAGGACTGGGCACATCACGCACAGTCGCTGGTAGGCAACTCATCACTGCTGGTTATGTTGATAGACAAATTGGTACACATATATCTGCAAAACAAATAAAAGACAGTGGACTTAGGTGGGTCCAAGGATCCTACAGTGGTAGTAATTAAATGCTGGCTTTTAGGGATCTGAATGTAACTGGCAGATCAGAACAAGGCGCATACATGTACATAAGGCATCACGCATAACCACAAATTTGAAAGTGTAATTTTTTAAACTGTCTGACTAATTCAGGGGACAGATGGCCAATTCACCAAGAAATTTACACTCAACTGATAAAGTTTTAGTCAAAGAAGAAAGTCATTGATTCATATTATTTTGAAATTCAACCCCTGTCTTTATATACATGCATAGAGAAAAAAATGTTGCAAAAATATGCTGCACAAAGGTACTCAACACAATATGCCTGTCCCACTTTACAAGCACATCAGTTGGGACCAGCGATGCATGGGAACATTCACTTTTCAGTCTACAATGATATACAGTAGAAAGGTTTAAACTCTACCCTCAAACCTATTTTCAAGTCAAAAAAAAAGTTTAAAAGCATGGCCATTCTACCCTGTAACCAGTAGTATGTACAGACACTTTGACCTGAACACATGGTCCCACTGGTTCACATGTTAATAAGCACCTTGCACTGCCCCACACTAGTCTAGTTTGAAAAGTACTTGGGTGCACATACACATGCACACTGATATATATATATATATATATATATATATATATATATATATATACATAAAAACACATGCATGTATGTGGTCAATCCTTTAAAAGACGGCTCTAGTGACAGGCTACCTTCCTCCTAACCTTTTAAGACAACATGTATCATGTGCATATTGTATATTATAATGTTGTTTGACCTCAGTTGAGAGACCTGAGCCACCAAGATACATACAAGTGTACATACATCATAAATATATATATATATATATATATATATATGTAAAGTTTTTATAAGTTTTTCCATGATTTCTCTGCTTGGTCAGGCACTTTGCCTAACCCTTTGGTAACCACACACACAGCTACTGTGTAGTCACACAGATTTAAGCACCTGTCATCAGGGCTTTGTGTTTGCTTTTTTAAGTACTGCAATTCAAATTTGCTTTAAGTCATCTTTTACAGTGACAGCACTGGTCCCAATAAGACTGAAACGTTGTGTTACATTATGACGACTGCATGTCTTGCGTAACAACAGAAGTTACCCCCCCCCCCATTTATAAGCAGGCTACACGCTGGTTAACCAACAGTTCCTGAAGAGTCGTGGAAAGTGACAAAACTGGTTGAACTTACCATTTGCCATTGTGATCTTTCCTAGATCCTTTGCTTATATATATATATTAATATTCACCTTCCAGACATTTTAGCCTAGCTTGTTTTTTGTTAGGTTAAACCCCCAGGGGCTGTTGGTAGCAAGCAGCAGCCTACGACATTATTACAAGCTTGCCTAATTGTACTTGATAACTGGTTAAGAAAATTTATATTTTGATTGCATCTTCATCTTGACTAAATACTAATGACTTTCATTCTTTTCTGACTAGCCCAACAAATTTTGTTGGTAATATCCAAAAGACTACTCAAACGTTTGGCTGCAATAATAATACAGATTTTAGACTTGCCTGTTTTTGCTATTTAATTTTATCTTCTGGTATCATTCTGTTTTAATATTCACTTGCAGACATTTTAAGCTTACATGTTTCGTGTCAGGTTAAACCCCCAGCGGCTATCGGTTGCAAGCAGCAGACAACACCAGTTACAAGTTTGCCTAATTGTACGTAAAATCTGGTAAAGAAAAGTTATGTTTTGATAACATGTTTTTGACTAAAATGCTGAAGACTTTCTGATCATTCTTTTCTGACATGCCTAAGAACACATTTACTCAATGTAAAAAAAAAAATAATTCAAATTTGACAGTATTTCCTCAAATGTCACAAACCTGACCCATTACGTTGAAACATTGACTCAGGGTTGGCAGTGACATAGAGCTTTATTGTTTGGAGTCTTTCAAAGTGAGGAGTAGGTGTTATCATGGGGTTTAATTCACAATTCTGGTACAGGATGTCCATTGTTGCAGTACTTGTTAGAATTTCCCTCAATTTGTACAGGTGGTCTAGGTGCAACTGTTTACTTTACAATCAATGCGACTTAACATAATGCCCCAGTTTGTATCGACTTCAGTTATACACTGGCAGGTGGTTTACCTAAGATAAGCTATCCAGCTAGAAAGGGTACATACTGATTAAGGGGTAAGTCAAAATTGTTTTTATCTGAACTTGTACTATACAAATTTAATAGTTACATGTACGTTTGGTTTTACAGGTATTCTTCATTCATAATGAAGCTCTACATTTGTCAGCAAAACTTCATGTATTTAGTTAATTCATCATTTGCCAGGTTTAATTTTATTCATTAGTATGTGGGTTGTCTTTGCTGAATATTTAGCTTCCAAGACAAGGAGCCGCTACTCAGAGAGACATGTATGGGTATTGGCTTCGAAATATGTTCTGAGTCATTACTCGCTAAAGACCCTTTAATTTATTTGGGCTAATACTCCCTATGTCAAATTCTACAGAACTTGCAATATGGACAATAGTATTTCCATGTGTATGTAGGTTAGACAGTGACAGGTTAGCTTATGGAGAGTAAAGAGTTTGAACTGCGGAATACAGTATAATGACTACTAGGAAGTGGTTCTGGACAAAAAGACACAAATACAATAAATTAAAATCCTGACTTTGGTGCATGGTTCATTGGATGCATTCACGCCACAAAGATTGAAGTTGGAATGGCATCTCTGTCTATAATAATCTTTGAGAGATTCAATTTCCAAATTTTCCAATGCCCCTAATTAGCCCCATTTGAAATTCTGCATCTTTCATTTACTGTCCATTAGATTGGCAGGTGCAACAAACCTACACATGCACACTGAAGTAAGTGTCCATTTGCAACAAATTGGGAAGCCTTCAACTTTAATTCATGGTTCATTGGATGCAGTAATGCCACAAACTTACAAATAAAAGTTGCAATGGTACCTCTATGTACAACAGTTTCAAAGTCATTCAAGATTTTGAATAGGTGTATTCGCCTTATTTCCATAAATTAAAATCCTGTTACTTTGGCTCATGGTTAAATAGGAGGCACCTATATCACCAACATCTAGAGTCAAGTTGAAATGGCACCTCTATTATAACAGTTTTAGAGGTATATAAGATTGAAATTGAAATTTTGTGTATCCACCTAATTTGCATAAATTAAAATTCTACAACTGTGGTTCATGCTTCATTACATGCAACTATATCACAAACCTACAAAGTTAAGTTAGAATGGCACCTGTATGTATAATAGTTTTGAAGTTAATCAAGATTTAAATTTGTGTATTCACCTAATTAAAATCCTACAACCTTGTTGCATGGTTCATACATGTAGGATGCGGCTTTGCCAAAAACCTACAAATTGAAGCTGGAATGGCATTTGGATATATTTAACTTTCAAATTTTTCAATGTCCCTAAACAGCATAATTTAAAATTATACAACTTTCATTTATACATGTATTGCCAGGTGTCACAAACCTATACATGTACATTGAATTTTGTTTCTGACTGGAATAAATGTAGTTTGGAAGATATGTAGCTTTCAAAATTTTAGTTGCTGCTAATGTGCATAATATTAAACACCATGACCATTCAAAACGATATGCATAATTTAACTGGTAGGTCAGTCACCATGGCAAATTTGGTGGTTTTTGGAATAATAGTGTCTGTGATAAACTCTGGACAAATTTGGTTGTAAAGAAGAACTAGAAAAGAAGATTTGCTCCACAGCAAATTTGGCTGTGGAGCCTTCAAAATGAGAACAGTTTGAAATGCTACACTGTGCCATTGTTCAACTTAATCTAAATTTTGTGTATTAGCCTAATTTATATAAATTGAAATTCTACAACTTGGGTTCTTGGTTCATTGCATGTGGCTATGCCACAAATTTATAAAGTGAAGTTTGAATGACACCAAAATCTATAATAGTTTTGAGGCTATTCAAAATCTTAATTTTGTGTATTCTGAGTTGATTCTAGGACTCATGTGAAAGGGGCCAAATTGGTCCACGTGATTTTCCAGAATGGGCTAAATAGCCAAAATGATGGGCCAACACAATAGAAATGCACTAAGATATAAGCATTAAAGGTGAGGGGACCTGCCCCTCATGTGTAACAATCTGGGCCAAAGTTGTCAAAAGGTGGTAAAATCCCCCACCCTAGATTCAACACTGTGTATTTATCTAATTTGAATGAATTAAAACCATGCAACTTTGGTATGTGGTTGACTGGATGCCTTTATGTCACAAACCAAATTGGATGTTTTAAGATTTAGATTTTGTCTATTCCCCTTATTTGCATAAATTAAAATCTTATAACTTTGGTTCATTGGATGCACCTATGTCACAAACCTGTAAAGTAATGCTGAAATCACTATCTATAACAGTTTTGAAGTCAATATTAATATTTTGTGTATTCATCTGCTTTTTGCATACATTTAAATTCTACAACTTTGGTTCATGGGTCATTACATGCAGCTATGCCACAAACCTACAAACTGAAGTTGGAATGGCACCTCTATGTATAATACTTTTGGTTCATTATATGTGGCTATGTTACAAACCTACAAATTCAAGTTGAAATGATACCTCTATCTATAATAGTTTTGGGTTATTCAAGATTTAAATTTTGCATATTAACCTAATTAGTATAAATTAAAATCCTATAGCTTTGGTTCATGGTTCTTTGGGTGTAAATTTGCCACAAACCTGTAAATTGAAGTTGGGATGGAACCTCTAGCTATATATAACAGTTTTTTCTATTTAACAATAGAACTCTTGGAAAACCAAATTGTTTGGGTTCGCACCCAGGCATAATAATCCATCATTTAAAAATAAAATTATACCCCATACTGTATCTCATCTCTTTAACACACATTCATAATGTGCATATACTTTTATCCGAGTGTTGATACTTGAAATTTATGATTAAACCTGCCACCTATCTTAACAGTGCTTCAGTCAAGATGTCGCTCCAGTTTTTAAGCTTCAGGTGTGCAATGCAGTGCATAGCTCTAGCAATACTTAAGCAATGCTATGTTCAGTGCAGGTAGGCAGTGCTTGGGACTCCCCTCAAGCTTAAGCATTGGGTAAGCAAATGAGGATATTGCTCAAGCTATACTGAAGCTACGCTTGAAGTAATCAGTGCTTAAAACAGGCGTGCGTAACTCACCCTAGTCTTAGTTTGGCAGGGTGAATCCCACCGTGGGACCCACATTTACTAACAAAGTGTCATGCCAGCTGAGCTGTGCATAGTTATGTCTGGGTGCAAACCCAGACATTTTGTTTTCCAAAGAATTCTTTCTTTCTTTTTTGCTTTCTTTCTCCTTTACGACCAAAACTTTTCTGGAGTTTTTCTGGAACACTATTATTCCAAAAATCACCAAACTTGCCATTGTGGCTGACCTACTGGTGAAATTAAGCAACTGGCATTGGAATAGTCATGATGTTTAAAATTATGCAAATTAGGTGCAACAAAAATTTTAAAAACTCCATATCTTCCAAACTACTGCAGATGAAAACATAGTTCTAACTTACACATGTAGGTTTGAGACGTTCAGATGGCGCTGGGCAAATACCCAAACTAACAAGAAACTTCACAGAAAACAAAAAGCCTGGAAGCAGTATACACAAAACAAGACAGAAGAAAACTATAAGAAATACACAAAAGCTTGAAGTCAAGCCAGATGGGTAACGCGGAAGGCTTCAAAGCAGCATGAGAAGCGAATGGCTCAAAATATTAGAGGCAATCCAAAGTTATTTTGGAAGTGTGTTAAATCAAAATGTATTAGTATTACAGGATGATGCAGGCCAATCCCCTGCACTACCATTCCTTCTCCCTGCACTCTGAATTTCTATTTCACCCTGTTGCTATCAAGCCCTGTCAATTCAATTTTTCTCCCAGCACCCTAACAGGTAGTCCTGTAAACTTTTAGTGCCTTTCCAAATTCCAGGTGAGGGAAGACTAGGCCTACAACTTTACAAGCGATGAGTGTTGGGGGATATATCCAGGGCCAGGGGCTCACCACAGCTGTGAGAGAGTGTGGTGGACCCTTTGCCTCGGCTCTGGTCCTGGAAAACATGGCAGCACGACCTGATTAGGATAACCATGTCCATGGTTTCCTCCACCTCATCTATTTTTCTTTTCTTTCCTTTCCTTTTTCCCAGGCCACCTGTGTCGCACAGCCTGTCACAGGACCGCAGGCTATTTAGCCTATAGTAGCGCTTTATAACATAAACATAAACGGAGAGCCACAGCAAAATCGTTACGATTTGGTTTCTAAAAAGTAACTCACCCTAATGAACGGTCTCTACAGGACTACCCGTATATAACTGAACTGAACCTTAGACAGAGAGTGTTCAAAATTAGCTGTCCCTCACTTTGTGTGGTCATTTGCCAATCGATTTTTTTCATGTTTCCGGTCAAAACACCGGAAGTAGTATTCTGCCAGTTTCGTTTCACTGGCACGCGCACTCCTCTCTCATCAAACACTTCCTGGACTGTGATTCATGCGCAGTATGCAGTTTCTTGTCTGGACTGTTCACCGTGTAGACATTTATGAAACCCAGCGCATCTCAAATTAGTTTCAAAAGTAGATCCGACGGCCAAAAATAAAAATAAAAAAAAAAATCAGTTGATACAGCAGTTTTGGTCGCATTTGTGTCAAAAATTGTAACCTTTGAAAATATATTTTAGCTAAAGGAAAAATAAATGGCACCACAAGTTCGCTTCTTGTCGGAGCGGAAGACTGCAAACTACGCGCACGGATATTGGCAAATCTGAGTGACATGGCTAGGACGGTGCTACAATGAGAAAAGATGGACGACACAGTCGAAGTTGAAAATGTATAAAACTATCATCTGGACGGCCTGTATGGTCGTCCTTTTTACTTACTCTCCAGCAGACGGTGAGTATTTGTTGCAGACTTCTTGATATGTGTAGCATATGATGTGTTGAAAATCAAAAATGAACAGTTACACATTTGCCCCTGGCCTGTGACCGTGTCAGTTGCTTATGACAAATTGTGACCAACTCACACTTGTGAAACCTCCGTGTTTGTTCGCAGAACGATCTCGCTGGTATTGGTGATAAGGTACAGATAACACTGAAATGGCTGGGTCAGTTAGGTAGCTTAAAAGATACGCCTGCTGCGCTTTGTTTTGTAAACTATATTGTGCCCTCCGCGGACTTGTCAGGGAGCTGAGGTTGTACGATGTCCATGGTCAATCGTCCGTCCGTCGGTCCACAATAATATTTATATATATTTTCGACTGCACCAAAACCGTTGGCCAGAATCACTCCAATCTGTGGGGATCTACCTTGGGTGAATCACGACCTAGTGCATTGAAGTGGTAACGCGCCATTGATGTGGGTAGTATAATTTTTTTTTTTTTCAGAGTGACCACAGTCGCGGCTCTCTTCATATCCGAAAGAGTCAAGTTCATAAACACTTGTTTCATAAAACATGTTCAATTAACTCATCATATTAGTTATTACTTATTCTCAGACCTCAGCTTTGACAGTTAGTGCTCAGGTTATACTTGGGAACAAACGATATAGCTCTCAAGCTGTTAGCAGTTATTCAAGAAAAACAGGAGTAGTGAACAATCTGTACAATAGATGGCTCCAGGGTTGGCAAATATTCATTTATCAAGTTTGTAAAATGTAATCCAAAATGGTTTGGTTCAAAATAAGGAGCTTGAACTTCAGTATAAATAATTATCTGAAAACATCACTGGCATACTCTAGAGTCTAATCTGGTGCAGTTATATGGAACTCCTTACCAAAGATTGTAAACAACTTTCCAAGCCATGTAAAATTGAAATCTGAATAATTGAAGTTTGTACAAAATTTTGGGATTCACTATGACATTACAGGCACTGAGCTACTAATCTACTAGGTGGATACAAGAGAGTATTCCCATTCACTACCATGTGAAATTGGCTTTTTTTTCATTTTCATACAAATTACTTAAAGTCAGTATACGCGTTGTAAATGGGGTCATCTCATCAACTCAATCTTTGTCACTTCATTATATGTGTTGTACCTCAGTCTTAACATATTCCAAGTTGGGTGTGCAAAATATAGCTTCATTATTTCGCTAGTCACGGCTAAAATAGTAGATATTTCAATCGGTGATCACCGAAACCACCCTGGATTTAAAATTGCAAATGGGTATGTGGGTGGAGTTGAATGTTTTGATGAATGGCTAGTTAATTGATACCTGACAGTGCTAGAAAGAAGGACAAATTTTCACTTGTCCGCCAAACAAGTGGAGTCTTATTCTAATTGAACTGTATGTAAATTTTGGACAAGTGCATTGGCAACTTTACTTGTCCGTCACAAGTTTCACTTAGTACGGACAAGCGGATAAGCCCTATTTCTAGCCCTGCCTGAGAACAGAGGGGGGGGGGCAGGGGCCCACCCGTGGATGGGGCATCCAGTGGACATGACTGTGGTTGTACAGTTATGTAACATAACCCTATTCATCCACTTGTGCTGATGAGGCAAAGGTCCGGTTGGTTTCCATTTTACCAGACCATGATCATCTATTGCGAGGATGTGTCTTTACAGTGGTACCCCTCTTGTGAGGCCCGGCCTTCTCACCGGACACCACCCCTCTTGAATCTCCACCATTCATTTGCAGAAAGTGTGACAATTCCATCATATGGCCCCCTCTAGAAAGCCCCCCTTCCCAATAAGGCCACTTTTCTGTTGCATTTAGAATGGACTTACCGGAGGCACCGTGTCACCAAATTAATCTTTTCGGTGTAACAGGAACTTAACGGCCTGACCACAAAAATTAATGTGTGTTGTTTTCCCCCATGAATCCCTTTTGATTCAATGATCATGAGAGATAGAAGCCAGAACTTTTATGTTGTTATTCTGTATTGGATGCCACTTGGAATATCAAATAAATGTGACCCTATTCTCCAACATGGTGCCTGTAACATTAGACCCTATTGACTGGCCTGCCCTCTGTCCCATGTCTGCAGTTTTAATTTGTACTGATAACACATTCAAAGGATGTTAAGACCACATGCTGGGGCTAACCCACAAAACCAGATATGGCACCTACATGTGCTCTTTGTTGACAAGTTGTCACTTTTATGGTTGCTAAGGAACAAAAAACCGTAACAAGTCTTGCATATTAACTTGAAGCAACTCACAAAATTTATCCTTAATTTTCATGGAATTATTAATATTTTTGCTGTAATGAAGGTGCAAGCAAGTCCCACAGGGATAAGATGCACCTTATGATACCAAAATTAGGCACACTCCGGAAAATCATTTTAGCGCTTATACTCACTTTAAAGCGGGACGTGGAATATGCAAAGTCTAAGTTGAACTATTGGGGCTATTTGCAGGATGTAGGAAAAGACAGGTGGTGCAGAAAGGTGTATCTTGAGGCAGGTAGTGAGAAGACAAAGTGGATGACAGATATAAATAAGTTGGCAGAGAAGTATGATCTGAAGGGGCCAGATGAGATTGAAATGTGGTGGAAAACGTACATGGGAAAGTTGGTTACTGAGAAGCATGTTGTTGAATGGAAGAGAGGGGTGGAGGAAAAGAGCACACTCGTTGCATACAGAGGGCTTGATAAACCAGTCAGAGGAAAGTGTTGGGATTGTAGCAAGGGTTCAAAGTTGTTATTTCAAGGAAGAGCAGGAGTGATTAATCTTGAGAAACAGACACAGAAGTGGACCAGTGGGAGCGATGGGAAATGCAAGATATGCAGGGAGGATGAGACAATAGATCATTTTCTTGTGTGGTGTTCAGAGTATCAGGGATTGAGAGATAGTCTGTTTGTAGGGTGGAAAGAGTAGGATGAATTATGTAGAAGTCTAGAACAAGTTCAGAGCAAGGCAGAGGGTGATAGGTTAGCCTGGATGTTGGGGTTGAAAGGAGATACGCCAGGAAGCGGAGTAGGGATTGAGTTAGTTAAGTGCTTTCTGGTGAAGTGCTGGGAAAGAAGAAGTAGCGTGTTAGGTTTGAGGGAGTCTGAAGCCAGAGTAGGGAACTGAGAGAGGGAAAGGGAGAAGGTAGCCCTGATAAGGGCTCCCATGACTGTCTATGGCAACATACACAGGGACTGTGGGCATGCCGAGCGCAAGATGTGATTGTGGGATAGGTGTTGATTTCTTGGCCTCCTTTTCAGGACCATGGCAAACAAGTGGAGGGCCAAAGACAATTATTATGGAGTTTGAGTTGCAGATCACTGATGCTTTTAAACTATATTCTGCTCTATTGGTACGTGGGTATTAATCCAAATTTGGTGATCAGAAAGTGTATATTCAACTCTTTTAGTCCAGCATGTTTTGCATAGAATATATAGGTTGTTGTGGGATTGTTTGACCGTACCTCTGGTTGTCAATGCATGCTGTTCATACCTTTTGATTGGCTGGCTGCCTAAAGTGCCAGGATGGTGAATCCAAGAATTTAAGAATCAAGAGTTTGAAATAGCTTGATTGTGGGTACCTGTAATCTACTGTGCTCATGTATTAACTATTACTGCATTGCACTGATGTTATTGAGGGTCTTAGGGAAGTTTAGGAATTATTTTATATTGATATATATATATATATATATATATATATATATATATATATATATATATATATATATATATATATATATATATATAATGTACATACAAACAAGAGCACTGCTTCTTGGGGGCATAGAATGCAGCTTTTGAATTTTCAAAAATGCTCTCATGCTCCTTTTCAATCTAACGGGCACTATCACAGTATGGTGGTCCTAGTGTAACCTGCTATTTTCACAGTACTGTGACTGAAGATACATTTCTAGAGTCACAGTACTGATCAGCTAATCAGATATAAGCAGGCAAGCATGTGAGGTATTTGCAGTCCTTTTTAAATGCAATCACATTGCGCTGGGGTTGTTAGCAAAGAAGGATGGGGGGTCATGGTGCCATAGCCCTGAATCACTGTCATATTATCAGATGCCTCAAATGTGCATCCATTTTTTTCTCATGGTCCTCTATTCTCATCTTGTGACACCCAGTTTCTCGTATAAATGGGATTTTATAGCCCCAGAGAATAAAATACTTCATGGCCAGAATTATCTGTTCTCATAAAAAGATTCTTTTAAACTTGTCTTTCTTCAAAAGGAAAACTATTTGACAAAGATCCAAATAGATTCTCCCCAGATTTTGCAAAATTCTGGCCCTGTACTTCCCGTGATGAACTCGCTTACAGGCCAGCCAGCTGCTAAAAATACTTCAATTCCTGTGCAGGATGTAATCTGAAAGTCTGTGGTGTTATACATGTTAACCCTCTCAGAGCTGGGACCAAATATAGTCATTTCCATCTTTCCTCTCCTCACTGCCGGGACCGATTATACTCGTTTAATTAAGAACGTTATTTACATCGTCTGGGTCATGTGTTTAAGGTACTTGAAATGACAGTTATCGCATATGATCAAGTTCTGTTGTGTCAAATCTTGCAAATTTGAATTATATTACTAGTTATTTACAATTAAGGGTATGATTTGCCGCAAGTGAACTGAAAAAGTTTGCCAAAAATAAACCTTCCAAAGTGCAAATGGAGTCTGTGCACTAGGTTTTGGCGTCATCAGCAACAAATGTGCTGTGAATTTTCCTTCCCTACCTTTTACAATTGTTACAGAAAGTTTCATGCAGACTTTCTGTGTCTAAATTTGATGAAAATATCAGAATATTTCTCTTTAACTGCGTCTTAAATTGCTAGTTTTGCTGCTTCATGTCGCAAAATGCATTCCATGCGGCTTACTTGATTAATATTAATGAAGAACAGGAAGTATAAGTGTGCATGAGCTCTGGGCTCCTACTGGTCCGCTACTGGAAGTTGTAATGGTTGGCCAATAGAAGGATCGTTTGAACCTTTGAAATAGAGCGGTTTTTATGCCTTGTTCAAGGTCAATTTAGGACCTTGATGTCAGATTGAACCAATATTACAGGAACAGTCCTTACTAATGTAGCCCAGACTCAGAGCTTTTTAACAGTTTACAACTTCCGTAGTAACCATGAAGTGACCCAAGTTTTGCAGAAGCTGCAAAAACATTTAATTTTGCTTGAGTGTTTGCATTGTTTTGTCAATTAAAAACAGTAAAATCGCTAAAAAATGCGTAGTGCATGGTAGATTCAACTTCTCTGTAATAAAATTAAATACTTTGTGCGAGAATTGGATCTAGACAAAAAAATCTGCAACATTTTCTCCAGCATGTAGGCCCAAGTTTTTCCCGTTTCTTGTGCTTCAAAGTTTTCTTCCGAGTGTCAAACTCAGTTTGATTATGTAATTTTGTAAATAATTCGGCAGTGAGATACACGTCAACAAAAAATAATGGAGCCCTGTAAGGGTTAATTTTGGACCTATTCTGATTTACCAGTTACCGTTTTTAGCTCTGCTGACCTATGGTTGCAGAGGTATAGCATCACTCATGTCCGTCTGTCTGTCAAAGCGTGTAAATTTGTTTCTTCACATTGGTATTCGAATATGAATGTTGATGCTTTGGTAACTCTGGAATCTCTTTGCTGTCATTGTTGGGTTTGATATTTCTGAATATGGGTCATGTTTTTCTACATTAGTGTATCATAGTGCCAGGAGATGTCATAAACTTTTGGGTTGTGAGCGCGAGAACTTTGAAAGTTTTGCAGTGAGCCCAATACAACTTTCAGGACTTACAGGGTGCATGAAAATCTAGGTCGCTTTTGATATTGGTGGCGCCATCTACCATAGAGGGGTCAAAATATGAACACTCTAGCATCTTTAATTTGTTGGCAGATCTTAACTGAATTTGGCGGGATTGTGGGGGGAGGTGGAAATCTTAAGTCAAGGGTCACATTAAGGATTTTTCAGTATGGGTCCATTGGACCCATCTTTCTTCTTTTTCAGGAAAAATAGTGGGTCCATGAACTAAATCGGTGGGGTCAGTCTGAAATTGTGCAAACTGGACTTCATTTGATGTAATTTGATTAATTGATTTTATTTCGTATGATCAACATACATCAAAATGATAAATAAATAAAAAATGCAGGTAACTTAAGCCTAGAAACAAACTTAACATCGAGTCTGTATGCTCACGTAGGTAACTCATTATTATAAAATTTAAGATTGAATAAAAAGATATCAATATGCCAACTTGATGAAAAAGGGTCTAAAAGTTGTTGAGTGTACCAAGGATGGATTCGATTTACCCAGGAACCTGCTATTAAGACTAAGTCAATAACACATGCCTGGTCTACCAAAAAAAGGTTGTGAAGGGGGCTTAACCCCCGGCACGCTGCCACTGTGCCAGTATCTGGTGTTGCACACCGTGTGCCACCGGACAGTTTTTTAAATCTCTTGCACAACAAGCGGCATGCGTGATTGAACATGCCTGGCCCCTGGGCTCTGTTATTTTTGCGATTGATTCCACGTGATGAAATGGTCAGAAATTATATAATTTATATTTCTGTGTACTTTCTACTTCAATATACCTGAAAATTTTGATGCCACAGGCGGTGTTAAGAGTCTGATCTTAAGTCCGGTCACTTTTTTCACCAAGCAACAGGGTAGGCCTACAAGCCGTGCAACACACACACAAGCGAGTGTGCATAGCCTGTCACCGGCATGCACCCAGGCATGGTTTTCCGTTATATATTTTTTTCCTGCCTTCGATCATAAGTTTCATTCAAGACTATCTTGTTCTGCCATACAGATTTGTTCTATTCAAACATTTCAATAAAATCAAAACAACCAAATTTTGTTTTAAAAACACCAATAACCACGTGACCCATCGGAGACAGTGATGAACAACATCGTGTTAGACCAGCTAATGCAAATTTTCGCTTCGTCCACGTGTAACCTTGCGATGACTATCTGAGTATTTTCCTCGCCGTCCGTAATGAATTTTCACTCCTGTCTTTATCTGGGTCTAGATTTGTTCAATGGAAGTCTTCTTGGTGAAAATATGATGTGAAAATTTAACATCTTTT
This sequence comes from Hermodice carunculata, assembly GCA_964020975.1. Classification (NCBI taxonomy): domain Eukaryota; kingdom Metazoa; phylum Annelida; class Polychaeta; order Eunicida; family Amphinomidae; genus Hermodice; species Hermodice carunculata. The sequence continues at coordinate 81,902,183 of OZ026618.1, read as the reverse complement.
CCAATAATCTTTGCGTAATAAGACTTGTACCTGCCCAACATTGCGGACATAAGACAAGCACATGGAGAACAACGAATTTGATTGGACAGTGAATGGCACGTGATCAAATCCACCCAATGAGGAGCCTGGAAGTGCTCGCAGCATAATTATAATGAGGTGAAATGACGTATATCCATGCCCATTCTGGGAAATTTTTGGAGGGATACCCCAGGAATATTTTTTCTTAGCAAATAAGACAGCTTGTTACATAGAAGACGAACATCAGAGGATTCCATCAGTATAATAAATAATCATGAGATTGACAATGGTCCATGCAAAACACTGTGACCGCTTGGGGTAATTTTTGCAGGTGTATCATTCAAAATGCATCGCATTTTTGTGCGTGCGTCCACAGAGACGCAAAATGACAATGTTTTATTAATTTCCAGGCGTCATTTCTTTATTTTTTGCGTCTATGACGCAGGACGCAAGCTTAATGTGACCCCTGTAAGTTACTAATGATACTAGTGGTGTCACCTATAATTTGATGAAAATTATGACCTAAAATGTGTTTTAAGATATAAAATACTACATTTGGAAAAGTACTTGGATAAGACTTGTCAGATTTATAGGATAGATAGACCAATTCCGGTGCTAAAATGTTATAGTGCTCCCTCTTTACAATACCATGGTTCCCACTGAAATAGTTTTTCCATTGATTCTATGTTAAAAGTCCCTCTGTTTTAAGGTGGTTTTGCTATAACATGGTATGCCCTGTGGACCCCAACACCAGCATTATAAAGAGGGAGCACTGTATATAATATCAAAGCATGTAAAGTTGAAAGAGGTGATTTTGTAATTGCAAAGTGTAGCTTGGACATCAGTGGGAATGTGAGGACAGCACTAGGCCCATAGGCCTCTTGTATTACATAATCTGGGTGACCTTGATCTTTTGTTCCAAGATCAATGAGGACAAAAATGAAGGATTTGCTGATTGTTGTCTGGGCACATGCAACAATATCCATGACATGAATTGTACAAATAAGCTATAATTACATGTCCAGCGGAGTGCCATCTGTTGGACAAATGAGACACTGAAATCACATAAGCTTTATATGTTCAGAAGCCACTTGAGGACTTGCAACTTTGAAATGAAGATGTTGGTGCAATATAGCCATGGTGCCAGCAATGTTTTTAAGGCCCATGGGCTGGGCTAGCGCTAGAAACTTTTACCTTTTAGCCAACTTGGCTAAAGCTGCAAAATTTGTTTAAGCCAAATTATATCCTCGTTAGCCAAACTTTACTCCCATAAGTCTGGGATGTATAGTTGTTTTCGATGCCCCCTTTTCCAGGAAATAAACTGTGTATCCCAGCTCACCTCCATGAAGGCCTAAAAGTTATAATGATAGAGTCTGTTCAGTAACTATGCATGTAGTATTATCATCAATCAAAGATAAGATAACAAGTCAGATTTAATCCCAGCCAAGTTAAAATGAATAAGTACTTGCCCGGTTGGGCAACCAATTTTGTTCGCTACGAACTCCTATTCCTCAAATTTTCATGATACAGTTGTTTGCAAGGCTGGCAAGTGGGCATGTGGGCAGCACAAACTGTTAAACACAGCTCTCTAGTTTAGTCATTTGGACCGCTTATGGGAATTTCTGATGTTCAATGTTCTTAACTACAACAATTGGTTTTGTGAAGCAATCACAATGAAGTGGGAGGGTATTTTCAGGTGGGCCTAGAAATAATGATGGAATCTTGGTTATCCCCAAAGCAGCTGGTTGTCATCCTTTTAGAGTGGTTTAAATTCAAACCGTTAGCAACCAAATTGAATGTACCGATCGTTGTGTGTGTTTTTCTCTCCCCCCCCCCCCCTTTTTTTTGTGGGGGGCAGTGACAATGTCGCAAGGGCGTTGCTGTGGCCAGGTATTTACATATCAACTCGCTGATCCCAGTAAAAGTTTGCTTTTGAGCACCGTCTTACAGAGTTACCCCAACATTTGTTCTCAGAAGTGTTTGGGTGTCTAAAAACATGTGGGGCCTACATACACATGTATAGCATGTGTCCATGTACCATCCTGTGTTACATGTACATATTCATGTCCATTGTTCCTCTGGCAGCTGTATTTACATACGTCCAGGGACCGGTCACCTGCTGTGTAGCTAGTTTTACTTGGCAGAAGGTGTGAGCCCATACAGCAGGTAATTCTGTATATTCTCAGTAAATATATTGAGATTTGTTTCACACATTTAGCATACATACTGAATAGTGGTCATTAAAATGTTTGATCTTTCAATTACTTTATTGACAAATGCTTGCGAGACAGTCAAGCCCAGAGGGGCATGGAAGTCTCAGCAGCATGTTTTTAATGGCTTGCTGATGCTGGAGTAAAAATGTTTTTTAATCACACTCAACACAGACAGCTCCCCAGGAGTTCCTGTATTCTGACATTTACTTACGACAGTTGATAAAATTATTTTATTTGTAATTGCTCATTTTGCAGGCCTCATCTGTGAGTGTGATGACTGCAAGGAAAAGAATAACACATGTAATACTGATGGGGTGTGTTACGTGACCCTCACAAAGACCAATGGAAAAGAGAAATACCGATATGGGTAGGTTGTTACTCCTTGTTCTGTTTGACAAATATGTATAGTAAAACCTGGAGCCAAAAGCCTCTAAAGGCTGAACACCTGCAATTCCCCAGCACTTTTTGGGGTCCCAAATATTTTATATTTTTCATGTTTATCTCGACAGGAGAGCAGAGTGCTCGAACCTGCAAACCTTGAACACCTGTCACCCCTTAATGCTGAACAAGGGTGTGAAACCCCAAAATCACCTGTTGAAGCTGAACACTCCCATTAAATGCACATTTAAAAAAATAGAGCAAAAAATTGAAGGTGCAAAATTCCTTGTTCTCATGCTGTTATACCCTACTGCTTTTCATTTAACAATACTTGCACACTAAACCACCACTTGTCATTTTTAAGTGAAATTAATTATTCTGTGGTGAAGATCTGCCATTATAAGTCAGCAAGTTTCTAATTCTTTGCAAGATTTCAGCTCTAATTTAAAGTGGTTGTAAAAATGACCAATTTGCTGGGTGTAAAATTAAATACCTACACTCATTGCAAACTATTAGATGTCAGAAGATTAACAGGTGCCTAAGCCTGTTGCACTCTACAGAGCCTGCAATGTTGCTTGATGCTCCCAGCTTGCTGGACTGTTGTAGCATCTGTTTTGTGAAATCTGACTTGTATGTGGAAGGGAAAAATGGATACAAAACAGAAAATACATGTGTTGATATTAGAAGAGAATCAAAGATTTATTTGGTACAAGTCTAGTGGATTTAGAACTGAGGGGAAATGAAAAGAATATTTATAAGCTTGTGCATTCACTTGAGGCTTTTTACAGATAGTCAATTGGACACAGTGAATATAAATAAAACATCTGGCCATTGCAGTCTGTATCCGTATATACCCCCACCATCCCAAACCTCCAAGGCTTAAACACCTGCAATCTCTGAACATGTTTTTGTTTTGTTTTGTTTTGTTTTGTTTTGTTTTTTTGCCAAGGGAAGGGGGGGGGGCACTCACGAATTACAGGTGTCACTGTATCATTTGCAAAGACTGTAGCAATGCACATACATGCTGTGTCATCAAATGCTATTTTTTTCAGAAAGGTAAATATTTCTATTATTTGATCACTAAAATGTGACTATGCTAGGTCATACCAGTCTTGTAAAACTACTATGATGCATCAAGTCATTTAGATATTGTTAACCTATTGGAGAGGTTGGAGTGTAAAATTTGAACAGGTTGAAAAAAGAATAAATTAATTCACTTAACATCAGTGTACCTGGTTTTAAAACATCTTTCTTCAGAATCAGAAGTAAGATAATGGTGTATTTAAATTTTATTTTGTGTTTGTGTTAAAGTGTAAAGCTTCAAAAATGTCATGCAAAACAAAAAAAAACATTTAATCTTGTAGTAAAGTGTCCGATTTGGTGCTTGTTAAATGGAAATTTTTATTGCAAGATGACAAAAAATATTGTATGCATGTTTATATGAATATTGTCATGTTAACACATTTTCTTTCTTTTACAGCTGTATGTACATAAGCCCTGCCAGTAAATGTGATGTTCTAAATAAGGCCTTCAAAGTTTTTGTTTTTCAGTCTTCTGTATTTTCAGGAACATGAATACACATTTTTTGTGAGGTCCTGTAACTAGAGTACTTGCAAACATTATTCAGTCTTGAAAATATAGGTATTTTACAGACAATCCCATATTTTGGAGTGTTTTAGCTCAGCTGACCACAGGTCACAGAGCTGATGCGATCACTCATGTTTGTCCATCAGTCTGTAAACTTGTACTTGTGAGCGCGATACAGTCCCCAGTTTTCAAGATAACTTTCAAGGACTTATCAAGTGAATCAAAATCTAGGTTGTTCGATATTAATAGCACCAACTACAGTATCATGCAGTGTTGGGGTCAAAATGTGAAAATCTTGTGACCACTTTAGCAACCTTAATGTTTGATAGATCTTCATGAAATTTAGTGGGATTGTGTAAGAGATCAAAATCTCAGTTGCATGTGATACTAGTGGTGCCACCTGTAATTGACGGACATTATGAGCTTAAATGTGTTGAAAGACATATGAAATTCCATATCTCAAAGTAATGTAATTACACTTGATAAAATTTATAGTTCCATCTTGATAACACACTTCATTACAAGACAGATTCTGGTGTACATAAGATTATAGTCCCGTGCCCAGTTGTACCCAGGACAAGTAAAAATTGTGAGCTTGGTAGATACTGCTGGGGGGGGGGGGGGATGCCACCACCCCCATTGGTTAAATAGGGGATGCTCTAAATATTCCTTTATGGAAAATATGGGAGTTGCATGGAATATTATGTATTATCCCATTTTTATACAATTTCAAGCCATCTGATTGGTTCATACCTATAAGATGCTGGCCATATCTACTTACAAGCTGTGCCCAATTCGTATTGGCCTTGTGGATTTCTAGTATGGAAATACGGCTCTTTGCCACCTAGCGGCAGAGAATGCTATTACCAAGTTGACAGCTGCTAGCAAAATGGTGGAAGGAAAAGAAAACACTGACGCACAGGGTAAATCTTGACGATAAATGTTGTGTTGTGATTTTGGTTGCAGTGAAATTTTACAAAAATGGGATAAATTCGTTACCTGTTGGTTGACTGAGTAATACAGAGGTCACAGGCAAACAGGGTACATCTTAACGATAAATATGTTGTGTTTTGATCTGGGGTTGCAGTGAAATTTTACAAAAATGGGAAAAACTCGTTACCTATTGGTTGACAGGGTAATACAGAGGTCATAGGTCATCTGCCACTCAAGGAACTGGCATTACCCTCGGCATCTAATGCCTCCGGTAATACCAGTTCCCTTCATGGGAGATATTCACTGAATTACCCAGTAAACCAGTAGGTAACTAATAACATCAACAGGATGTTAGCTTAGGGTATGCTAGACCAGTCACGCAAACAAAAAATGTCCTGAAAACAAGACAACAGCCCGCAAGGTACAAAGAGTGTGTCTGCTATTGGGGTGCCTGTGGGATTTATTCGGGGCCATGGCACCACTGGGATCATTGTGAATCTACAGTGCCACGTTGTACGGGTCACTCACAACTGTCCGAATTTGACGGGCAGAATTATGGGATGTTGGAGGCTGGCCTTTCCCAGCAGGAGGTTGCCAAGATAATTGGATGCTCCAGGCCATCAGTAAAAATGTGGTGCGACCATTTCCAGGAAACCATAGGGGGTAAGAGGAAGGCTGGATCTGGGTGACAAAGACTGTCAACTGGGACAGATGACCGTTACTTGATTCAATATGTGAAGAGGCACAGGTTTCTTTCCACCGAAAGGTATCATCAGCAGTGGCGCCAGGGTCTGCAACATCAGAATATCACAGTCCACTATCAACATGAGACAAGACAGCTCTGGTCAGGGTGAACAGGACAAGAATAGGCCATGGCTACTGTTTCAACAGAGTAACGCACAACCACACACTGCCCAAATCAGCAGGCATTATATACAGCAACACAATATCTCATTGTTTCCATGGTGAGCCCCTTCTCTTGACCTGTCCCACAGAGAGCATTTGTGGGATGTGTTTGGCTGTCGAATCAGGGATGAGTAGGAAGAGCCTCCAGTCACTCTGGACCAAATAGTGCAGAGGCTCACAGAGCAGTGGAATCAAATTCTCCCAAGTTGAGATCACTAAGCTGACAAGCCGCATGTTAAGGCAGATTCAAGCTTGCTGACAGAAGCGTGGTGGTCACACCCGCTATTGATGCATGCAGCCTCCCAACAACACAACAACAACAACAACCAGAAAAGTCTGTTTATGGACCACCATTTCCTCCCAAAAGAGATGTGAAAAGCAATTGTATAATAAAGTAAACAAACTCCCCAAACATATCCTCATAACATGTGCATAATGTGGAACAAGGGGGTGGCATCTTTATTTTTCCCAGCAGTATGTATAACCCACAATCTAAATTTTTGAAAAATGCGTTTTCTGAAAAACCGGTAACAAAAGTCCATTATGTTAAACCTGAATAACTGAATTACATTGAAGTGCCACATAAGGTCATTTTCCAAAACAAAAACAAAAATGAGTCCAACAGCATGGCATAAGTGAAGTTACTCTTCAAGTGGAGTAAAAATTGAAATAAAACTTACTGTTTTTGTGTGTGTTGTAATCACGAGAGAACATTGTTCCATGTTGATAAATGCTTGCCATGCAGATGGAGGCAATATTTGTCATCAAGGGAAGCAGTGGTACTTTTAACATTGATTCCTCCCCAAGGTTTGCCTCAACCTTTAATCTGTGATCCATGAAAAAATTTTGACCTACAGTGTAGAATTACAGGAGGCACTTGCTAAGGAAATCGAAAACAGACGGTACCTACTTTTTCTTCAGATGTCTTGACAAGGACCAGTTGGTTCCCCTGGAAAAACCATTCATTTGCTATGGTTCCAAGTCAAAACTCCATGAAGAGCAGATTGGGTGTTGCCGGACGGACCTCTGCAACAAGCACTTGCGTCCCACCCTTGCACCTCAAACTGAGAAACCAGGTCAGTTTGCAACCCTGTCATGTCCCTCGCTTCCAGTTTGGATGTTGGGGGTCAAAGGTCAAAGTTAGTACTTTACCCACTATACTGCCACCATGACTTGTATTCACCACACTTCACCTGAGACATGCTTGTATTTTTGCTGTGTGCCTGTTTTGTTATTTTCGTTACCCTGAAATATTGATTTTTTTAAATACTTTCTGCAAGGTTGCGTGTATGTGTGTGTGTGTAGATATGTATGTACATGTATATACGTATATCTGCTCATATATTTATTGCTGTATATCTTAAATTTGTATGTGTAGAAATACATGTGTGCCTGTGTAATCACCTTAACAGCAGTTGGAATCAATGACATCTCTGGGTTACCAAGGATCTTATAACCTCTTCAATACACCTTCTCTTCTGTGGAAAATTGCCCATCAAACTTAGATGTTACTTGCATAAATATGTGTATTGTTCCCAGTCGTGTTCATTCAAGACTGAACATAAAACATCCCAATTCGATAAATAGAACATGTAAAATATGCCACTGTGTATGCTTCAAGGAGTTTGACACAGGTTTTACCTCAGATTTGAGGTGGGAAAGGGGGTCTTTTTTTTTCTTCTTTAAAAAAAAACAACATTTTATCCACAAGTGACCACTTCACAGCAGTATGTCCTCAATAACCTCATGTGCATGACTTTGTGGTTGGATTGTATATATTCACAGTATACCTGAGTTTATTCCTTTTTCCAGGCTCAGGGATTTAAAGCTTTGATGACCAGTTGTGAGGCTGTTTGAGCAAATTTCTTTATAAGTCCACACAAAGTGTTCATGTGTGATTTGGAGTTTTAGCTGTGCTGACTTGACAGTTGAATGTATATAGTTGGTTGGTGTCTTCTCCTTCCCAGGTGGAAAGTTTGCGTCGTACAGTCATATGGGTTACTAATTAAGGCATGGATATTGCCAAAGTTTAAGCCTATGATAAATTGAAAAAGAGTGAAGGGAATATGTTGTTGGCTCCAAATTGTTTACTATCAAATTGTTGGCAGTTGGTCCTCACAGGGCCACAACCACAGCACTGGAAGTTGCGCAGATCAGGGTTTCCGCCAGGGGGTAAAAAGGGTAAAATAGCATATCCTAAAAAATCTTGAGGGTTTTTTTGCTTACCCTAAGATTTTAGCATACTAAGAACAATTTTGGCATACATTACCCAGAAATAACCCATAAAGGCTTCATTATTAAAATTTTTTACTTGATAATATGGAAATTTGCATACCCTAGAATTTCACTCTGGCAGAAACCCTGCAGATGGAATAAAACCAGTAGGTCAATGCATTCACCATTGTCTGTCCTGCATGCAAAGGCACAAATTTCCAGTGGCCAAATAGTGAACTATCCTCTACTTATTAACTTCAGGTGCATATAGATTTTCCTGATGTCCATATTAGAAAATGATATGGTACTTGGCCCTTTAGCACTTCCTCTCTGGCAGCTCTTTTCATCACCTTGTGCTAAGACAGCCAAAACACCCTGCTGTGGCCATGGGGTCCCAACATTTTTGTTAGGCGTAGGGAGTAGTTACAGTGATGATTAAACCCAGTCCCTGGAGACATGTTTCTCCTAATTTAGGGCCAATGATTTTATATTGCAAAAAATAAGAGGAATTCTGCTTCATCAGCAAAAATTTTCCAAATTCCATTTCACTGCTATATATAATTCATATAAAAAAAATATCAAATTCCGTTTCAAGGATGAAAAAATGCACAGTTTCACTTCAGTTTGGGGAAAAATGGAAAATTGTTGGCCCTACTGATTTTTTATCTGGTGAGGAATGTTGGTTGCCTGCTTCCAGCGGTAGAGTGATGTAGATGTTGGGGGTAGAGTGATAAGAATGTTTGGGGGGGGGGGGGGTAGAGTGATGTGAATGTTGTGGCTTAAAGGAGCTTGAATCGTGGTGAATTGAATTCAGAGCAGGGTTGCCCCTGAGGCTTTGTTATATAGCTTATTAGCACCCTGAAGCTTAAACAAGAGAGAAAAGAAATCCCATAAATCTTTCAATATGACCATCAAGCTTAAAGGTTCCCCATTAACCATGTTAAAGTATATTGTGATGAAAAAAGGAAAAAATCTGGATTTTAGACCTAAATTGCCTTGGATTAGCTGGGCACAGCTCAACCTCCAAAGAGTTGGGAAAGATCTTGCAGGGGCCAAGACACTTGTATCTGTAATTGGGTCATGAAAATGATATTCATGAATACAAAGTTGTAGGGGGGGAGGGACTTTTTGTAATGGAGACAGGATTTATATGTAATGATTGGCCATTTGTAGAACTGTGCATCTTAACTGTCACTGAGACCGTGTACATGAAAGGTTTAAGTTCCAGTTATGATTTCTGATCTTCAATAAGCTTCACTTAGCAAATTAGTGGACTAGGCAAGAGTGGTGGCAAGCTGGAGTGCCTATTTTATCACACTGACCAGAAAATCGCCAGACCAGTTTCAACTTTAACAGGTCTCCTCAGTGGCTGATCTATACTGGATTGGGCATACCTTTCTATACCATATGGTACAAGCAGCCTTAGTAGTACATTACGTTAAAAGCCTGACGCTGAATAGTTTTCTTCACATCATAAACTCCAACTGCCATATTCGGAATGTTGAACTGTGGGTATAGATTCAGGTGAAGATTCCATGTAATTGTAAATGTAAATTGATTGTTGTTAGGGAGAGCTAGGGTTTCCTTTGTTGGTATCCCCATTCCCCGTGAGAGAAATTTCTCATTGGGGTATTCTCCACATGGAGACCATAGTGAATTTGTGTATCTCAGTGTTTATTTGTCATTCATGTTTGTCAAAGTCCATAAAAATGTGCTTTTTGTGGAGTGATGACACGATAGTTCTGTCTAGTTCTTATTTGATTTTCGTAATCCTTTCTTGTGCCAAAAAAAAGCTTCACTCTACAGATATTGCCACTGGCGTGCCATTAAGATATGCGGTTTTCTGTCTGTTGCCCTGTGGCCACTTGTGTGTGTACATGTATGTAGTAGAAGGCATTCTTCTGATTGCCAGGTTGCTACTAACATAAGCTTCTTTGGTGTCAAAGTTGGGGTTTGTTTTTTTTTTCTTTTTTGTTGGAAATTTTTGACTGACTAACGCTGGTGTGGTGTCAACATTCCTTTGCATTTAGTGAAAATACCACAGCAGCATGTTCGTGTGGTGTGTACGAGATCTTGGTGGCTCTGCTTTGAAACTGCTTCATCTGGTTTGGCTAAAGAATCTCTGTAACATGAGCTTTATGGCAGTTGTGTTGACACTTAGGTTCTGGCTCATAAAATTATTTTAAAAATGGACACATTTTTGGATGCTTGTAGCACGCACATTTGCAGTTCAAGTGTGTATTTCTTTTGATGTATTTATTAAAATTAAGGTGTTGCATGTCAGTACATACGATGCGAAAAGAAGGTATTAACACAAGTGACTAATATTCTAGTTGAAGGCACACGGCGAGCAGACCTTTTTGGCAGTCATGTTCTGTTTATGCTGAGGAAAATGTTGCACCCAAGTGTGTTACTGAATATTTCATTTAAATGCACAATGCGAACCTCATTGTCATGTATTTTTGGCTTAGTTGTCACAAAAGTATGTCCACAAACCATTCCTTGCTGACCTTGGAATTTTGAATACTGTCTCAATATGACTATTTTCAGTTTATGTGGCAGAGGATTACCCCTCAGGCCTAACATGATAGTGAAGCTTTTTACCCCTGTATATCACCACAATGGTGGATTTCTCATGCTAAAACCTTGCATGCAAAGAATTTGTGTTTTGTGCAGAAAGTTATAAAATAGATTTACGTGCAACTTAACAGACCATTCTGCCCCAAGCATTGGCTGTCCTTCAATACGTTGTAGCAGCAAGTGGACAGATATGACACTACAAAGTGCTTCAGTGCTGTAGGTAACCGGGATTTGCCACAGAGGCAGGCACAGACTTTGTTTCAATCTGTGATTACTTTGATTTAATGATAAATGAGGTACGCCTGATTAAAATATACTGTCAGGTAGACAGGTTGTGTTGACAAACAAAAAAACAAAAACAAAAAACAACCCACCTTTAATACATTTGGAAGCAGCAAGACCATGTACTCTGCTTGGTCATATCAAAGTAAATTTGTGCAATCAAAATGAGATTGCTGTATGCTGCCAACAAGGTCCAGACTTTACATCCGATAAGTATTGCACACTTGAGTGCAGTTAAATGGTACAAATAGCAGAGCTTTATGAAACATCCTGCATAACTAAAAGCTCATGTGCATCAAGCCAAATGGAAATTTACAGAGACACAAATGTATAGAAGCCAAAACAAAATGAGTCAAACTGTGAAAGTGTGCCATCTGTACATGATTCTGCTGCACTTGGACGGGAAGACACGAGTGTGAACACAACTGTAAGCTCATGACTGCTCCGGATCTTCTGACAACGGTGAATCCCAGCATCCTTTGCTTTGGCTCTTTGCGAGGTGGACAGGGGTGACCTAAGGCCGCATGCAGCTAACGTTGTCTATGTCTGTGTGTTTCTCTTCAGATGTCTTCACAATGATCAACTTATCTCCTCTGACAGCCCTTTCATTTGTAAGGATTTGGGCGACCTTAGCCACGAGAAATTCATCGAGTGTTGTAAGAATTATGATAAGTGTAACTCAAATTTGCGCCCCACGCTGGCTCCACACCCAACAAAGACGTCAGAAGGTAGGGCGACATCTGTCTGTGTGTTCCATGTTCCAGTCAATCTTTGTCTCGTCCTTGACTCCACTTTGATAATATAACCCTGCACTACATTCAATATGGTGAAGGGCATGGCTTTGGGTCTGTTCATTGAGAAATGACAAATTGATGGAGTCAGCCTTGCGACACTACCAGTTTCCATGGTAACTGTAACTTTCTCTGTTCCATGCTTGGCAACCCTGGAAAATAATCTGCATCTGTCAACTGTAAACCCATCCCTTTCACCCAGTTTCTTGCATGTTGATTACACTGCTTTGTTTTCAGTTCTGTCTGTTTGTTGTTATTTTGCGAACTTTTTACCAAACTTTCAAGGCCAAATATTTGTATGGCTGCATGAATTTAGTACAAACATTGCAGGTTTTTTAATCTAAGTTAAGTTGGCTTGCTTGAAAAGTATGCAGTGTGCAAGAGTGAAAGTTCATGATGGATTATGACTTGTCCACATTTTAAGAGTTGCTGTATAATGACAGTAGTCTGACCTTTAAGATACCTCCACAAAGTCATATCCAGAAAAAGTCTCTTTCATGCCAGTTTACTGAGGACAAGTGGATCAGTATATCATATGAAAAGTAGACCACAGGGGACTCGATGGACAGAATACATACAGTGGGTTTTTTTTGTTTTTGTTTTTTTTTAAATCAAAATTATCAGGACAAGACAATTCGCTCCAAGGTCTACTTGTCTGGCGGCAAGTGCTCCTATCTTTACCTGTGAATTTTCTCAAAATTTATTTGATTCCCATCAATTTTTACTTGGCCTGGACAATAGGACATACAAGTTGGTGAGCCCTGGGACAAGGATATCCCTTACCCAAATCTGTCTGTACCATGTTTCTGCTTGTTAAAGAAGAACTCCCAATATCTCTGAAATCTTGACCAGCTGTGTTCGGTATTGACTCATTGACTTCCACTAAAATCGCGAAGTTTGGCAAACCCTGGTGGTGTTTTTAATCCTAAATTTGTACAGACCTCTTATTAAAGGGCATGGCAGGTATGGATGTCATGTTGGCACATAAAATCCAGTCAAGGCGAGGTGTATTTTGAGCCACTTTCCATTTGGACAATCTCAAAGCTTTTGGCATAGAAAGGATACAGACGAGATATTGAGGAGAACCGACAAGTAATGAACTTGCCCTGTGCATATGAGAGCAAAGAAAAATTTTCTTGTGTCTGTTAGTTTTGGCAAAATGATAGTATGCTTACTACTTTTGGATGAAATTTGTTCATTTGTTCTGTAGGCACTTGACCTTATCATTCATATTGTCCACCAATGATGTCGCAAAATGTTGGGAAAATACAGTGGCACATGCTGTATGGGGTAACCCTTGTGCCAAGAAAAAGGGGTCGCACACAGGAGGTGACCTTTCATGGCAATTAAACTCGCATATAAAGTGGCACATCTCAAAAAATGTGGCCACTAATGGGGTGACCACTTATAAGAGTATTAGGTCAGGGCCTGTGATCAGGTAACCATGTAGTGAATTTATTGAAAGTTGTCACATTTAGTTGTGAGGAATAGTGATGCGATGTGACATTTGAATGTTAGCCTGTGGCATTGATCATCAGTTTGTGTTTTGAGTGGGGGTAAAGGAGGCAGTTCTCTCATGGAGATAGATGGGAAAGTTGTATGATTTGTGTTTTTGAAGTGCATATTGTGAATGTGGCATAAATTGACTAACGAATCTGTATGCCTGAATGAAAGAATGCACCTTGCATGGCATCAACTGATTGGGTGTTTATTAAACGGTTTGCTGGGCACAAAGCATCCACAGCACAGGTTTGAAGGCATCTGCACTTCTCGACAGGATTTGTTACAATCTCACATTTCTGCATGTTCTCAGACTGTTCAGTGATGGTTTTGTTTTGTGTTGTTTTGTTTTTAAGTTTGAAAAACTCAGAAAATGATAAACCTTTTGGGACTGAGTCAACATCTTTCTCTCAGCTCACTTTGAGTGTAACATGCCCAGAGTGTAGTGGGGAGAGCTGTTAACTAATTACCTATGTCATTCTTTATGGGGGGGGGGGGGGGGGCAAAAACAAATGAAAAAAAACAAAAAAACCCCAGCAGATATTAATGACACTGAACCATTCCTGATACTTTGTAAATGGGTTAAGGCTGTATGCTAATAAATCAGCTTTCGGTCCCTTAGGGTTAAGTTGACTGTCTGATTTTGGCCAGCATTTGTTTCACATTTTCCTTTTTGTTACGGCCAATTTCCGACGTAAAAACATGTTTTCAAAATTTGAGACTGGTTGATAGCATAAGGTTACCTAGTGTACAGTATTTCTACAAATTTTTGTGATTGACTTAATTTTGTAGTTTTTCGCTGCAGACTTTTATGTGCAGAATTATAATGCACAAAAAAGTTACATTGTATTATGTCAATATACAGCATTCAACGTGTGCAAAAGTAAAATGTGCAATTTCTAATGGAGGAAAGATCACATGCATGGAGGAAATTAAATACATGTAAAAATTTCTAGAACTACAATATTCTATACTTAATTATTCAAGCAGAAATGTATATTTGTGCATGATGTCTTTTTTTTTCTCTGAAATATATACATGTTTCAGATAAAATAAAATTGTTGCTTGCAATTAGTTGTTAAGGACACATTAAAAGGGGCGTCATATGTAGCTGGAACCCACAGTAAATGTAATATTAATAAATAAAAAAGATATGGGATTTTTTTAAAAGCTGATTCATGTCAGAGAGCTATGTCCCCAAAACACATCCCCTACCAGATCCTGTATCAGCAGGTGAAGTCTTCTCAATGTTTTCCCTTAAATAAGTAATTTTACACTTGATGCTGTAACTGGGATCTTGGTCAAATTTTTTTATTAGCTCAGCTGACTTGTCAGTCAGCTGAGCTTATCTTATGGTCCTCCGTCCGTCCGTCGTCCGTCAACAATTTACATTTTCGACTTCTTCTCCGAAACCTTCAGCCAGATCCACTTCAAACTTGGTGGGGATGTGCCTTGGGTAGGTGTCTACCAAGTTTGTTCAAAAACAAAGTTGTTCACTATGTGGGAATGCTGCAGATTCCTGATTTTTAACGATTTTTTCAATTCGGGTACTTATCGGTCAATGCAGCTTTCCTATTGATTACTATGGAAGTCAATGAACATTCTAATGCTAATTCACATTTTCGACTTCTTCTCCAAAACCATCATCCAGATTAACTTCAAACTTGGTGGGGATGTACCTTAGGTGAGTGTCTACCAGGTTTGTTCAAATGGTCATGCTCCAGTGATTTTTGGATTTTTAATGAATTTTTTTTGTTCTTTTTTTGGACAAATCTTAAAAAATCTTTTTCTCTGAAAGCGCTTAGTCAATCGCTCTGATATCACACGGAAAGACACCTAGGGACTCCGTGTTCTTAATTTGATGACCAGGTGGCGCTTCAATTTTTTACTATTTTTTTATGAATTTTTGTGTGTTCTAGCTATTTTCGACTTCTTCTCCAGAACCGTTCCTCAGATTAAGCTGAAACTTGGTGGATATGCTCCTTGTAGTAGGGTCAAACAAAGTTGTTCACTATGTGGGAATGCTGCAGATTTCTGATTTTTAACGACTTTTTCAGTTCGGGTACTTATCGGTCAATGCAGCTTTCCTATTGATTACTATGGAAGTCAGTGGGCATTCTAATGCTAATTCACATTTTCGACTTCTTCTCCAAAACCGTCATCCAGATTAACTTCAAACTTGGTGGGGATGTACCTTAGGTGAGTGTCTACCGAGTTTGTTCCCATGGTCATGTTCCAATGAATTTTTTTTTTTTTAATGATTTTTTTTTTTTTTTCAAAAATCTTTACAAAAGTTTTAATAGGAAAGTTTTAATATGGGAATTTCTTGTAATGGTTATAACTAAAATACTTTTGGCTAGATTAACGTCAAACTTGTGGGGATGTGCCTTGGGTGGATCTCTACCAAGTTTGTTCAAATGGTCACGCTCTATTGATTTTTGGAATTTTTATGAATTTTATTTTTGGGGGCAAACCTTAAAAACTCTTCATCTCTGAAACTGCTCACCCAGTTGTTTTGATATCGTTCATAAACAGTCCCAGGGACGCATAGTTCTCAATTGTTCACCAGGTGGCACTGCAATTTTTTCTATTTTTTTTATATGAATTTTTTATATGGCTTTGTTATTTTTCACTTGTTCTCAGAACCGTCACTCAGATTAAAGTGAAATGTGATGGATATGTTCTTGTGGAAGGGTCAAACAAAGTGTTTACTAGGAGGCATTGCTTTAGATTCCTGATTTTTAAGTATTTTCTGTTCGGATACTTATCGATCAATGCAGCTTTCCTGTTGATTACTATGTAAGTCAATGGGCATTCTAGTGCTAATTCACAGGACAACTGACACAAAATTTACTGTTTACTTGATAACTTGAGATCTGTTTTGAGTTAGTCCTGTGATGCTGCACATGTTAATGTTTTTGTATGAAGGTCACACTCAGACAGTACATGAATGACTTTGACCTCGTTTCTGGGGTCACAGTGCAACATACATGAATTTTACTCTTCATTATAACTTGAGAACTACTTGAACCTTGATGTTGCACATGTTAGTGTTCTTGTATAAAGGTCAGACTTACTCAGACCATGGATGACCTTGATCCTTTCCCAAGTTCCTAGAGCTGCAAGTGTGATGAATGTCAAGATCAGCTGAGCATGGGCTGTTCACACAGCCCTCTTGTTAATCATACTTTACATCTTTGCACATTCACAATCCCATAGAATACAAACCATGTGATAAATGTATTCATCTGAAATATCTGTGACTCAAACATAAATCTAGATATTGTCATGCAAAGACCTGCTCAAATCAAATTTTTGAAAAAAGTTATTAATAAGAAATATGATCATTCCTTTAAGTATAAAGAGATAGCCAACAACACTATTTTGTACTTTATTTCTGTAATTTCAGGCCATTGGTCTATATTACAAGAGTGTTTGGTGCTCATGTGTATAAATAACAATATGTGAAACCATACAATTATAAATCTTAAAATTACAGTGATTCTGAACTCTGTAGCTTAAAACATTAAAAACTATACATGGACAGTTTAACAAGCATTTCACTGTCATTTGCCAGTACTCAAATATTATCGATAAACTGCATTCGGAATCCAGTTATGGTCACAGACTTTAAGAGAAAGATGAAAGAAAGAATACCTTATTCACTCTCTATCTAAGACTACATGTGTACATCTGCTCATGCCACAAAAACTTCTTGTGTACAAAGAACTATGAAGAAGGGTTTCCTATGTTTAGACTGGTCAGTAACACACCTTTTGGTCACCACTGGTGGACATCACCTGTGAAATTCTTCCAAAAATGTTAACTTTTTTACTGCAGAGACTGTGTATGTCAGTCAGGGCAGTGCTTAAGATGCAGGTATCAGTGGCATTACTGATGATAATATTTTAGAAATGGATAAGGGTAACTTTCCCTTATGTGCTCCTTTGTAGATCTGTCTGAAGCATTTGACACTATGTACGGCACAACATTAATTAACTGGACACAACTTGAATTATTCTGGGGTAGATGAGACTCAGATAAAGCTTTTCATATGTTAGGTGCTAACTGATCAAATCCTATTAGTCATTGTCAATACATGTATTTTGAACTTGATGTGGCAAAGTCTTGGCCGCTTCACATTACAGTGAGGGTGTTCCTCAAGGGTCCATCATGGCACCACTTCTTGTCATTATACTTAGCAAAAATTTTTAAATCATTGTGGGGAATGACATTTGATGCAATATACATGTATATATGAAACACCTGTGTTTTCCTATTTTGTTTTTGTAATTTAATTTGTTAAATGAATTATTGTCTATACATACTGTGTGACTGACATCATTCCTGTTCTTTTCTTCTATATGATGGTTCTCGCAGTAGTGATGTGCATGTCTTACCGACAGTCTGCATGTCCAAACAATTCGAAAAGTCCTGAACATTCTTACTCTGTACTGAACCTGTCTCATCTGAATAAAATAGTCTTCATACTTTAGCTGCTAGCAGTGCTACTACTTGTCACAAACTTGTGATTGGTGTGTTATGTGGTAATGCTAGATGCCCTTTAGTTTTTTACTTGTACCTCCAAGTCTGATTTCTTGACAGTAACTGATGCCAGTGTGATGTCATTGCCTGTATTTTTGATTTTGATAGCATGTACACAGAGGACATGAATAGTATTTCTGGTGTAGAACATATATTATTTGGCTTGTGTCTGTTTTGGTTTTATCATCTTCAAGTGATTGTGATATCTGATAAATATATCATGTACATGTAGGATGTCATGTGTTGTATCTCATTGAATTTTAATGACTTTCGTTCTTTTAACAATAAAAAACTTTTGAAAAATTGCAAGACAGCAAAGTGAATAGAATATACAGCACTTGAATTTTTGTTTCTTTTACTGCTGTTCATTAAAGCAAAGGGTTATTTTATTTATTTATTTATTTTTCACAATAAACAAGAACAATGTGTCACAATAAGCAAGAACAATAGGAAACTGGAAAGTTTTCAGCCTTCCCCCAGGAACTTGGGCTGTCCAGAAGGTCTTCTCATCAACTTGTCCTACTTCCTGCTTTACATCAGTGTTGCAGATGAGGACAACATTCAGGCATAACAAGGAAAAAGTAGAGTCCATGTGGCGTTTTGTCCAAGTTTTTGTTGGTGTTTCTGAAAATAAAGAGCGCTTTAAACTGAAGATGTGACCTATGAAACTCCAACAAAGCCTTGCACAGTGCACAGGTAGTAACCTTGAGTTGGTGTCCAAAATTATTGTGATTTGTATATTTTTGACAGCAATGTGATTTAGTAAAGTGAAACTTGGTTTCGCTGTGTGTACTTCGGTAAAAGATCATCAGTGATAACAGATTAGTTATTTACATTACCACATTCTCAAAGGCCACAAAGCCATGTGTGGGAAACCTAAAGCCAGAAGGATATGAAATTCTAAAATTGATGAACTGTATTGGATTATTTATCAGGTCACAACTAGGTTGGGGCACAGACATTTGACCAGTGATCATAAAGGTCACCGGCCTGCTTTGATTTAATCAACAAACATGTACAGGTGTACTCCTGGTATGCAATGCCTTTTTTTTTTTTTTTTTTTTTTTTTTTTTTTTTTTAAGAGGTAAGAAGACCATGTAACTCCATAGGAATCTTTGGAACAGTCATGACTGTTGCAAATTATTAATGTGAAGTGTTTGTTGTATCAGCATTGAAAACATTAAGTTCATTTTCTAAATTTAGGAAATAATGCAAGCAGAAGTACATTTTGTGGAAAATGCTTTTGTTGTTAAGCATGGTTGCAGAATTTTTTACTTCTTGTTTAGTGACAGATTTATGTTCCATATTGTTATTTTTAAGACAGTTCTCATGCCAGACCTTTCTCGTTCAGATGCTCTTTATAGTTATATATCAGCACCTGCACAGGCGCCCCCTGTCAGAGCTTGCTGAAACAAAATAATTAAGATAAGACTTAATGCTATAATGCATGACAGTTTCATTGTCTCAGCGTGAAGTTGTGTGTACATGTATAAACAGCATGCATGTTGCAGATAACATCTTGCTGCATGTTACAAAGAAAAGAAAACAATAACTGACTATAAAATTGTTTTGAATGACACTTTAATTCTTTTATTAGTGCATGTGTCAAGACTTGTGAAAATTTGACTTGCAGGATTGATAAAACTTCAAAATTGCATCTATTTAATTTATATGATTTAGAATACGTTTCAGGAATATGTTATAAATGTACTTTAAAATAGCAGATGCAGAACACATTTTTGGCAATAAAACTTGGAAATCTGTCAGCACATACCATGTTATGGCATGACACTTGCCTTGTGAATTACATGTACGGTAAATGAAGGAGTTTGTGCAAATTTAGTAGATTTTTAAAACTTTTTTCTATCATTTTCAAATTATCGAAATTTTCCCATAGTTGTTACAATACTACACTGCAAACATTTTATTGAAATAAATTGGACTTTCAGTGCTATATATAAGCTCATATATATTATCCGAAAGGACAACTTTGTTCTAAAGCTAGTTTGTGCAGGATTTCTTGCTTTTAGCTGAATGCATGATTTTAGATTTTATTTGCATGAGACATATGAAGCTTATTCTGTCCTGCCTGAGTACTTCATAACTAGTATCATGGCTGCATTGAATGCTACGATGGTTACCAAACATTTGCTGTGGGTCTCATTTGTGCATGCTTTCTTGGACTGGAACACACAGACAGAAAGTTCAATGGGGAAAAAGTGGTCAGAGACCAAACAATTCACAACTAACTTTATAGTTATACACTTGTATTCCTCTCTTCAAGTTTATTATAATCATTGGTTTTTCCAGACAAGTAACTGTTCATCATCGTCATACCTGCAGTAGAACCATTATTCAGAGGCTCACACATACAAATAGATTTGACCAGGCTTTATGAGGCAGTGGAGCCTCTCTTTGGCACCAGAAGGCTCCACTTTGGTTGGTCAACCACAGGGTCTGACATAAGGCCATCCCAATTGTCTGGAAAAAGTAATTTGTTGGGGCAAGTAAAAATGCTGATCCCTGAAGATTTAAGCCATTACTTGCCTTACAGGGAAAGTTGGTGACTGGACACGTACAGAAAAACCTTTATATAGGAACCCCTTTTATCAAGCATATTGTGTGAGATTATGAGGTATGGTTGTGCTTGGATATCATAATGCAACTAATATGTGTTGGAATTCTCCATGAAGCATACTTTCTATGTACAGTGGTACCCACTGTGTGTGGCCACTCTCTCAGTCATAAAAAGTGGTCACGTACAGCAAGTTACCTGTCACTGCAAGTAGATTAACAGATTGAGTCTTGTGGCCAAAAAACAAAAATAAAAAAACCCCCCAAAAAAATGAGGCCACAAAAAGTTCTGGGCAGTTGCTGCATACAGCAGGTGCTACTGTATTTAACATGTTAAATGACTGAACCAGTTGCTCTTAATCAGTCATGATAGAGAAAGGCTTACCTTAAAGGGTTCTTTGTAGATGCAGCAAAATAACTGCACAAGTTACATACACTGTCATATGTTTCAAACACTCATGCCATATCCTGGTGGTGAAAGCCTTCAGACCAGGTGTGATGGCACATAAGTGGAAGTTCAGTTAGCAATTTGAAAGTGCAATCCATGTCAGGGATTGATGTAGACTTGAAAAATCTTTACAAAATGGTAAGTATGTGCATGCAAAATTAACATAATGTATTCTGTCACACATTTTTAGCTCTGCTGACTTGTCAGTCAGCAGAGCTTATAGAATCCATTTGCGTCCGTCCGTCCGTCCGTCCGTCCGTCCGTCGTTAGACTTTTTATATTTTCGACTTCTCAAAAAGCAGTACATAGAATGTTTTGATTTTGCACATGGATGATCCCCAGGTGGACCTCTACCAAGTTTGAGAAGGAGATGATGATGCAATAATTTTTCTATTTTTTATGAATTTTTAAAATTTATTTTTGGAAAAAAATTTAAATTTCTTCATCTTAAGAACTACGAAGCCAATTGCTTTGATATTGCACTTAGGGTCATCCGGGGTCAACTAGTTCTTATTTTGGCCACCAGGTGGTGCTGTGATTTTTTCCTATTTTTTTATGAATTATCACCTGTTAAGGCTAATTTCGACTTCTTCTCCAGAACGGTTGAACAGAATTGCTTAAAATTTTATCAGAATATAGTTGGACGTTAGTCAATGAAAGTTTGCGAAAATAATATGGATTTGGTAATTTTAGGCAAAGTTATGGGATATCAAACTTCGCAGCTGTAAGGAAGTGCTGCAGCTGTATAGATATGTATATGGCAATACAGTGCATATATTACACTATTGTATTTACCCTTTTGACTTCTTCTCAAAAACAGCTGAATGGAATGTTTTAATTTTGAACATGGACGTTGCCCAGGTGAACCTCTACCAAGTTTGCGTAGGAGATGATGATGCAATAATTTTTCTATTTTTAATGAATTTTAAAATTTATTTTTTGAAAAAAAAAAAAAAATTTCTTCATCTCAAGAACTACCTGGCCAATTGCTTTGATATTGCACATAGGGTCACCTGGGGTGTACTAGTTCTCATTTTGGCCACCAGGTGGCGCTGCAATTTTTCCTTTTTCTTTTTGAATTTTTGCGTGTTAAGGCTATTTTCGACTTCTTCTCCTGAACAGCATGAGAGAATTGCTTAAAATTTAATCAAAATATAGTTGGACATTAGACAATGAAAGTTTGCGAAAATAATGTGGATATGTTAATTTTTGACAAAGTTATGCGATATCAGACTTTGTGACTGTAAGTGAGTGCTGCCACTGTACATCGGCAGCCATTGAAACAGCAAGGTATGCTAATTGATAATACATGTACTACCATGGACAATTCAGTAGTGCATAGTTTATGGTACCTGCAACAAGACGGAGCAAGTAAACATAGAATAATTCATAATGATACCATTCAAGAACAATTAGTTATGCATCTGGACTTCATGGTCTTGTATGTTACTATTCAAGAACATTTATTTATACACCTACACTTTCATAGTCTTTTTATTGAATATGTTATTAAACATTGATACCAAAGTGCCTGTGGAGTTTGTTAAGATATTAACAATTTTGACCTTAAGATCAAATCTGCATGTTGACTTGTATCTTCATTGGTAATGGAAGATCCTACGCCCATGATCACTAGAAAGATCGAGAAAAAACTCCTATGCGATATCTGTTGGTAGTGTTGATTTTAAACTTAGGCGCCTTCAAAATTTACTTTAAGGACAAACTTTGGTGCCACTCTACATACATGTATATAGCTGTACAAATCTAGAGGGCAGTCCATGTGTTCCAATACTGTAAAAGCAGATCCCAGTCAGCAGAGCACAGGATCATCATGATCCTCTTGTTACAAAATTGTCTGGACGTATTTTAGAATTATGTATATATTTCCTTAACCAAATTGAACAAACGTAAGCATTTGGCAAACTGACTGGTGGTAGCGGAGATCCTGCTTGTGTTAATAGTAGGTAAAATGCAGGAAAACAGACCAGTAAGGAATGAGATGTACTGGAAGGAAAATCAGGAAGATGTACATTCATTTTCTCGGGGAAACTTTAAATGTAACTAAGTGTTCAAAGAACAGAAGATTGAAGGTCCTGACAACCAGGTTGTGAGTTGTAGCTGTGATTACACGTGTTGTCATTCTGGGGTGGTGCACAGAATTTTTAAGCATAGCCAGTCTGGCTAGGGTAACATTTACCTGATTAGCCAAAAGTTGTGTTTGGCAAGATCATAAGCAAAACATGCATCTTGAAATTTTGCTCAAGTCTGAATAATTATGCACAATACCATGAATATATGCATGAAAAGTTGAGTAAATTACAAGATAGTCTGCGCCAATTTGGCTGAAGCTCACAGAATTTTGATAGGCAAATCATGCCTTTTTTTGGCCACTGAATATATTTTTGCTAAGGGATAGTGCTACCCCAAATCATCACCTGATATTTCAGTGGGAGATGGATAACTATTGTAATGGGGAGCATCTGTTGATATAATCTTGTAGGTGTCGATTGTCAAAAATAGTAGTTCGACATGACATAGTGCATATGCAGTGGCACTAATTGTCCATTCCTCTTTAACAGTCAATTCCACAGGAGTATGGCCTTTCTTTCATTACTTCAAGAGAGTACATCTCCCACACACAGGGAAAGTCTAAGTGAACAGGGAGAAAATTAAATTTTATTCGTGATTCGGTAAAAATTCTTGTATCAGCTGCCACAGCCATCACACTTTGCGAAAACACATTTGAGGCAAAAATAAACTGTAGAGCTAGCATTTGATTTATGATGACCAGTTCAGAGTATATTTGTGTGTGTAATGATATTTATTCTGTTAATGTTCACCGCCATTAATTTTATTGGCTCTGATGTTCCATTTCATTGAGGTTACAATCTTTTTCAGTGTCACTTGGCAGCAATTAATTTGTTAACATTATATACACTGAAATATGATTCAATTAGGCCACAAAAATTAACATTTAGTTTCTCAGGCACTTTTGGAGGATGCTGACGAGGGAGGTAGAGTTGTAATTTTTTGATTTAGTGTTAAGGTGCAAGTTTAGTTTAAGGCAAATAGTTTCTTTGGGTTCTGTGATCAGAAAAGGTAAAAAAATGAATGGTTGAGGGATGTAAATGAGAAGCAATTGAGGTGCCTGAAAAACTAAGCATAAATATTTTTGGGCCTAGTTCTACTTAATAACAAAATCTAGTTAACAGCTTTTAATGAGCTCTTTGGACAAACTATTTACCACTTCTGTAATGATGTCAAACCAGATGTTTATATATATATATATATATATATATATATATATATATATATATATATATATATATATATATATATAAATATAAACTTAATAAAAGCCAGCAAATTCAGGTGACAAGCCATTCTAGTTAGGGTGCTATGCCTCGCCACCGACAGTTGTACTAAGTTCAATTGTACACATTTATGCCATTAAAATATCTGACTTTTTTGCTCCTGGATATGTATGTACAAATTGTATTAATTTCACTTTAAAGGCAGATTGACTGTGGGATAGTCTTAGATCAAAGTACTCATGTGGAGTGTCAGCTGAGGCAAACAGTAGTCCAATCTAAGTAGGTATAGGTCCTGAAGATCAGCGACCAACTAGACAATGTACTGGACGTCTGATTGTGAATGGTCTATGTTTCAGAGGTGGAACCAGCGCCTGCCGGGCTGGGAACAGTTGACTTGGCCGCCATCATTGCCAGCCCTATCTGCTTCATCTGTATCATCTTTATGGTGACATTATGTATATGTCAGCACAAGCGAACACGGGATTACAGCCACTACCAGCAACACAGCCAGGGCAGCATGGAGACCACTCACCTCATGTATCAGGGCGAACAGACCTTACAGAATCTTCTCCATGGCTGGTCCCATTCTGGGTCAGGTACAAGACTTGCATACTACAGTGGTCCCCCTCTTATAAGGCCACCCAAATGCAGCCAATAAATGGCCTTATAAGAGGGGTGGCCTCTCTTGAGGGGGAGAATATGATGGAAATACCATACTTTCTGCACAAGAATGCTGGCCTTCCAAGATGTGTGGCCTCTGGTGAGAGGCCTTAAAAGAAGGGGACCACTGTATTCACATATTTTCCCACATGTAAATCAATATTTAAACAATACAGTGATGCACACTGCATTTTTATGACCCATATCCTTCCTTATTAGCACCTGGGGTGCTTACAGAATGACATTGTAATGAGCGTCAATTGAGAACCCTACCTTATACATAATAGGTAAAATACTGTTGAACAGATTACACAGCTAAATTAAATGTGGAATTGGTGGTCTTGATTTTAATCATTCAGATTCCGTGGAAGTAGGAGCGGAGAAGTATGCTAAATTGTATCATTGATAAAAATGTACATACTTTACAGTCCAAAATGTTTGATAATGTACAGTGGTACCTGCTGTATGCAACCACTGTCATTAATGGCCACATTGCTTTTTGTGGCCACTAAACTGCACTGGGACACATGACTGTGTTCTTGGTAAATTGACCTGTAGTGACTTGTCACCTGGTGTATGCAACCACATTTTCTTGGCTGTTCAAAGAGGTTGCCACATACAGCAGGTATGACTGTAATTCAGTTCACACACCTACTTGGTCAGAGGCAGTAGAGGTGATTCACTGGGTCCAGCAGTGTCCACTTGAACTGTGAATGTCATGTTTCTTGAGAAATGTCCAGAGTATCCAAGACTGTTTTGTCATTACAACAATAAATATGTAAACTGTCAACTCTTATGTAGTCGAACATAAGAGCAAGTCCACGGCTTTCTCTCTGACACTTTGGCTGCAGTGTTCCCAAAATATGCCAAGGAAAGCTGTTGACCTAAACTCAGTTGTGATCTGTGGAGCCACAGACATGCTGGTATATCTATAAATGGCATTTTACTAGGAATTTCAATCTGAAATTACAGTAATTCAGACGATTAGGATTTTTGTTGTGATAAGCACTTACAGAGTTAACATGGATTTGCAGGTTTACCACTGTTGGTCCAGAGGACAATTGCACGTCAGATACAACTCGTTGAAGTGATAGGCAGAGGACGCTTTGGCGAAGTGTGGCGGGGACGATGGCGAGGAGAAAATGTTGCCGTGAAAATCATCCCAGCTCGAGAAGAAAGATCGTGGTTCAGGGAAGCTGAAATTTACCAGACTGTAATGCTGAGACATGAAAACATATTGGGATTCATTGCAGCAGATAACAAAGGTATAAGTCATTGGCCACTTTCTCTTGTGCTAAAACTGGAACACGGGTATGTCTGGAATAATTTGTGCCTCAGATTTCAAGAAACCTTGCGTGGCTTGGCTTTGTAATTAAGCATACTTCTTAAAATATTCAGCAGAAAGTGAAGAGTTACATCATTTTTAGTTCCGCTGACCACAGATTGTAGAGGTCATGAGATCACTCGTGTCCGTCCATCCGTCCGTCCTTCCGTCCATCTGTTCATCTTGGAAAATTTTGCTTGTGAGCACGAAACAGTCCACAGTTTTCAAGATAGCCCCATGCAACTTACAGGAGATATCATATGTTGAAAATCAAGGTCCAATCTAGTAATAGTGGTACCACCTACAGTGTTATGTAATATATGGGTCAAAATGTGAAAATCTTGTGAGCTTTCTAGCATCCTTAATGTTGGATAGATGTTTGTGAAATTTAGTTGGATTGTGGAGGTCCAGGTCTTAGTTGTTTACAATACCAGTAGCGTCACCCATAACTTGATGCAAATTATGAGCCAAATGTGGTGAAAGATGTACATGTACATTTCTGTATCTGAAAAGTAATTGAATTAGCTGTGCCAAATTATAATATATATAGATCACGTCCAATACTAATATCAGTGACCTTAACCTATTTTTGTTAGGTTACCAGTTCTGTGAAGTGAAGATAGGTGATTTTGGAATGGCAGGATGTAGCGTGCACATCAATGGCAAAGAGAATTGAGCCTCCAGATCAAAATTATGCTTGAGCACATTGTACATAAAACTCTACTTGGTGACCTGCTTCTCCAGTCTCTGTGACCCAAAGATTATGGAGTTTGGTGCTTGTCAGAGTGTATTTTTTTCTTCAGTAACTCAAAAAGTTATTACTCCTTTTGATCAAACAGGCCGTGATGGAAAGCTGGAAATGGGACACACATTTTGGAGATAACAGTTTTATATTCCTGAGTTGATTGTCAAAGTCATATGGCCAGTTGAAATATAGGGGTAATTTTGTGAATGTTGTGCACCCAACAGTTTTTTAGTTATGCCCGTATACCATTTACATGCTCTTTATTGGTGGTGTTGCCATCTATGTTATGTAATGCATGGGTCAAAGTGTGAAAATCTTGTGACCAGTCCAGCATCTTTAATTTTTTTCTGGATCTTCATAAAATGTAGTGGGATTGCGGAGCAGGTCAGAATTTGAGTTGCATATTATACTAGTGGCGCCACCTTTGCTTTGATGGAAGTTATGTTTAAAATGTCTTGAAAGATATAAAATTTCATTTCTCGAAAACTAGTTGAATTAGACAAGCCAAATTAATAGGATATATAGATCAAGTCCTATGCTAATATGATTTGTAATATCAATGACCTAGTTTTCAGTAGGTCACCAGGCCTGTTCAGTTGAAAGAGGTAATTTTGTAATAGTGTGTAGCTTGGACATCATTGGCAAAGAAGATTTTTTGGGGATGGTCATCATATTATATGTCAGCAGAGCATTAGGTGCTCGGGGCTCTTGTTCATTACTTTTAAAGGAACATGGGAAATTCATCACCATTGTGGCTCTTGTCATGTGTAAGTGTTTGCAACAAGGCAGGTAACTATTCCTAAATGGTTATGGACTGTATATTGCTGAATTTTGTAGACAACGGGGAGTGGACACAACTGTGGTTAGTGATGGACTACCATGAGAATGGCTCCCTCTTTGATTATCTCAATCGTACTGTAGTGGACATCCCAGGCATGATCAAGCTCTCACTCTCCACAGTCAATGGACTTGCCCATTTGCACATGGAGATTGTTGGCACTCAGGGTGAGTCTAGGTTGTGAAAAGGGGTAACAGCCTTACCTTTATGCAGTTTCCAACAGTTAATAACACCTAGGCAGCAGGGCTTGACATTATGGCAAGCCCTGCTGTCTCAAAAAAGTAAATGTGGGAAGTGTGGGCAGGTAAAATTTTTCTCAAATTTATGAACTTATAACTGATTTCTTTTTCTGAATGGGGAATGAAACTTGTCAAACAAACAACTAAAAATTGGTGCAGGACACGTTTGAAATTTGGGTTTGGCGCGCAATGTTAATTTAACTCGGAGGGGGGGGGGGGCATTAAAGAATTTTTTCAAAAAAACATTCACAGAGTCAATCCACTTACAGCAAAAAATGGTAATTCCCACAACCTTCATGTAAAAAAAGAATAAATTGTGACATGCTAACTCGTTCATGTAAGTGAATAAAACATAATACACATCATTACCATTGCACTGCTCATTTTGGGTGATCCTGTTCTCTGTTCCAGGTAAGCCAGCCATTGCACACAGAGATCTGAAAAGTAAGAATATATTGGTCAAAAGAAGTGGCACATGTTGTATTGCTGATCTAGGTAAGTGCAGGTTCAATAAATGATGTCTGTAGGGATAAATTTCATGTGACACCAGACCCTGTTGAACTAAAAACCCGTGACACCACTTCTGGTGGACAGCCAGCAGTTGATCAGTCAGGCTGGATTTGTTTTTTTTTTTTCTCCCTTCTTCTAATCACAAAAAGTTGAGGTATTTTGATGATTTCACACTCCAATTACTCATCAACATAAACACTTTGATTCAAATGCCAACGAGACTTGTCTATATACTGCTGAAGAAAAAAAGAGTGGTGCGGATTGACAGATTTCCTTGCCTCACTTTGGGTGCATTATGCTCAAGCATGCTAAGGAAAGCCTTTGACCTGCTTCCTAGCATGTAATTCATGTACAGAAAGGGTTAATATATATATATATATTTGTGCCATAAATCAAGGAGATGAAACTTCGGAGAGCCTAGGTTGTGATTGCTTTTTTGGGGTAACAATACCTTAATTGTCACAGGACAGGTCCAGAAGTGGTCAGATACAGAAGGTGATCCCACGGTAAAGGTCTAGTATCCTTGAAAAGAAAGCACCGGGGATCTGGTAGGTCCTAAATGTAATCTTAAAAGACAGGCAATCTCTTATCTCCGTGGTCTTCCAAAACAGGGACTACTGTATATAGATAGTATGAGTATTGTTTCCATGGTATAATATAACCCTTGAAGTATTTGCGAAAGCTTGACATTAGTGCTGGGTAGCGTTTACATTATTGTGGAAAAAATGTATCATGATACTATGAATAATGGGAAATGTAAAAAATACTAATAATTATCACTGCTGCCCCTTGGTTGAAAATGTTAGTAGCCTGACGCAAAGTAACTGCAATAAAAAAGAAACAAGAGGGCTATTTTGAAGTTATTTCTAATGGATAAACTTAGATAATTATCAGATCAAAGTTGCTGAATGGAGTTCCAGAAAAGGCTATTTTTCCTCACTGCAAATTCAGATTGTATCTTATTATTGGTAAAATTTCCCTCGTCAGTCAATGGCACCTGGCAGTGAGCAATAATTCACAGTTTGGCCACTTGGAATAACATTGTTTACTGCAGTGTCATACTAGCATCTTTTTTTTTTTTTTTTCCCCTCTGGTTATGAATGAACTTTTCCATAGTACCTGTAACAATAAATTTGTTTCCACATTCCACAATATCGTATTTTATTGCAAAATCATACCAATTATGGAGAAATCATCAGAGCACATGTAAACATATGGGGTCTGTATATGGTCTAGTTCTGCCACTACAGTATGTCCTGCAGTGCATACCATTTTTTGACATGTTAATCTGCTGATACGTCTTTAATCCTTTCCCCCTTAAAACCGGCCAAAACCGGCTGGTGGTCAAATGTTGTCTGCTTCAGCATTTTCAACTGATTTCAACAGCAGTGAAAAACAATTTGACTGAGAATTGAAGATGAGACCTGTCAAGACAACATGACTCAGGTTAACAGCTTTCCTTGGCATGGCTGGGGCACTAAGTGCCCACCCATGCCAAGGAAAGCTGTTGACTCAGTCTTAATTCAAGGGGAGAAGGGTAAAATAAGTAGTTATGTTGCTTGTATTGCCCCCACTGCCTTTATGTCGGCTTTACAGATGCTGCATTTTGCTGCGCCATCCTTCTCGGGTGGCATACTGCCAAACGTGAGATCCAAAATTTGGAAGGAGGCATGACAAAATGTGCACTAAAGCAATGGCAATCGTGGGACAACTTTAAAAAATACAAAATGCATCACTAGAAAGGGCAAGAACTTTTCATCAAAATGTACCCGATAATGATTTGTGCATGTTGTTTTTATATTTACTCAGCTATTCAAAAATGTTTTATTATGCACTTAAGAGTAGTTAAATACAATGTGGTGTCAAATATTTTTATCTGTGGTAAGGCCACAGATATTGTAATCAGTTCTGGCAGCCATTTTGTTTACATGTTTCCATAGCAGGGCCCAAAAATTTTTCAGATTCATATGTATGCTAGATGGGACTTGATGTTCAATTTAAAATTCTTCATGTTCAGGATCTGAAGAGTGGGAACAGACATTATTACAACAGACAGGCAATTTCATTCATCAGAAAACTTGTAACAAAACTAGGTGGGAGGTGGGACTTGAATGGGGCAGCAGACTCGTGGTTCCGAATCAAGCTGTCAGAGGTGAAAAACTCGAGATTCTGATTCTATCACAACTGAAGCTTCTAGCATACAGCAAGGGGAAGCAGTTGTCGTCATGAGTGAAACTCCAATGTAAACACAGTGTTCACGAGTGATGCGGGGCCCACCGGGGGTCTCACCGTGCAGTGTTGTCGATCGGCTAAAATAGAAGGGCGTTGCGCCCTGCCCTTTTATTCGGCGCCCTACCCTTTTGTTCCATGCCCTGCCCATTTTTCCTGCGCCCGTTCAGTTTTCTGGTAAATTTTGTGGCTAATTTTGCCTCCCAGTTCCATTTGTCCAAGTGAAGATTGAACCAGATCCCAAACAGGTAATTAGATGCTTGGTCCGTAGGGGCTGCGGCTGTCCATGTTATATAATAGTTTATTGCAGTGTTATCACTCCCCCCCCCGAAAAACGTTTTGCTGCTTTTACGATGCAACGGGTTACATGGTGTCCGGCCAAAAATATCCACCCTCAAACGTCATATTTGGTCCAGAGGATGAATAGTTGTGTACTGCAAATGAACAGAAATAAAAAAGTTGTGTATTTTGTGATTTAAGTAGTGAATTGTTTACTTGAGCGTTTCCTTTGTGCCAGCTGACCGGGGAGGAGTGAGAGTATGCCACTGCCAGGTCGGTGTGACCTCAGATGCGCGGGCGGTTACCCTGTTGAAGTAAATCGTCATTTAAAAGTTGGAACACCATTTTTGGGTACATCTTTTTATGATAGGCTATTTCGTATTTGTGTTGACTCACGACTTTTAAGAGAAATGCATAATTGTCCAACCTAGGTGTGAGTACGGCCATGCCACCGGAGACCATTAACACGTCCAAATTTTTTCTGGCTTCGCACGCTTGCATTTTCGACTGCACTGACAGCACTTTCCGCGAAGCTTACCACCGAGAGAACAAATGAGATTTTTGCGCTAAGAATATCCACCATGATCTGAATGAATATGCGCCCATGTTTGTAATCTTGATGCATGGATCCTATGTCATGAGATGTTGAGAGGAGAGATGTTTTTTTGTGAGGAGCTGTTCTTCAAATTAGTTTATTTTCTTGTAGGACCAACTTTGAACTCCCAGCAGGCCAGTTTCCAGTGTACTATAACTAGCCTACTATAGAACAGCGTATCACTCAAACTTTTGAAGTGGCTGATTAAAGGCCGTCTCAAATTCCTGGTGTTGTTTATTTACATGCAAGCACGCACGTTTTATTGTAGAGAAATGTCAGTTCTTGTCTATGGCTATTTTCGATTTTGCGTTAAAAATGAATATTTTCCTTTTACGATGATTTAAATCAATGATTGGGCCGTTGTTTGCGACAATTTGAATGATGTAACTTTGCAAAACTGCCACGCAGGGTGATTTCATCGTCGCGGTCTTGATTTTTTTTTCGTTGGCCCGCCATGGTCTTCATATCGTTAGAATGTGGAGAACCTAGTCTATTTTAAGAAAGCTCTCCCATTGGCTGAAACAAAAGTATTTTAGGGGAAACCCCGCCAAAACTGCTTCTATTTCAAACGTTATGTTAGTCGGAAACTACCGAAGACGATTCTCCGGAATATTCTGGGTCAGTCAGGGGGCCGGAATCTATCACATGGTGTTCTCTGTCCAATCAAATGTGTCGTTTTTCAACCGATGATTCGTTCGGGAGTACCTGCTACCTCGTGTTGTGAAGGCTTGCTTGTGAAAGATGGGCGACATTTGTGTGAACACAAGTGGCGATTACGGACAATTTATTAAAGCAAGAAGCAAAATTTAACTCTGTAAATTGGTCAGAATGATGACATACTACCAGTCTTTGCGTACAGTAGAGCAGACGGTCCATTTTTTTCACGGAAAGAGAGTAAAATACGCCAGCCGCAGGTAAACATGGATCGGGTGAAAATACCGCTGCCGCATGTGATGATCATGTTGACAGTTTATCAGTGACTGCGATAAAGTGTGTTATACTTTCTCGACTATTTACTGCAGCAACAAACTCTACCACTATAATTTAATAACAACATTTACACACGACTGATCTTAAGAAAAATTAAAAGGACCATTGTCCGTGACGCTAACCAAGGAAAATGGTGGGACCGGTACCCATGCAATTGTATTCACACAGTGACTGTGACACAGGCTTGGCCATTTTGATCAATTCGTGATTGAGATTGATAGGCCCGTATTCATTTTGTTAGGGTGTAGGACACGAGTTTTTGTTAGCTCAGCTGACTTGTCAGTCAGCTGAGCTTATCTTATGGTCGTCCGTCAACAATTTACATTTTCGACTTCTTCTCCGAAACCGTCAGCCAGATCCACTTCAAACTGGGTGGGGATGTGCCTTGGGTGGGTCTCTACCAAGTTTGTTCAAATGGTCACGGTCCATTGATTTTTGGATTTTTAAGGAATTTTTTTGTTCTTTTTTGGGCAAATCTTAAAAAATCTTCTTCTCTGAAACCGCTCACCCAATTACTTTGATATCACACAGAAACACTCCCTGGGACAGGTAGTTCTTAATTTGTTCACCAGGTGGCGCTGCAATTTTTTTCTATTTTTTTATGAATTTTTGTGTGTTCTAGCTATTTTCGACTTCTTCTCCAGAACCGTCACTCAGATTAAGCTGAAACATGGTGGATATGTTCCTTGTAGAAGGGTCAAACAAAGGTGTTCACTATGTGAGAATGCTGCAGATTCCTGATTTTTAACGATTTTTTCCATTCGGGTACTTATCGGTCAATGCAGCTTTCCTATTGATTACTATGGAAGTCAATGAGCATTCTAATGCTAATTCACATTTTCAACTTCTTCTCCAAAACCGTCATGCAGATTAACTTCAAACTTGGTGGGGATGTACCTTGGGTGGGTGTCTACAAGGTTTGTTCAAATGGTCATGCTCCAGTGATTTTTGGATTTTTAATGAATTTTTTTGTTCTTTTTTTGGACAAATCTTAAAAAATCTTTTTCTCTAAAACCGCTTACTCAATCACTCTGATATCACACGAGAAGACACCTAGGGACTCTGTGTTCTTAATTTGTTGACCAGGTGGCGCTGCAATTTTTTACTAATTTTTTATGAATTTTTGTGTGTTCTAGCTACTTTCAACTTCTTCTCCAGAACCGTCAATCAGATTAAGCTGAAACGTGGTGGATATGTTCCTCGTAGAAGGGTCAAACAAAGTTGTTCACTATGTGGGAATTCTGCAGATTCCTGATTTTTAACGATTTTTTCCATTCGGGTACTTATCGGTCAATGCAGCTTTCCTATTGATTACTATGGAAGTCAATGAGCATTCTAATGCTAATTCACATTTTCAACTTCTTCTCCAAAACCGTCATGCAGATTAACTTCAAACTTGGTGGAGATGTACCTTGGGTGGGTGTCTACCAGGTTTGTTCAAATGGTCATGCTCCAGTGATTTTTGGATTTTTAATGAATTTTTTTTTTTTTTTTTTGGACAAATCTTAAAAAATCTTTTTCTCTAAAACCGCTTACTCAATCACTCTGATATCACACGAGAAGACACCTAGGGACTCTGTGTTCTTAATTTGTTGACCAGGTGGCGCTGCAATTTTTTACTAATTTTTTATGAATTTTTGTGTGTTCTAGCTACTTTCAACTTGTTCTCCAGAACCGTCACTCAGATTAAGCTGAAACGTGGTGGATATGTTCCTCGTAGAAGGGTCAAACAAAGTTGTTCACTATGTGGGAATTCTGCAGATTCCTGATTTTTAACGATTTTTTCCATTCGGGTACTTATCGGTTAATGCAGCTTTCCTATTGATTACTATGGAAGTCAATGAGTATTCTAATGCTAATTCACATTTGCGACTTCTTCTCCAAAACCGTCATGCAGATTAACTTCAAACTTGGTGGGGATGTACCTTGGGTGGGTGTCTACCAAGTTTGTTCCAATGGTCATGTTCCAATGAATTTTGGTTTTTTTATCATTTTTTTTTCAAAAAACTTTACAAAAGTTTTTACATGGGAATTTCTTGTAATGGTTATAACTTAAATAATTTTGGCCAGATTTACTTCAAACTAGGTGGGGATGTGCCTTGGGTGGATCTCTACCAAGTTTGTTCAAATGGTCACGCTCTATTGATTTTTGGAATTTTTATGATTTTTTTTCGTTTTTTGGGGGCAAACCTTAAAAACTCTTCACCTGTGAAACTGCTCACCCAGTTGTTTTGATATCGTTCATAGACACTCCCAGGGACACATAGTTCCCAATTTGTTCACCAGGTGGCACTGCAATTTTTTCTAATTTTTTTTTTATGAATTTTTTATATGGTTTTGTTATTTTTCACTTGTTTTCAGAACTGTCACTCAGATTAAAGTGAAATGTGATGGATATGTTCTTGTGGAAGGGTCAAACAAAGTTGTTTACTAGGTGGCACTGCTTTAGATTCCTGATTTTTAAGTATTTTCAACTCGGGTACTTATCGATCAATGCAGCTTTCCTATTGATTACTATGGAAGTCAATGGGTATTCTAGTGCTAATTCACAGGACAACTGACACAAAATTTACTGTTTACTTGATAACTTGAGATCTGTTTTGAGTTAGTACTGTGATGTTGCACATGTTAATGTTTCTGTATGAAGGTCATGCTCAGACAGTACATGAATGACTTTGACCTCATTTCTGGGGTCACAGTGCAACATACATGAATTTTACTCTTCATTATAACTTGAGAACTACTTGAACCTTGATGTTGCACATGTAAGTGTTCTTTTATAATGGTCAGACTTACTCAGAACATGGGTGACCTTGATCCTTTCCCAGGTTCATAGATCTGCAAGTGTGATGAATGTCAAGATCAGCTGAGCATGGGCTGTTCACACAGCCCTCTTGTTTAAATTGACAACGAAACCACATAGAAATGTAGAGAAGGTCTTACTCAACAAAAGTCATGTTGATCAGTTTGCATGAGATGCAGAAATAAAGTTACGGCACTTTTACCCCAGCACATTGCATATTGTGCAAATAAAAAAAAAAAAACTGCCTTTGTTGCGAAGGTCACGTGACGAGAAACGAGACCAGAAGCGGAGGGGAAACAAAGGTAGCGAGCGAGGCCTGCTGCTGGCACGCTATGCCTAGTCGAGGTGAAATACCTGTTCACGCAATTCACGTAGATGAAACGCAACTCGCGCGGTTATTTGGCTTGCCAGAAATTTGAGCACAAGAAATTGGCGTGCTATTTGTGATGGCACATCCAGACAGAAAAGCTCGCAACTGAGCACACTCAAATGTGGTGCGCAATGCGAAAATGGTTAGCTAGCAAAAAGGACCCATATGCGAAATCGGTACTGTTTGCAGTTATGGCTGAAAATTAGTAAGCATGACTTGTATAACATTTAAATGGGCTTCACCTCATTCTCAAGTTCACTTTATATTTACTGTTATAAATATAAAGTATATCCCCTGCCACACTTCCACTCTGTGAGTACTTCAAAGACTACACTGTTTCACTGGGAAACATTGAAGTTCACAGAGTTGGCAAAATTCTAGCTTGATTACTAATTTTTAGATTGTTACTTTCAGGACTTGCAGTTAGACATGATTCAGCAACAGACTCAGTGGACATTGCGCCCAACAACAGAGTGGGTACAAAGCGGTACATGGCACCGGAGGTCCTAGATGAGACCATCAACATGAACCACTTTGAGTCCTTCAAGAGGGCTGATGTGTATGCCCTGGGCCTTGTTTACTGGGAGATTGCAAGACGGTGCTATGTGGGAGGTATGTGGCACTATGAGCACATGATAAGTATGTTAAGACTTAATGAGGGCAAGGATTTGTCTAATTCAGTTGTCACTGTAAATTCCTTTATTTTCAGAAGGTTTTCATTTTTGCATTTCTCACACATAACATTGAATGTGTCAATTTAATTATCTTTACTTCTCTATTTCCCCCTGAAAATGAGTGATTTTTGCATAAAAGTGCATGCATTTTGATGTGCTTGTAGATGGGGCTCTGTTTAGTATATCATATTGAAAAAGTCAGTATTTTTTTTAACTCTTTCAGTGCCAATCATGTCTGAAGTCGATCTACTAAAGTGAAACTAGTGTGAGTTATCATAAGGATCTCAGATTCGTACACCTTGTAAAAAGGCCTTTCATTCAAGTCCTAGCATGCCTATTGTTCCAGAGAGAATACTCCAGGTCAACAGCTTTTTTCAGCCTGCATTGAGTGCAATATGTGCCGACAAAAGCCGTTGACTCTGAAAATTTGGCATTTAAAGAGTTAAAATTTTAAGTTAAAGATGCAAGGATTTGTAAAAGCCATGAAGGTAAAGTAAGTTGCTGTCCCTACTGCTGCATGTCCACACTGCCCTCATGTTGACCCCTTGATTCAATGGTACAAATGAAAATAAAGCAGTTTGTGTCACATGACATGAGGGGACCACAGAGGCTACCCAGTTGAAAGGGATGCCAGTTTTCTGAACTGAGACTCAGACTTGAAGCGGAGGAAGGAATTGTCTCAATATTTACTGTTTTATTCCTATTCAACATGCAGGGCACTTTTATTATTTTCAGATCTATAACTCCAGACCCTTGTGCTGGATGATAGAACCATATTTTTGCATAACTCATGGTAACAATTTGGTATATATCAAAATGTAGCTAAGAACCTCTGCCTTTATTATGTGGTGTTATCTCATTAATATTTTTATTTATTTGGAAAACTAGAAACCCTAAATGAAAAATTTCTTCAAAAATTCTATTGCAGCCATTTTAAATACCAAATGTATATTCTAAATACTTGCATAATATTGAAAAATAATGAATTATATTATGTGCATAATAATGTTATTTGTGGTCTGAGGATTGCAAAAATATATAGTATAATGTTTTAAGGCGAAATGGCCATGCCCCCGTAAAATCAGCCTACTATCCCCTTTCTGGCCAAATGAAGTAAAATTATTCATGTAAACACATGCAAAGTATATATTTTTGGAAAGATCACCATCTAAAGATTACAGACCACCTGAAATCATGACCATTTGATATAAAATGTTGTATAAACAACGATTTCTTTGATCTCCAAACACAATGTAACGTGGGCATACAAATGTGGAAATAACTACTTGAGGGTTTTCTCAAACTGCATATTGTTTACCCAGAGTTACTGGCCACATAATAATATTATGTGGCTACAAAATTGTGCCATAGATTTTTTAACACTGTGTTTCGTTTGCAGTTATGGGGCCTCAAAGTTCATACAACCAGACATAATGGGTTCCTAAGGTTTAGCTCTCCATAATTTCAAAACAAACACCATGTTAAAAATCTGTCCAGGACACTTTTTTAGCCACATATTTTGGGAGTAATCCAGTGAAAACATTAAAGTTTGGTTAAACCAGTAAGAAGTTATTTCCACATGTGTATAACCATGTTTCATTGAAATTCAAGATAAAAGAAATGTTTTTTTTACACAACACTTAGCACAAAATGGTCATGCTGTTTGTTTATTCACAATCTGCGGGCCACAACCTTTTCAAAAATGTATACTTTGCATATGTTTACATGAATTCTTTTTGCTTTATTTAGCCAGAAAGGCGATAGTAGGCTGATTTTATCGGGGCATGGCCATTTCTCCTGAAGCCAATTCCAGTTGTCAAATCATAATTTACATATACATGTGCCAGATGGATATGTGTAACCATGGTAACCTCCCAAGATCCCAGGGTTCAAAAGGTTAACCATGGAAAAAGACACTAAAAATGAGATGATGTTTTGTGTTCTATGATAAGCATTTCAGAATCTTTGAACTCCCATTTTGCATCTACAGGGTTGTATGAAGCTTATCAGTTACCGTTTTATGACATGGTGGATCCAGATCCCACACTTGAAGAAATGAGAAAAGTGGTTTGTGATGAACAGCGTAGACCAGCCATTCCCAACAAGTGGCACACCAATGAGGTCAGTTTATACTGCTTAGTTAGGCATGCAGGGTCAGAATTGAAGGTCACGGTGATGTGGCCATTTGGAAAAAAAAAATGCAATTTGAAATTTTGAATTTTTACGAGTGCAATCTCTGATACTAAATCCTGCTGAAATGGCATTGCATCACAGAGCGTGTAGTACACTGAAGTTGTGCAGCTGGTATGTGATTAGTGGCGAGACCTTCTTTTCTCAGGTCAGTCAGCCATGTAGAAAATATCTGTGGAATTTAGCTCTGCGGACCATAGTGTGCAGAGCATATGGTATCACTTATTTCTGTCCATCAGTTCGTAAACTTTTGCTTCTGTGCAATGCAGTCAAGTTTTCATGTTAGCCCCATAGAACTTCAATGACTTGCAAATGGTATGAAAATCTGGGTTGAGTTCAATATTGGTGCGCCAGATATATTATATAATATTTAGGCCAAAATTGGAAAATTGTGAGAATGCTGTTTTTAGATCAACTCAAGGCCCAACTAAGCAAACTTTGACAAGACTTCTCAGGGTCAAAGGTCAAGGTCATTTGGCTACCTCAAGATTCAGATTATTTCTTTTGACCATAGCTTTGTCCGTTTTGGTCTGATCTTAATTGTGTTGGACTCAAAATGTGGGCATTGTAGTGATGTATGTTTATGTAGTCTACGTCTGATCTCTAAAGGTCAAAGGTCATCACAAAATTTACTTGTGGCCTTAACATCATCAATGTCCATCCAAATTTAATTATGTTGAGCTCAAAATATAGGTAAAAGATGTGTGATCAATTGAAAATTTCCATGTAACCATAAATATAAGAAGGTGGAAGCGTTGGTGGCTTCTCAGTGATTGCTTGTGATCAGAGATGTATTTTTTCAGGTTGTATTCTCTCTCTCTCTCTCTCTCTCTCTCTCTCTCTCTCTCTCTCTCTCTCTCTCTCTCTCTCTCTCTCTCTCTCTCTCTCTCTCTCTCTCTCTCTCTCTCTCTCTCTCTCTCTCTCTCTCTCTC
This sequence comes from Hermodice carunculata, assembly GCA_964020975.1. Lineage (NCBI taxonomy): Eukaryota > Metazoa > Annelida > Polychaeta > Eunicida > Amphinomidae > Hermodice > Hermodice carunculata. The sequence continues at coordinate 81,862,522 of OZ026618.1, read as the reverse complement.
TCTCTCTCTCTCTCTCTCTCTCTCTCTCTCTCTCTCTCTCTCTCTCTCTCTCTCTCTCTCTCTCTCTCTCTCTCTCTCTCTCTCTCTCTCTCTCTGTCTCTCTCTCTCTCTCTCTCTCTCTCATTATTACATCCTCCCTGCTTTCATTACAGCTAAAATTTGACCAGTGCTTTTCTTGGACACTCTAAAACTGAGAAACTTCAAAGTAGGCCTGCATGGTTGAAATTATACCCGTTTATGCGGAGGAGTAAACAGAAATTTATGAACATTGGGGGTATTGCCAATTAATTTTTTTTTATTATCTTCAAAACTATAATGGATGTATGCTATTTCAATATCTGTTTGTATAAAAATGTGACATGAAGAGTATAGAAAACTTGATTAACAGATTTTGAATATTGATGACATGGAAGCACTACTACATCTGACTTTTGAGATGAATAGATTAGTGCACAATAAAGTTACGGAATACATGTACTGAGCACAAGTGTAGTATCATCTAAAAAGTAAAAGAAAATAGATTCTATTTCAATCTACACACATGTTATAAACTGTTGTGCATCAAATAAATGTTGAGTAAAAGCTGTAGCATTTTAAATTGTGCCAGTTCAGGACATTTCGACATGTATTGAATATCTTCAAAACTGGAATAGATTACATGCTTCTTGTGTCATTAACGTTTTAAGTATGCTACTAAGGGAATTTTAAATAGTAAATTCTTAATTCTGAATATGTTCAAAAGTTAAATGGATAAAAACGGCACTCCAACTTATTTCATGTTTCTGATGCAGGCACTGAGGGTGATGGCAAAGATTATGAAAGAATGTTGGTACCACAATGGGGCGGCGCGCCTGACAGCTCTCAGAATTAAGAAGACACTGGCCAGCTTAGCAGGCCAAGAGGACCTCAAGATTTGATTGCCATTTATGTGCCACATGGTGACAAAGCTTCTACAAGTGGCTCAAATGGCTACACATTTTTGATATACTGTGTATACCTCTCTCTCAGGCCAAGAGATTTGTGAATGCCCAGTATTTTACTACATGATATGTCATTACGCGTGGTTACAGGCGATACGAACTCGGCCATATCTTGTATCCTGCCTCTTGAAAACAAACTCTCAGCAATGATAAATGACCATTTGAAATAAGATCATACAGGACAATGTTTATGGGAAACTGGTGTTTAAATGGTCAAAATTGGACTTTGCTGCCACTGGGAAACTGATGTGTTGGATGTACCCAGTTCTTGATGCTTGTACATAGCACGGCACTGTGGGACCATATGTATGGATTAATGCAAGGCAAATTCTTGTGCCACGTGGCTCCACCTTATTGTGATAGAACGTCACAAACTGTTTATACCAGGGATCATACGAGGACAAAAAGAAAGCTTGCAGCTCTAATTCTTGAGAGAGAACTTTTGCAGCGGGTGTGCAATTTTTTCTTAGTATTATAACAGGCAACCTAATGCTGAACGCTTGATTATTTAGTGAGCAGGGCAGCAGGTGTTTTTGTAGTAAACTTAAAGGGGACTTGCTTGTGATGACACTTGACAGGGTCCGGCTTTGGACTTTGCCACAAGATAGATGCGAGTCCTGATACATGGGTAAGCAAGTTGGGTTTTGCAACCATGTTATAGTGGAGAATCCTGCTACTGTATTATTCATCTTAAGGCCCAGCAAACGTAGATAAATTTTAAAGCAGTTATGCAGTTTATTGGTGTGGCAGGTATTTCTAGCACACCTTTTAAAGTCTTTACTCAAGTGTTTGGGAAAAGCTACTTATCCTTGGCTTTTTCCTGGTGAAAATGTACAACATTTTTTTTTTTTTCTTGAAACCGGCTCAAGTGCCTTGCAAAATTTTCCACCCTAGTAACAATGTGTAATAATCCTTGACTGGTCTATACTATTTGAGGACCAGCAAAGTTCACTAGCCTCGATGCCTGGATGTGACTAGTAATGCAAAAAAAAAAAAAAAAAGGGGGGGGGGGGGGGGATATATATGACACAAATATTTTGAAGTTTGGACTTTATTGGTGTGAAGTATATGGTAAACTTTGCATTTGTTAGAGTTTTAAGCACTATGTTTGCCAACTCAGAAAAAATGACAGCAGTGTCACAGGCACAAGGTGGCTGTAGGAACCATTTGTACAAAAGAAAATGTAATGTCGACTGGATGTGTGGACTTGCAAGTGTAGATAAGTATTTACAGTGGAAGAAATGAGAGCACAAGAGAAAAAAACAAGTTAATCAATGCAAAAATGCTTATAATGACCACAATGTTTTGTGTATGTAAACACTGAAAAGGGAAGAGGCCCTTAATGTGGGTGACATAATAGTAACTTGTATTGTAGGTTCTTAAGGGGCCCTTAACATGGATAATACAGTTTCAAGGTTGTGTTGCAGGTCAGTGGGTCTAGGGTATAGATGTAGGGCATTGAAGTTCTGTAAGAAAAATACATGGTGATATTGCATGCCAATTTGGTGAAAGCTTTAAGCCAAATAATTGAAATGGTCCATGGGTTAGGGAACTGCTATTTTTACATGAATGGCCATTTTGAGTCGTTGAAACTCGTAACTATGCTTTAGCCAGAAGAGCCTTGAGGAATATTTTCACATTGTCAGTGTTCTATGTGACAGTTTAACATGATTACAGTTATGCTGAGGCTCAACTGAAAAGTTTTATCCTACGTTTGCAGAATTGTTGGAACTTTCTTATTGAAGAGAAAAGTCGTGTTTTTATACCAAAACTAATGGAAAAGCTCAGAAAAACAGGTTTTTAAAACTTGGTTCATTTGGTCCTTTATGAACTGTACTTTAGTATGGGATTATTTTGTGTATTGTCAAGTTGATGTCTGTTTTAATGATGTATACAAAAATATGGCAAGCACACTGTTGGGCATGCATTGAATTTTTTAAATTCTTCATTGGTACTGGTGACCAGAGTTTCTCCGTACATTGATTAACAATTTCCATGTATTAAAACACATTGGATTCTAATTCCAGTTTTGATGATTCTAAATGTAAATACTGTTAAAGTGTTAATACTCCAGTTATTACTGTAATGATTAAAACTTACAGTTCTAAAGTACAGGGCAACCATTATGCCTCAAAGTTGTCCATTTTGTCATCACTAGAAATCTTGTGCTTTATGTTTCTGCTTTAAGAGTGTCTCTGTACATGTATGCTTTATGTGGTAGTATCTTCATTTCCATGATCTTAAAGGTTTCCTTTATCTTCTGTTATAGACAGACTTCCCTGAATAATGTGCAGTTTTAGTTGGTCATGGGTTATGCCCTGTGCATTTTGATTGGCTGTTAGTGATGCTATCTGCATTGTAATTGGGCAAAGACATTTGTGCTCTTCACTGTGGCTGGTTGAAAGGGTTCACTCAGTCATGTGCTGACCATTTTGAAATATCATACAAAAGCATTTACTGGTGCAAACATCCAATGATAGGGTGTGTAGTTCAATTAAATCAGACATACATCTGAGAACACATAATGGTACACATGTATGTGGTAAAATTTATAACTGTGACTTTCAGGGCACACTTTTTGGTCTCCATATAGTATTGTTGTATTTGTATTAAAAAATGGAAGCAGGTACAACATGGAAGCACTGAAGTTGGAGAGCGAGATATTGATGGCTGGTTTATACCAAATCAGATTTTATCCGCAGAGTTGTACCTGTCCTTTCAAGTGCCCCGACTGCCAGTGGAAAGTGGTCTTACACTGCGGGTAGAAATACAGTAAAGGGTCTTCAAAGAGTGGTCTTTAAAAGACATGCAGTCCTATATTGGAGGTAATCTCTCAAGCGGGCATAACTGTAGTGGATAAACACACGACATGCCTGGAATATATGAATTCCGTAGTCTCTTCCTGTGGGAATGCAGCACTTTTAAGTGCTGAAAAACCAGGGTTGCTGGGTAATATGTCGGATAGAGGGTACAGCCTTTAACTGTTCTTTATAATTGTATACTGCTTGTAAACCAGATTATTAATTTATTTGCTTAGCAATATTGCAGTATAATGCAATGGGTAATGTTCATATAAACTTGATTAACTTTTGGCAATCTTTGTCAACGGTTTTGTCAAATACCTCACATAAACACATATTGAAAAGTGAAACAGGAACTAGTGGAAGTTTAGCATGTATACCTACTGCACTTGTTTGGTTTTTTAATTTGTTTTCAAAACATTTAAACATTAAGTAGCATTTGTCAAATTAGAGAATGATCAGAGCAGTCATTGTAAAAACAGGACAGCTATATGTCTACAAAATACGATTTTTTTTTTTTTGTATTTGTTAACCATACAACAGTTTATGAGCATCAATTATAGTGAAGAAAACAAATGCATATAAACATTCTTGCAGGAATGATTGTAGAGCCCCCTCACTCTTGTATAGTGAATCTTTTGATTCTCGTTAGGTTTCGCCAAGACACTATAGGAAAGTTTGTTACCAAGCCATACGGTAGAGTAAAACTGCTGCCCTTCTTGGCAAAAGTAAAACATATATGTTGATGTATACATACATTCACAGACATATCCATGCCGTGGTCACAATACATAATGATGCATGCATTGTAAAATGTCTATAAAACAAGTACAGGGAAACTTGTTTTGAGAGACCACCCCGGTGGCAGGCTAAAAAATGGTCACATAAGGCAGGTGGTCTCTCAATGGAGGTGCAATAACATGGGAAAGATAGCAAAATGAACTTTGAAAATATGGTCTTAAAAACCAGGTGGTCTTTCATTACAGTGGTCTCTCAAAACAGGTTTCACTGTACAAAGTTACAACTAATGGCAGAATAGTCACAGTTTGAAAAGCCTTTTTTTTCACTCTGATACCCAGATCTCAGATACAATTGAAATATTGGGGTGTCCAAGGTCCAAAAAATGCAGATACAAAAATGTTCACTGATAGCAAAAATATACAGCTGTAGTTTCAAGCAGCAAGGTTCTTGGGCAGCTGTCTGCATAACATGTGGCACTATTTGGCACATCCAGCCCTTGGAAGCAAACACTTGGGGCCAATTGGCTGCTGTTCAATTTAGGATGGCTGCCAAGTCTTGAAGATCATGCAGATCACTTATGCATGTAATGCAGTGCACCCTAAATATCTAGGTTTCTTTTTTATAAATTTTTTATAAGTGGAAATTTTCGTGGCCTCAATGAAGTGAAATCTTCACAGGTACATGTGATTTTTGAATTTCACACATTCTGTGGACAAATAAAATGAGCCCCCATGGTTCAAAAGACTGTGATCTAAGTTCAGACTTTTCATGTCATCAGAGGCTTACTGTTGTGGAGTGATGTGGCCTTCTTGCTTTCACTTTCTTCAATATAAATAACCATTATTAATGTGCATGCTTGCTATGAGGACAAAGTATATTATCTGGGGACACAAGTTGAAATTTAAGACCAGTTGACCTGGTGACAAGTTCAATAGTGGAAAATTTTCTTAGCTTACATCTGTGTGGCTGATGGTTTCTCATATTTTCTTCCCAGGTCTCAAAGTGTAAAATGTCCATGGAAAATACCCAGCTTTTTGCAACCAAGAAAACATTTTGGTTGTTTGGTTGATACTCATTTAATTATGGTGGGCCAGGATGCGAGAAATAAAGTACAGAAATTGTGGCCAAAAAAGTCTTTCAACTTCTCATTCACATTTTGAATGCCACAAAACAATTTTGTCATTTGATTCCTTGAGGCATGTGCAATGCTTATACCAAAAAAGAAAAAGAAAAAAAGTAGCCACACAAGTCCAGGCTGATTTTTTTCCCTTGGGTAATAATTTTGACTGTTGCAGGCACCAAGTCAATGGAAGGAAAATGGATATACACATACATAGAACAGAAAGAGAAAGGAAAAGAAAAAATCATGGTAAATTGAAGAAAGCGAGTCTTATTTTTTAAAACTGCCAAATTGTGATCCATAAGATTACTATCAGTTTATTTAAGTCTTTCTTTCTTGTCTTCCTGGATGGGACAATAAATGTCAGTTGTCCTCAAAGTGCTGACACTTTGCAAGGGTGTATATGTTTGCTGTCTTGTATATGCACCATTTTGTATGGCTATGTGGATCCCTTTTTTTGTAAATATGTACAGTGCGTAGCTTTTGAGAAGTTGGATGTAAGTAGATAATGTGCTTCATAGGGTGAGCCAGAATCCCTGAACATCTGGCAAATGCTGGTGAGAAAAAAATAAAGTGTAAATTTAAAATTTATTTCATCATTGTTGACTTCTTTTTTGTGAACCTTGTCATAAGCAGTTGAACAGGTGAAGGTAGTTGGGAAAACTCAAATTGGCATTATCTGGTTCATTTCAAGCTCAGCTTAAAACTCAAAATTGTCAGTCAGCAGAGCTTGTACAATGGTGAGGCATCAGTTGCCTGTCTGTCTGTCCTCAATTCACATATTGAGCACACATTACAACACGAGGTCACTCTAGCTGGTCTCCATGCACTTAGGTGCCTTGCCAGAGCTCTCCAATTTTTTTTTGTGGGCCCAGTGCCGATCCATTCTGCTGCAGTGACTCTCCCAAGATGCTCTGTGGCACGTCGCAGCGCCCCTAGTGGCAGTAATGCATAAAAGCAAGCATACAGAATCAGTTTCTCACTCCGGCGCCCACCGTTGATGGATGTGTTTTGTTGGGAGCTTCCTCATTTTTCTTGCCTTTTGGTACCTTTATGGCTTCACTTGTGCTTCATGAGGTAGACGATAAAGTTTTCTGCAAGACTGGTCCAACCTCCAAACTAGTTTGTACTGGTTTTTTAGCTAAGCTGACTTGTCAGTCAGCTGAGCTTATCTTGTCAGCCAGATCCACTTCAAACTTGGTGGGGATGTGCCTTGGGTGGGTGTCTACGAAGTTTGTTCAAATGGTCACGGGTCCAGTTAATTTTGGATTTTTAATGATTTTTTTTGGTCCTTTTTGGGGCAAATCTTCAAAAAATCTTCTCTGAAACCACTCACTCAATTACTTTGATATCACACAGGAACACTCCCTGGGACTCCTAGTTCTTAATTTGTTTACCAGGTGGCACTGCAAATTTTTTTTTTTTTATGAATTTTTTCATGTTATAGCTATTTTCAACTTCTTCAGAACCGTTACTCAGATTAAGCTGAAACATGGTGGATATGTTCCTTGTTGAAGGCTCAAAGTTGTTCCCTATGTAGGAATGCTGTGGATTCCTGATTTTTAACGATTTTTTCAATTTGGGTACTTATAGCTCATTGCAGCTGTCGTATTGATAACTATGGAAGTCGATAAGCATTCTAATGCTAATTCACCTTTTTGACTTCTTCTCCAAAACCGTCATCCAGATTAACTTCAAACTTGGTGGCAATGTACCTTGGCTAGGTTTCTACCAGTTTGTTCAAATGGTCATGCTCCAGTGATTTTTTGATTTTTAATGATTTTTTTGGTTCTTTTTTTGGACAAATCTTAAAAAATCTTTTTCTCCGAAACCGCTTACCCAATTGCTTTGATATCACACAGGAAGACACCTAGGGACTCCTTGTTCTGAATTTGTTCCCCAGGTGGCGCTGCAATTTTTTTCTATTTTTTAGCTCAGCTGACTGACAAGTCAGCTGAGCTTATCTTATGGTCCTTCGTCTGTCGCAGTCAACAATTCACATTTTTGACTTCTCCGAAACTGTCAGTCAGATCCACTACAAACTTGGTGGGGCTGTGCCTTGGGTGGGTGTCTACCAAGTTTGTTCAAATGGTCATGATCCAGTGATTTTTTTATTTTTAATGAATTTTTTTGTTCTTTTTGGGGAAAATCTTAAAAAATCTTCTCTCCAAAACCGCTCACCCAATTCCTTTGATATTACACAGGAACACTCCCTGGGACTCCTAGTTCTTAATTTGTTTGCCAGATGGCGCTGCAATTTTTTTCTAATTTTTTATGAATTTTTATGTGTTTTAGCTATTTTCGACTTCTTCTCCAGAACCGCCACTCAGATTAAGCTGAAACATGGTGGCTATGTTCCTTGTGGAAGGGTCAAACAAAGTTGTCCACTGTGTAGGAATGCTGCGAATTCCTGATTTTTAATGATTTTTTTCAATTTGGGTACTTATCGGTCAATGCAGCTTTCCTATTGATTACTATGGAAGTGAATGAGCATTCTAATGCTAATTCACATTTTTGACTTCTTCTCCAAAACCGTCATCCAGATTAACTTCAAACTTGGTGGCAATGTACCTTGGGTGGGTTTCTGCCAGGTTTGTTCAAATGGTCACAGTCCATTGATTGTTTGATTTTTAATGATTTTTTTTGAGGGTCCGTCGTCCTTCATCCGTCCGTCCGTCCGTCCGTCGTCCACAATTCACCTTTTCGACTTCTTCTCAAAAACCGTCAGCCAGATTCACTTCAAACTTGGTGGAGATGTGCCTTGGGTGGGTCTCTACCAAGTTTGTTCAAATGGTCACGGTCCAGTGATTTTTGGATTTTTTATGATTTTTTTTGTTCTTTTTTGGGTAAATCTTAAAAAATCTTCTTCTCCGAAACCGCTCACCCAATTACTTTGATATCACACAGGAACACTCCCTGGGACACCTAGTTCTTAATTTGTTCACCTGGTGGCGCTGCAATTTTTTCCTAATTTTTTATGAATTTTTGTGTGTAGTAGCTATTTTCGACTTCTTCTCCAGAACCGTCACTTAGATTAAGCTGAAACATGGTGGATGTGTTCCTTGTAGAAGGGTCAAACAAAGTTGTACACTATGTGGGAATGCTGCGGATTCCTGATTTTTAACGATTTTTTCAATTCCGGTACTCGTTGATCAATGCAGCTTTCCTATTGATTACTATGGAAGTCAATGGGCCTTCTAATGCTAATTCACATTTTCGACTTCTTCTCCAAAACCTTCATCCAGATTAACATCAAACTTGGTGGCAATGTATGTTGGGTGGGTTTCTACCAATTTGTTCAAATGTTCATGCTCCAGTGGTTTTTTTATTTTTAATGAATTTTTGTGGGGGGTTTTTGGACAAATCTTAAAAGATTTTGTAAGTCAATGGGTATTCTAGTGCTAATTCACAGGACACGAATTTACTGTTTACTTGATAACTTGAGATCTAATTTGAGTTAGCTACACATGTTAATTATTCTGTATGAAGATCATGCTGAGACAGTACATGAATGACCTTGACCTCGTTTGTGGGGTCACAGTGCAACATACATGAATTTTACTCTTCATTATAACTTGAGAACTACTTGAACTTGGATGTTGCACATGTAAGTGTTCTTCTATAAAGTTCGGACTTACTCAGAACATGGTGTCCTTGATCCTTTCCCAAGTTCATAGAGCTGCAAGTGTGATCGAATGTCAAGATCAGCTGAGGCACGGGCTGTTCACACAGCCCTCTTGTTTTGTTCTTTTTTGGACAAATCTTAAAAAATCCTTTTCTCCGAAAACGCTTGCCCTATTGCTTTGATATCACACAGGAACACTCCCTGGTTCTCCTACTTCTTAATTTGTTCACCAAGTTGTTCACTATGTGGGAATGCTGCAGATTCCTGGTTTTTAACGATTTTTTCAATTCGGGTAATTCTCGGTCAATGCAGCTTTCCTATTGATTTCTATAGAAGTCAATGAGCATTCTAATGCTAATTAACATTTTCGACCACTTCTCTGAAACCGTCATACAGATTAACTTCAAACTTGGTGGGGATGTACCTTGGGTGGGTTTCTACCAGGTTTGTACAAATGGTCATGCTCCAGTGATTTTTGGATTTTTTTTACAATTTTGTTTTGCAAGATTTTAACACAAGTTTTAATAGGAAAGTTTAACACGGGAATTTCTTGTTATGGTAATAACTTAAATAATGTGGGCCTGACTTACTTCAAACTTGGTGGGGATGTACCTTGGGTGTATCTCTACCAAGTTTGTCCAAATGGTCATGCTGAGTTGATTTTTGGATTTTTTATGATTTTTTTTGTTCCTTTTTTGGGGCAAACCTTAAAAACTCTTCTCCTCTGAAACCGCTTACCCGATTGCTTTGATATCATGAATAGACACTCCCAGGGACACATATAGTTCCCAATTCGTTTACCAGGTGCCGCTGCAATTTTTTTTTTTGAATTGTTTTATGATTTTTTTGTATGGTTTTGCTATTTTTCACTTGTTCTCAGAACCGTCACTCAGATTAAGCTGAAATGTGATGATATATTCTTGTGGAAGGGTCAAACAAAGTTGTTTACTAGGTGGCACTGCTTTGGATTCCCGATTTTGAAGGATTTTCAATTCGGGTACTTATGGGTCAGTGCAGCTTTCCTATTGACTACCATGTAAGTCAATGGGCATTCTAATGTTAATTCACAGGACAACTGACACAGAATTTACTGTTTACTTGATAACTTGAGATCTGTTTTGAGTTAGTACTGTGATGCTGCACATGTTAATGTTTCTGTATGAAGGTTATGCTTAGACAGCTAGTACATGAATGACCTTGACCTCGTTTGTGGGGTCACAGTGCAACATACATGAATTTTACTCTTCATTATAATTTGAGAACTACTTGAACCTTGATGTTGCTCATGTTAGTGTTCTTGTATAAAGGTCATGCAGACTTACTCAGAACATGGGTGACTTTGATCCTTTCCCAAGTTCATAGAGCTGCAAGTGTGATGAATGTCAAGATCAGCTGAGCATGGGCTGTTCACACAGCCCTCTTGTTTATGAATTTTTGTGTGTTATAGCCATTTTGGACTTCTTCTCCCAAACCGTCACTCAGATTAAGCTGAAAGATGGAAGATATGTTCCTTGTGGAAGGGTCAAACAAAGTTGTTCACTATGTGGGAATGCTGCAGATTCCTGATTTTTAATGATTTTTTTTCAATTCGGGTACCTTTCGGATAATGCACCTTTCCTATTGATTACCATGTAAGTCAATGGGCATTCGAATGCTAATTTACATTTTCAACTTCTTCTCCAAAACCATCATTCAGATTTACTTCAAACTTGGTGGGGATGTACCTTGGATGGGTGTCTACCAGGTTTGTTCCAATGGTCATGTTCCAATGAATTTTGGATTTTTTTATTATTTTTTTTTTTCAAAAATCTTTACAAAAGTTTTAATAGGAAAGTTTAACATGGGAGTTCCTTGTAATGGTTATAACTTATATAATTTTGGCCAGATTTACTTCAAACTTGGTGCGGATGTGCCTTGGGTGGATCTCTACCAACTTAGTTCAAATGGTCACGCTCAATTGATTTTTGGATTTTTCATGAATTTTTTGGTCTTTTTTGGGGGCAAACCTTAAAAACTCTTCTCCTCTGAAACAGCTCACCCAATTGCTTTAATATCCTACATAGGCACACTCAGGGACACCTAGTTCCCAATTTGTTCACCAGGTGGTGCTGCAATTTTTTCCTTTTTTTTTTTTTTTTTTTTTGTGTATGAAATTTTTGTATGGTTTCACTTGTTCTCAGAACCCTCACTCAGATTAAGCTGAAATGTGATGGATATGTTTTTGTGGAAGGGTCAAACAAAATTGTTTACTAGGTGGCACTGCTTTGGATTCCTGATTTTTAAGGATTTTCAATTCGGGTACTTATTGGTCAATGCAGCTTTCCTATTGATTAATATGTAAGTTAATGGGCATTCTAATGCTAATTCACAGGACAACTGACACAAAATTTACTGTTTACTTGATACTTGAGATCTGTTTTGAGTTAGTACCCTGATGCTGCACATGTTAATGTTTCTGTCGTGCTTAGACAGTACATGAATGACCTGGACCTCATTTGTGGGGTCACAGTGCAACATACATAAATTTTACTATTCATTATAACTTGAGAACTACTTGAACCTTGATGTTGCACATGTTAGTGTTCTTCTATAAAGGTCAGACTTACTCAGAATATGGGTGACCTTGATCCTTTCCCAAGTTCATAAAGCTTCAAGTGTGATGAATGTCAAGATCAGCTGAACATGGGCTGTTCACACAGGCCTCTTGTATTTGAAATCAGCCCGCAAGGGCAGATATCAAGTAATCTTAAGATTACATATAGGACCTTCATTATTTTGAAGGGGTGATAGGTTATTTTGCTTGGTATCCGATGTCAAAATGAGTTGCCACATCCAATGATCTGAAAAGATCCTAATTGCAGTATGCTAACAGAGTAACACAGATTTGTACAAAACAATGATCTAACATAATGTTTACAGTTCTATTTCCATGGAAATGATTGCATTGATGATCCTGGCTTCCCTGCATCCAAACCAACAAGCGATGCGGTACCTGTTCACTGCATGATCAAGACCTTACACAAAATAGTTATATTTTCAAGTGTGCAAAGTTTGCAAATAATTACAATGAACTGAGAACATGGACATGTTATGTCATCTGTTATATAGTTCTTTATGATCTTGTTATAAAAGCATACTTCCAAAAGGATTGTAGTTTTGGTGCTTTTTTGTTTGTTTTGCTCGGATAGCAATGTATTCCTACATTTTACATTATCATTTTGGCGGAAATAGAGGCGTGGTTCTAGTCAAGCAAGCGTTGTGCGACCAATGGTTGAAGCGTTACCGCTGATAGCTGTTGGAAGTAGATGGATGTGGAAAGATCGTACAATTCGTAGCTTAGAAGATGAAAAATATAATTCTAAGTGCTAAAAAGATTAACTTGGATAATAGCTTTTGAATGATGTATTAGGTTTTTCCTTACATTCCTTGTATCAAATACAGTAGCTCCTGGAAAGTTTCCAGTGAGCTACGGTAAACAGTACAGGTCGCCGCCATATTGGATATTATTATAGCAAATTAATCAACAGCGCATACTCCCTCCGAAAACTGTATAAATATGTTTCATTCGCTGATATTGAAGGGGGATGCAATCAATGAAAGAAACAGGTGCCCTTTGGCAGTGTTCCCGCGCATCATGAAAATCAGTAAAAGTTATTTATGTTTTTAAGGCCCGTAAAAGGCAATAAATTCCGAACATGTGGCATGCAAATTCATTACGTATCGATTTTGGATGGGTTGGATCGAGAGCGTGTGACAATGACAATGAAATCCGCTGAATCAATCCGAAGGCGGGAACGCTGCCAAGTTGCGCGTACACAGTTGCGCACAAGGATGACCCGCTTTTTCCAGCATTACAATGCAAAATTATGGCGCACGTGCTTCTGGTAAACAAAGCAAATGAAAACAACGGAAGTGTGATGCTGATGCTTAAATAGAATTGATGATTTGGACCCCCTTATTTCACTTGTATCTTGAAATAGACAAGGTTATGAACTCAAAAGACTGTACCACTGCATCATATTATGTAGGCCTATACATTTTATTTATTTTATATTTTACAGAGGTGATTCTAGGGTGCGGGATTGCGGGATTCACGCGTTTTTGTTTACTTTGTCGCTAAAACAAAATGTTGATGCGCCAGAATCAGCGCAAGTAATCTAGATCTGGCCTATAACATAAAATCTGGTGCGTACTCTGGCGCGTAACTTGTGTACTAGATATAGGCCTATAGCCATGTGACAGAAGTTAATTTATTCAGTTCATCCAATGCGTCCGACGCTGTGATTGGTGAAGCACTATCATGTGGCTAATGAGCCAATGAAATCACTTGTCATCTACGCCATTCTTGTTTAATACGGCTGCGAGGGAACGTACAACACAGCATGTAGCGGTATCATGGTTGTGTTGAGAGGATTCTGTTTGGTTGCTGTGACTTGTATCATGGCTCAGGCTGGGACTAAACGGAAGAGAGAGAGTCTTTTGGACTATTTTCGTGCTAGCACCTTAAAGTTTGTAATTTACACTGAGGGTGCTGGCACGAACAAGGAGAATTGTGATCAAAATGGCGGTCCTCATGCAGGCTCATCATACCGCCGCAACTAAGATAAAGAGTGATGATATTATAATAAAAAGACTCTCTTCCGTTTAGTCCCAGATTGAGACATGATATTATGATTGTGATTTATTTTGACATGATATTATTCACTGTGATCAAGGACATTTAGACATTCACAATGATAAAAGAAAGAGTCACAGTGAGTGTTTTGGTAACATGGACAATGATCCAGGTAAGAAAAGAGTATTCATACTCGGTGGTCATTCTTTACTTTCCTCTTATTCTAACATGAATAAAAATGAGATCATAAAATTCTTGTTGTTTTTCCTTTCTTGAAAGATGACTCCATATTGAGCCAGTGATACCAGACAACCTTATTTATAAGTCAGTAAAAATATTTGGCCCACACTGGAAACGACTATGGGCCAGACTGGCCCACAAAACCCAAGGCTGGCCCACAAAATCTAAGGCTGGCCCACTCAGACAGTGTCAAGGGGGGATCTGGCCCACAATTTCAAAATCCTGGAATCACCTCTGTTTTACATGTATTTGTAAACGATGATAATTGACATGGACCTGTGTCTGAAATAAAAGTATCGTATCGTATCAAAACTACGAACGCAGTTCACAGATTTAGTTCAATGTTACAAAGATGGTTCTTGGTGCTGGACCAGTGCCAACGGTTACGCGGAGAAATATGTGACAGACAGTGCGCAGTTGATACAGCCTAATAAGGAGGTGGGGGGGGGGGGGGAGGGAGGAGAGCCTAATAATAATAATAAAAAAAAAAGGCCATGATTTTCCAGTGTGAATAAATTTTTGTGCGTGCCCATGGTCCTAAAGTGCAGGGGTCACAGACGCAAAAAATGAAGAAAAGACACCTGAAAATCAACAATGCATTGTCATTTTGCTTCTCTGGCGACCAACGCACAAAAAACGCATTACATTTTGAATGATACAACTACAAAAATTATCCCAAACTTAGTAACTTTGCACCTTTGAGGTCCCGGTGTTTTGCATCGTGCACCATGACCATGATTATGCATTATACTGGTGGAATCCTCTAATGTTCGTCTTTGTATATAATAAGCTCTCTTATTTGCTAAGAAAAAATACTCCTGGGGGTAACCCTGCAAAAATTTACGTCATTTCACCTCATTTTAAATGCGGTGAGAGCATTTCCAGGTTCCTCATTGGGTGGATTTGATCACGTGCCGCTCACTGTCCAATCAAACTCGTTGTTGCCCATACATGTGCCCGGCTCAAGTCCGCAATGTTGGGGAGCAATGAGTCGTATAAAAGCGAAGATTATTGGACCAAAATGTTAAATTTTCACATCAAATTTTCACCTGAAAGACTTCCATCGAACAAATCTAGATACAGATAAAGGCACGAGTGAAAATTCCTTACGGTAAGCAAGGAAAATACGCAGATTAGTCACCGCACTGTCACACGTGGACGAAGCGAAGATTTGCGTTAACACGATGTGATCATATGTTGTTGATTGCTGCCTCCTAGTTAGTCCATGAGCTGAGGGCCTAATTTTGATCAATTGGTACCATCTGATGGCACCAAACTTAACAATGCTTTTTTGATTGGTGTATGTCTCAGGAACTCAAAACAGCCTGATGGACTTCTGCGGCACAGCTTTTAGTCAGTATACGCAATTTAATAGATGTAAGTTATTTTGCCTAAAAGGTGAAAAAAATTCTGCATAGTGATTCATTTGATGAGTATACATGTCACAAGGCAAAAGGTAGCAAGATTTTAATCACAGTTGTTAATTGAAATGAAAACTTGAGGAAATGGAGGTGCTAATCAATTTTAATAAATGTGTAAAGACTGCTCATCATTGCTAATCAATATAGGCCTAGATTTATGATAGTGAAAGTGCTAAACATTGTAAAATAAGGTAACTTGAACAGGTCAATATATGCCTCATCCAAACAACTGCTAATCAACTTTGAGGAACTTTCATACAGTGCTAAACAATGCTAATCAATATTTATTCATGGTAAGGAAAGTGCCAATCAATAAGACAGTCTCCCTGTTTGGAGAAGTTGGAACCCACAAGCTAGGGTTACCCATATGCCAGATAATGTGTACCGCGACGTACGTATATCGTTTTTTACTGTCACTATATATCTAATTTACATAACACGTAGGCCTTTTAGCATATCACAATAGATACCACCTTTTGGCCAAATTGAATTGTAAATTTGAACATATAAAATCAATTAGATGCAGGTTGTTGAAATGAATGTAGATTACTCTTGATTTTAAATATTACAAAACCAAAATATCTTGTACAATAGCTGTAGGTTCATTGTATGGACATGACATCAGATTTAAGGACAAATAACATTTATCAATGTTTAACCAATGTATGGAACCCTTTAGAAACAACAGACAAGGAACTTTTGCAATTGTAGCTAGGAATGAAAACGGAAGAAACGTAGACTTCCCTACATACAATAGATTTCAAGTATTTCAACCTAGACATGACACAGACCTACTGGACAGACAAAACCAAGGTCAGAGATATGAACTAGGCCTAAATGTAGAAAATGAAGAAGAGTTTCCTTTTTAAGAAAGAGGACCACGCCCAAATACACGATGGTGCCCTCTACAAGAGCAAAAAGGCTACACAAATCAACAGGGATGAGAATTGGTTGCCATTTGGCAACTTTCAGCCAAAAGTGCTTTTCATCAATGTAATAAAATGTTTTGAGTTTGGTCCAATTACTTCAAATTTGTTAAAATCTTTGGGGTGGGGTATGTAAAGGTTTCCAATTAGCTTCTGGGGTAGGCAAAATGTACTCTAAGCATTCTCATCCCTGAATCAAAGAAGACAAAGACCACAAACAAACCAGAGACAATCAAGAGAAGCAAGAAACACCTACCAAAAAGAGCGAAGATACAACTGATGGACAGAAAGAGCGCAACAATATCCTAACAGCAGGTGCCAAGAAGATATTAACTTCAAATACATCTATTGTTAAAATTATAAACTTATCAAGCAAACAATTGACACAAGGACAAGTAAAGTTGCTCAAAAAGGGATTGAAATTAACACCGACACCAAGAAAAGACAAAGAAGAACAAGCGTGTGATATTTTAAAATTTTGTCGTACATTACGTCTGAAAGAATTTTTCCACAATACAGATAAGGAATGGGATGAATCACTGGTCAAAAGGAAAAAGTTCTTTCACTCCTCCTAAAAGTCAAAATGAGACATTAGAAAAATGTATTGACATACTGAAAGAAATTGCACACTCTCTCCACAAAGTAGGGCCTACATTCACCCACCAACAAAAATAATTTAACTAACGAGGAGCTACAAGCTATGAATGAATTGCAAACTGACAATTCTATCATAATTGAGGAAGCAGACAAGGGTGGAGAAGTTGTCATTATGGACTCCGATTATCATGCTGAAAAGATAAAATCATAACTTAATGATGAACAATTTTATGACCGATGCGAACCAGACAGAGAAAATAAATTGAGTGATAAATTAAGAAAATTTATTGACAAATATCGTAACATCTTTACAACGAAAGAAAGAAGTTATCTGGATGGTTTGCAGTCAAGAACAAGTAATTTATAGGGCTTAGCGAAAGTTCATGAGTCTGAGATTATCAAAAACGCTATAAATGAACAAGATGGTATATATGTACATATTATTCGACCTACAGATTTAAAATTCCGGCCAATCGTCGCAGGACCTGTGTACAATACGTGTAGGCTTAGTGAACTCATAAATGAAATTTTAAAACCGTACTTATTACATGTCGACAGCTACGTGCGTGACAATATCGACTTCATCAATAAAATATCATGAAAGCAAGTCAAGGATCGGTCTTTAGTCAGTTTTGATGTGATTAATTTATATAGTAACATACCTCATGAGTTAGGAAAGCGTGCGATTGAATACTGGCTGAACAAATATACTGACACAAAAAAATCAAAGTTTCGCAAGAGAATTTATTGTGGAAGGTCTTTCACTAATATTAGAAAATTATGTGTTCAGATTTGATGGAGAATACTACATACAGAAAAAGGGGTGTGCGATGGGAACTAAATGTGCACCAACTTATGCAACGCTAATTAGTATTGGATATCTAGTAGTTTTATTATACGAAAAACTTAGGAATACATCCGAATCCTTCGCCATGTTTTTTAAAAGGAACTGGAAACGTTATCTAGATGACTGTTTTATAATATGGACAAAGTCGCTGTCAGATTTACACGACTTTCACCAACTTTTAAATCAGCTTAAACCAAGTATTAAATATGAAATGAAATCTAGTCATTATGAATTCGAATTTTTAGACTTGAAAGTTATTCAAAATGATGGAAAGATTTCATTGGATATATACTACAAGAATACAGATACATATCAGTATGTGCCATTCAATTCATTGCACCCACGGCACGAAGGATCTGTACAATTGTAGAAAATACAAATAAAAAAGCAACGCGTCTGGATGAACTGGAAATTTTCTAAAAGCCAGGGACTACCCAGATTCAATCATTTCAATGGGTATTCAGCGAACTTTAAGTGTAACTCAAGAATCATTCAGAAAGGACAGCAAAAATCACAAGGGGGACGACAAAAATCTGGTCATGATCACAAGATACAATCCTAACAATCCAGTGATAATACCACAAATCCGTGAAACCCTTAAAATCTTGGAAATGGATCCCTCACTTGGAGAAATATTTAAAAATCTGAATTTTATTTCAAGCCCAAAACAGCCTCGTAACAAATTCTTGCGAGAGCAAACTTTGAATCAAGGGACAGCGAAGGCGGGAGCAAAAGATGCGGTCTTCCTCGTTGTAAGAATTGTATAAACATGACAGTTACTGACACAATTTCGCTGGACACAACAGGAAAGCTACCAAACTTTCAAATTAGAACAGAAATGGACTGTTTGAGTAAACATTTGATTTATGCGATTGTCTGTAGAGGATGCAATGAGGTATACATGGGATCTACAGGCAACGAACTACGCAGGCGCATGACTGTACACAGACAGCAAATATGGGTGCCTGAGACACGGCAAATCCAGCTCAGTGAACATATTGATAGTTGTTCTAATCTTGTGCCTAAATTCTTTGTATGTCCCATATATCAGATGTCAAATGATTCTGACATAGAAAGAGAGCAAAAAGAATTCATATTCCAATATAAATACAAGCCTAGACTGAATAGTGTAATTTACTAATTTATTAATAGTAATCTGGGACAATTAGGCCTATTTTCATTACGAGACGTTTAATATTAATTGATATGGCAATGACATCATGTAATAGGCCTAAATCAGTAATGTAATAAATGAACGTCATAATATGCTTCTATGCTAATAGATTTCA
The DNA here is from genome assembly GCA_964020975.1 of Hermodice carunculata. NCBI lineage: Eukaryota > Metazoa > Annelida > Polychaeta > Eunicida > Amphinomidae > Hermodice > Hermodice carunculata. The sequence continues at coordinate 81,843,320 of OZ026618.1, read as the reverse complement.
CTATAACAACCGAAAACGTCAAGATTATACTGGACCGAAAATTATTTCAACATCTATGCGTTATGGAGCTTGACAATGCATTAAAATGCTGAAACCGGTCGCGTCTGAAACGCAAGAAATGCGTTTATACTTAGGCCTATATATACAAGTCACCATACATAATAGAGACCTGGAAAGAATAGAAATAAATGCCGTGGATAACTGTGTTTAGAACGGATTTTGTCTCCTTTCATATAATTTTATATAACAAAAATCATAAATGTACCTACCCACAAGTGTGTGACCTTCAGAGTAATGTCAAGGTCACCAAAATTTAGTCATAATGATGCAGTATATAATTAGCCGCAGATATGTGGCCTTCGAGGGGGCAGCAGGGTATGGGCGCAGTGAGTTGGAGGGCGAAGCGACTGGAGGGCCTCGGACTGTTGGCCCCCTCGAGGGGGCCAACAGTCCGAGGCCCTCCAGCCACATATCTGCGGCTAAGTATATAATCACCTCCAAATAGTAAAATCAAGCAAAGTGTGATTATACATACAAAGAATGTGAAATTTCACCAGGATGTATATGTGTCGTACAACGGAGGAACAATCTCCGCAGGCCTACCGGTTATATCCTTCACAAGGATGTGACCTTGAAAATAGGGTCAAGGACAAAAAAATATCCAGGGATCAAAGGATGACCCAGAGGCACGTTTGCACCATTTTTAAGAGATTAGGACCATGTATTCATGAGGTATTGAGATTGCAGAAATGTAATACTTGATCTACAAGCTGAGCGCAGCACCCCCCCCCCCCCCCCGCCCCCCCCCCCAAATCTAATGAATGTGAGAATAGCCCTAATGGCTTTTTCTTTACCGTGTGGATTTATTTAGTATTTATAGGTCACATGAAGTTCATTGTGCCAGCTGTTAACTGGATACAAACATAATATGTATATTTCAAGTATAGTTATAATGTAGTGGCTATAACTATAACAAAACAGGATTCACCATATACAGCATTTTGGGGCGTCCGGGTATAAAATTTTAAAATTGCAATAACAGGGTCCAGCTGGGCTTCTGGAAAGTCCATCATGCATTTTTGTTATACCCTAAGGCGTACAAATCTCTACACGTATCTCGACGTTCTGACTTGGAGATACCTGATATTGAGCTCCTATGGAGCGAAATCTGACTTAATAACAATACATTTTTATTCGGTGTCATCTGCAGGCCTCCAAATACTCTGGTGTCTTTTTGGGATAAACTTCAGCAAAGTCTTGATCTAGCAAATTGTACAGGTATTCAAAACATCATCCGAACAGGTGACTTAAATTCCGATTTCTTAACTCAGTCTGGCATAAAGCTCAATCAATTGGTCAGAACTAATTTTCTTACTATGCACGACTCGTATCACCAATCATTCAGCAACGTGTCTGGACCAGATAATTTCTAATATTCCCAACTATCTCCGTGAAATTCGTGTAATTCCTTCAGTATCAAGCTGTGATCTTTGTGTTGTGGCGGCTAATTTACTCTTTCGATTCGCCGTAAGAAAGATCCAGTATTTAAACGTCGTATATGGAACTACAAAAAAGCGGAATTTGATGTGTTCAGAGCTCATCTTAGAGGGATCGATTGGTCTGAATGTTTTGTTACCGATGATATTGATATATGTTGCAATTCGTGGTCAGATTTATTCATAGACAGTGCAGCAAGCTGTATTCCGAATAAGAACATTGAAGTCAGGCCTTCTGACCTACCTTGGTATAATACCCGCCTCCGATCACTTAAGCGTCAAGTCAAAAGACAATACGAAAAAGCAAAGAGCCGAAATTTTGAACCAGCTGCATGGAAAACCTTTTGCCAATTACGGAATCATTATCAAGAATAATTGAATCAGGCTGAAAAAGAATATAATGAAAAATTGTGCACTGACTTAAACAATTCTTCTCGATCAACCAAATGTTGGTGGCGCACTGTCAGACACTTTCTAAATAGAAATCAATCTTCGACTTTTCCCTCTTTTTTACATGACGGCAAACATTATCCGATAGTCTCTCTAAAGCTGATAATTTTAACTCTTTCTTTCTGCAACAGTGCCAGGTTGATTCTTCTTCAGCTACTTTGCCTGAAATTACCGACCCGCCTTTTCCTAAACTTGATTCCATAAATATAACGGAAACTGAAGTCCTCGACATACTTTCAAGTCTCGACACCACTAAAGCTTCTGGTCCTGATGGAATAAGTGATAAACTTCTAAAAGAAGTGGCGCCGGCTATCTCTTCTTCTCTTGCAAAATTGTTTAACCTTTCACTTTTCAAAAAGCAGTTCCCTTCAGCATGGAAAAAAGCAAATGTTCTTCCCCTCCACAAAAAAGGCCCTGATGACATATGCAATAATTACAGGCATATGTCATTACTTAGTTGTACCGGGAAAATATTTGAAAAGATAGTATTTAAGCATGTGTTCAATTTCTATCGAGATAATACTGTTATATCTGCCCACCAATCCGGTTTCATGCCCTGTGATTCCACCATTAATCAATTATTTCTCCTGTATCACGAATTAAGTTTGGCAGTTTATCATCAAAAAGAGGTCTGGGTCATATTTTTGGATATTAGTAAAGCCTTTCATAAAGTTTGGCATGCCGGCCTGTTGCATAAATTAAGGAAAAGTGGTATTGCAGGATCTCTTCATGATTGGTTTTCGGATTATTTGTCGAATCGTTATCAACGGGTAGTTGTTCAAGGCCAGTCTTCTGAATGGGGCAAAATTTGTGCAGGTGTACCTCAAGGCTCAGTACTCGGACCCCTCATGTTTCTCATTTATATTAACGACATAGTGGACCTTGTTGGATCCAACATAAAAATGTTTGCTGATGATACGTGTCTATATCTTACCATTGATAATCCAGTTACTGCAGCAGAAAGTTTGAACTCCGAGCTTTCAGATATTGATCAATGGTCCAATGACTGGCTTATCACTTTCAATGCTCTGAAAACAGACTCAATGCTTGTCTCTCGGAAAACTAATCCTCCTACACATCCTCCTATTTCTTTCCACGGGCACACTTTGCAGGATGTTGGCAAACATAAACATCTTGGTATCACAATACGTTCAGACCTGAGATGGTCTGATCATATCACTGACATATATATAACAAATCAACTAAATTAATCAATATCATGAAGAGTTTAAAATTTACGTTGGATAGAAAAACCCTTGAAACTATTTAAATTTCCTTCATAAGGCCTGTTCTCCAATATGACAGTCCCGTATGGAACGGTTGTACAGTCTTAGATGCAGAAAAAGTTGAAAGTATTCAGTTAAGTGCAGCTCGTATCGTTACTGGTGCTATGCATGGGACCAGTAACGCTAAATTATATGAGGAAACAGGCTGGTCTACTCTGGCTAAATGCAGAGAAATATCTAACCTGACACTAATGTATAAATTGGTGCACAAACTTGCTCCCGAATATTTATGTTCTATACTTACTACTGCCTCTCCTTCAGGCTCTGGTAATTTCAATACCCGTCAACAGTTTGATCTTCCTCATTTCTGAGCTCGTACTGACATATTTGACAAAACGTTCTTCCCCTCAACTATCAGACTATGGAATCAGCTGCCTCTAGAAATCCGTAATTCAGCCTCGATTCGACTGTTTAAATTACGGATAGATGTACCTGTTATCCAGCCCATCAAGTTTCCCGAATTACTCAATTTTGGCAATAGGTTTTTGCTGTTATGCACACACGTCTCCGTCTAGGTGCAAGTCAATTAAATTCTCATCTTTTCAAAACTGATGTGAAGGACACTCCAAAATGCGCATGCGGTTCACCCAATGAGGACACGTCATTATTTTCTTATCTGTCCAAAGTATACTGTCCCTAGAACTGTTCTTCACTCTATTATTTTGAAATATGCTCCCTTTACATTACAGACAATATTATACGGTTCCTTCGATTGTACTTTTACTGAAAATATTGAGATTTTTTCAGCTGTTCAAAATTTTATTTCCGCTACAGGCCCATCTGGTATTGGCTAAAATGCCTGCTCATTTCCACTCTATACAGGTACATTTTCCCGCATATGGATGGATCTCCTTTACATCTCCATATATACATGAAGCCTAAGAGGAATCATAACTATGTAAAACGAAACATTCAGCCCCACTTTCTGTCTTGTCAGGTGTTACTGTCACCTTCTCTTTGGTCGTGTGTGTCTTGTTTTGTCCTGTGTGCTCGTCCCTTTTCGACAAGAGGCATCAGTATAGGGCTTCGCCCTGTTTCCCAATTGCTTACTCATTTATTGGATTTACATTGTAAATTGTTGTGAATAAAATATGTTTAAACCAAGGCGTACCAACGCAGGTACAAAGGTTTCGTTTGGTGCCCTCAGATGGTACCAATTTTCAGTCTGGCTCATGGACTAAGTATGTGTCACGTCGTTGTTGGTTATTTTTAACAAAATTTTGTTGTTTTGATTTTATTAAATTGTTTGAATGGAACAAATCTGTATGACAGAACATGAAAGGAATGAAATTCATGATCGCAGGCCGTAAAAATATACGTACAACATAGCGGAAAACCATGCCTGTGACTGACAGGCTGTGTACACTCGCTTGTGTTGTGTTGCACGGCCTGTGCCGCGTTGCTCAGTAAAAAAAGTAACCGCACTTAAGATCAGACTCTTGACACCTCGGCATAAAATTTTTCAGGTAAATTGAAATAGGAAGTGCACAGAAATACAAATCATGTAATTTCTGACCATTTCATCACGTGGAATGAATCGCAAAAATAACTAGAGCCCAGGCGTGTTCAGTATGCATGCCGCTTGTTGTGCAAGACAGTAAAAAACTGCCCGATGGCACACGGTGTGCCAAATCAGATACTGGCACAGTGGCAGTGTGCTAGGGGTTAATACCACTTCACAAACCATAGTTTGGTAGACCAGGGACGTGTAGACTTAGTCTTAATAGCAGGTCCCTGAATAGACTGAATCAATCCTTGGGGCTCTTTTACATTGGCACATCGGTAACTTTTTATTCAATCTTAATTACAATTATGATTTGCCTGCATTAGCATATATAGACCATATGTTATATTTGTTTCTAGGCTTAAGTTACCTGCATGTTTTATCTATGTATCATTTTTGGTAAACTCACTTATCACTCTATATTGATCATACCAAATAAAATCAACCAATCAAAACACACCAAATGAAGTCTAGTTTCCACAATTTCAGACTGGACCCATGGATTCAGTCCATGGACTCACTTTTTTTCCTGAAAAAGAAGAAAGATGGGTCCAATGGACCCACACTGAAAAATCCTTAATGTGACCCCTGCAAAACCATATATCACATATATTTTTCTACATTATGTATGTAATACTGAGATATTTCATGCAACATGTAAATGTATGTATCGATTGCTTGAAATTTTCGAAGTCCATGTCTTAGTGATGCTGAAATTACATGTCCAAATACCTGCCACAACTCGTTGAATTTGAGAAATTTGGTCCTGGACAGTGCTTGAAAAGACCTGTGTAAGTGTATGAACAATGGATTAAAAAATCTGAAGGTTTTTTGCTGCATAATTATGTCTGTGTGCCAACACAGACATACTGTTTTTCTTTCTTTCTTTCTTTCTTTCTTTCTTTCTTTCTTTCTTTCTTTCTTTCTTTCTTTCTTTCTTTCTTTCTTTCTTTCTTTCTTTCTTTCTTTCTTTCTTTCTTTCTTTCTTTCTTTCTTTCTTTCTTTCTTTCTTTCTTTCTTTCTTTCTTTCTTTCTTTCTTTCTTTCTTTCTTTCTTTCTTTCTTTCTTTCTTTACAGGCAAATTTGTCCGACATTTCATTTGAAAAGTATTATACGTACAAACTCCAAACTTGGCACAATTATACATCTATGGATGAAGTCAGGCCTTTTTATAATGAGAGGTCATGCTTTTCAAAATTATGCAAATGAGGGCTAATTAAAGTTTTAAATCTTCAATATCTTATATACTATAGTAGATGTAGTGCCGAGTGTATTGGAGTTCGATCATATCAGGGCAAAGGTCATCTCAAATGTCAAGGTCAAAGGTCATGTCAAGGTCAAAGGTCAGTTTTGGGTCAAAATGTGATTTTAAAGCCAAAATGTCAATTTGAAGGTCAAGGACCACTTCAGGTGGAGGTCATTTCAAGGTCAAAGGCCACTTTTGATGGTAGCTTTCTTCTAGCCATAACTTGCTAAATTTTTATCCAATTTTGATCATGTTGGGCTCAAATTGTAGGTATTGTAACACTGCATATTTTTGAAGTCTCGCCTTCTTATAATGATAGGTCATACTTTTCAAAATTATGCAAATGAGGCCTAATTAAAGTTTTAAATCTTCAATATCTTATATACTATAGTAGATAAAGTTCCAAGTGTCTAGGAGTTCAATCATAGCAAGGCCAAGGTCATCTCAAATGTCAAGGTCATGTCAAGGTCAATGGTCAATTTTAGGTCAAATATTTTAAAGGTCAAAATTCACTTCAGGTAGAGGTCATCTCAAGGTCAAAGGTCAAATAAGGTCAAAGGCCACTTTTGATGGTGGCTTTCTTCTATCCATAACTTGGTCAATTTTGTCCAATTTTGATCATGTTTGGCTCAAATTGTAGCTATTGCAACACCGCACATTTTGAAAATTACATTTGACCCCCGAAGGTCTAAGGTCAACGTCATCTGGATCTTTGAAAGTTTCATCTAGCCATAACTTGGCCAATGTCAATCCAATTCTAATCATGTTGGACTTAAATTGTGGGTTTTGTAACACTGTACATTTTTGCAATTTACATGGAACCTATAAAGGTTAAAGGTCAAAGGTCAAGGTCATTAGGACTTTTGAAATTTTCATCCAGCCATAAGCTTAATGGAATGTGAAGTACCAAAGTACAAAATTTGATACCATTTAATATTTACAACTTTGGAAGGCACACAGACAGATTTGCTTTGAGGCAAATCTTCCTTTCTAGTTTAGTTTGTGTTCTTATTACTAAATATGATAAAAATTACAGGAAAAAGAACCTAGAAGTCAATATACAAAACCACAAAGATCAGTTTCTTGTTTATGGTTAATATTTCTTGTGAGATGTGTCAAAATTTCTTAATTTATATATACATTCAATCTATGACAACTGTACTTTACAATACACTATATTTAGTTTAATATATATATATTTTTTCACGCTTGAACACTGCAACGCAAACAAAATATGCAGTTCCAAACCATTGTGACCCGTAATAGTTTTGCTGCTATTTTTTTGCATTTGCAGAAAAAAATTTGGACTGTGTCTTAAGACATGCACATGAAACAATAGACCATTCAGTGTCATCAATACTTAAATTTTTCACCATTTGAATGTAATACATCTTTGATAAATGTAAAATGGTGCATGTTTTCAGACAATTACTTACTATGTAACAATCAATACAATGTATGCTTGGAAACAAGCAAAGAAAATTCAAAATTATTGATAATAAAAACAAACAGCAATTTACTTTGCCTGCACCTTATCATATGTGCTTTATTTGTATCACTTTCAAATGTGATAATTGATGTGGTGCACGGTTGGCCGAGCTGCAACACGCTCGCCTTTCACCTCTGCGGCCCGGATTGGATTCACGGCCGGGGAAGCATGTGGAAAGAGTTCCTACCACTCTGACTGTGCACGGTGGTTTTCTCCGAGTCCTTCGGTTTCCTCCACCAAACATGTAGGTAGGAAGTATACGCCATGATCTGTGCCATGGAGAGTGATTAATATAGGCTTGGCCTGTTTCGCAATCCATGTAAAAGATATGGGTCTATATTATGTGTGCTTCAAAGCATCACAGTTACCCAGGCAAAGTATTTATTTAAGCAGCAGAAGTGCAAGTGACTGAAGAATTGTTACAGAAATCTCCTATAGATGGATATTTTTGATACATTTAATTAGTTGCTGGTTTATGCTACAAATAGTTAAATTTATTTTAGATGGATTGGAATAGTCACTGGCTTATGCTACAAATAGTTGTTTATGCTTATTTACTTGGCTCATTGTAAACATTAGGTCACATGGACATTACAAAATATCACGTAGTTTGTATTTTGTAATTAGTTACATATTTAGTTTGTACACATTTTTCTGTTGATACATGAAAATGTTGCCAAAGAACTACAGCTCTACACTTTTGCATCAGCATAATTTAAGTATGCAACTTTTACAGTTTACTTCGATACATCATTCTCCCCATCCTGCTACACAGTTTGTGTGCAAATGATATTTTGTGCAATACATAAAGTTAATGTATAGGGGGTAAACATGTGCAAAATATATGTATTCATGTGAATACTAACTGTGACAGTAATGGTATACTGATATAATGAAAGTGCCACATTTTACTTAATTCATATTCAAATATACAAAGCCTTAGAACTTACAAATACACAATTTTGTATAGTACCTTTTCTTTATGTTAATCAAAATATTACCAGTAGTCCCTGCTTCGAGACGCCCCTCCTTTGAGAGACCACCTGTGTTTTGTGACCACTTTTACTGTGCAACAGCTCCTTTCAATAATTCTCTTGCTTTGAGAGCCCACCTGCTGAACCTAATTAGAGACCACACAAAATGACCCCAAAAGACCACTTTTTTGTACTACTGTATTAGTCATTTTGGACTTCTTGTAATTTGCGACCAAATTGTGGGATTGTTGTTGTAAGTGTTTGTTCCTCACGCAGCTGATTTTATAGGCCTTAGGCCTTGTTTTTTTTCATTCAGTGAGATCCATGAATGTGGATGGTGAGTTGGACATCCATTGGGACGCCAACCATCACACAGGATGGCTTATTGGGATGACCATCCTGCATGCCACTCTTGCATGTGCAAGAGTGGTGTTTTCTGCACTGAGGACAGTCCATGCTTTGTTCGTCGATGATGGACTCCCTATCAGTGGCAGAAAGTCTGTAGGGCTGAAGTTAGATCGGCCAGACGAAGGCTCCAACATGCTTTGGCATGTTGTGAGTGAGAGGACAGTGTTCATCAAGTGGGGCCTTCCATGGCACGCAACACAGCACGTGCTGCAGATGCAGCCATCCAGGCACCTGCAGTCTCAGTATGACACTGGTACTGCAACACCAGCCAGAGAGGCTCTCACAGGGCCAGGACCTCTATCAGACCCTAAGACTAAGACTGAGGAGGAGCACCTCCAGGATTTACTCCTCAGGTCGGGGAAGATCTGGACGATTGTCCCACGGCCGAGGATATTCTTGTCCTTGATTGGGAGGATTTCAAACCTGAGGAAGGGGACGGTCGTGTCTCCCGGTTGCGGTGGAGTGGAAAGAGGCCAAGTCTCAGCCACTTCTTGCAGCCGCCGAGCGGGCAAAAGTTCTCCAGTCTGCAGCTTCAGCTGGGGAGGCAGTAGATCTGGTAGACTGGTCTCCCTCTAAGGCGGATCTGTGTTTCGGGCACACATCACCTTTATGCAAGATACCCTTCCTGGGAAGGCTGTCCCACAGCCTACATTGGTGCAGCCTAGACAGTGCCAATGTAGGTTGACGGAGTGGAGCTGGTGCCCAAGTTGGAGGTGTCTTTCTCCACCTTCATGACCCAGAAGTTCAGTGAATTGTTGGCAAAACTCTCTTGGTCTGGTGACGTGCCAGAAAGAGGATCCTCCAGGGACAGCCTAGCCCTGGGTCAGCTGCTGGCTAGGCCAAAATCCAGGATGGAGTTGTATCAGATGAGTCTGTTGGTGTACAACTTCTCTCCTGCGATGGTGGATGTTCCTGTGTGGGACAGCGCAGTAAAGGAGTTTCAGTTTGAACCTTCCCTCTCTCAATCATCTGGTGGTTTGAGCAGGATGCATGGGTTATGACAATTGTTGGCTCCTTCCTGGACTGTTTGGAGTGTTCCGCCATGCACCTTTTGGAGGAAACGTGTGATGACCCCTCAGTGCCATCCCCCACCAGACATTTGATGGAGACCCTGCTGGGCCTACAGCAGTCTCGGGGCTGTGCTGTGGGCCACATACTTAGCGGGCCATTTCGCTCAATGCAAATATTTAGTTGCTGCAACGTAATGCACTCCTCTCTGCAGGCAAGATGACGGAGGTAAGCAAGGCTACTGCCCCTGGCTTTTTATTTGGCACTGTTTGGTCAGGGATTGGTTCCCCTCCTTGAGATGGCAGGTCAAATGGCTAAGGAGAATTGGCAAAAGTCTGTGGATTAGGCTTTGCTGCAGGGTGTGAGATCGTCCATAGGGAGGGCGCCACCCCCCCATCAGCTTGCTGTGGCTGGGCGTAGCACTAGGCCATAGCAGAAGAAACAGAAGCCGAAACCGAAGCCTACAAAGAAGGGTGGCTAACCTTCAAAGTTGGTCTCTTCCGTTTCTAAGGTCAACCAGAAGCTGTCACCCAGTCCCTAGGGATGTGTGCCAGTCGTCAAACGTTCCGACCTACCGGTTTGCAATCCCTCTCTGCATTCTTGGCAATGAAGGGTGGGTGGGCAACTGGCTTCGTTTGCTGATTAATAGGATTGATTAATCAGTGATGTTTTTGTCATGAATGTTGTCCATCACAGCTGCTTGGAATTTGCTGAGGACAACCCTCCACTTCAGAGTCCCCTTCTCATTTGTGCTTCACATAGAGGCAGACCATGTGCTCTTGGACAAGGCCATGCTACAGCTGGAAGACAAACAGGCCATCGAACCAGGCAAATAAAGGCCAGTGATTGACCTGTCATGTCTCAAAAAATATCTTTTATATGCAGCCCTTCAAAATGGAGACTCCCACCACCGTCATGGTGGCAATGCAGTAGGACCAATGGGCAACCTCAATGGATATGAAAGACACCTATTTCCACATTTCCATACTTCCGTAGTCTCAGAAATTTTTATACTTCATGGTCAACGGAGGAGCGCTTCAGTTCCGTGCTCTCCCATTTAGCCTAGTGCCAGCACCACTCATCTTCATGTGGGTCATTAGCGAGGTAGCAGCTTTTCTGCACTGGCAAGGGATCCAGCTGCACATCTATCTGGATGACTGGCTCCTACGGTCTCAGGACCAAGGCCCTCTTCTACAACACGTTCAGTTCATGCTGAATCTGTGTGTGAAGTTAGGCGTCATTGTGAATATCCTGAAATCCAGTCTGACTCCCACGAGGGAGTTTGTTTTTCTGGGGATTCAATTTTTGACAGTCCTTTTCATCCATCTCCTGTCATGGGACAGGTGTAGGTGCAGAGCCCAGGGATGGATCCCTTTCTCCACAGGCTTGTCCAGAATTTTTACACTGATCTACAAGTGGAGTGCAATGTGGTGCCTCGCTAGGACCTTTCTGTTGTGCTGGGGGCCTTGACAAATTCCTAAGAATATGTGTTCAATCAATCTTAAGATCTTAACCTTGAAGACAGTCTACCTGTTAGCTCTGGCCACAGGTGCCTAGCGTGGGGAGATACACACCTTAGATAGGTCCCTCATCATGTGGTCTGCTGATGGGAAGGATGTCTTTGTAAGGCCCGGGGTGGGATTTGTGTCCAAGACACAAGTAGCCCGTGACCCGTCAACTGGGTTTTTTGGTCAGGTCTCTTTTGGCGAAAATCTTGAGATCCGAGCCAGATAGGGCCCTTTGTTCCATGAGAGCTCTCCAGTTCTATTTGAGTGGGACTGAACCTCATCGAGCTGGGTGAAACCTTTGTTTCTTCCCCCATGACAGACAGTGTCTGGCACCTTGTCTCCTTGCACCATCTCAGTGTGGAAAAGATAAGCTATTTCCTTAGCCTACCAGGTGGCCAGCCAGGATGAAGAGACTAGACATCTGCTTCTCTCAGGGCTTATGAGACTAGGGTGTTCTCTGCCTCCTGGGGCACATTGAAAAACTTGTCACTAGGGGATATTATGGCTGCCTTAGGGTGGCATTCTCATAATACCTTTATGTTTTTCTACGTGTGGGACTTGGTAGAACAGGAGGAGTGGCTGTTGGCACTGAAGTGCCTCCTGATAGCCGCATCTAGCTGGTCTTATGGGGCACTTTCTCCACCCTCTCCTGCTCAAAGGAGCTGGTGTAGGGGCACTGGGGATCAAGTATGGTTTTCTGGCCCATGGCTCTCTAATGCAGAGGTTTGGGATAGATACTTTAGGAGGTACATCCCTCCTCCAGTCTGATTTTACATCAGATAAAGTTACCTTGGTGTTGAAATGTGTCCTTAATATGAAGTTTTTCAACAGTTTAAACTATTATTAAGAAACATTACTCACCATAGGTCATCAATATTCCCACCCAACCATCCCCACGTTCGGTCCCTCCTACACAGTGTAGGAAACTGATTGCGCGTGCTCGCTAGAATGCATTATTGCAGCTAGGGGTGTTGTAACATGACACAGGGTATCTAGGACGGTCATTGCAGCAGCATGGATCAGCACTGGACCCACCAACATTTTTTGTGCACTCTGGCAAGGCACCCAAAGTGCGTGGAGACCAGCGAAAGTGACTTATAGTGAGTAATATTTCTTAAACAAAACTAAAAATACACACTGGTTATGTTGGGCAAGGATTGTCCTGAGAGAACAACATGGAATTGCTAATTTCAGGTCTGGTTTATACTGCTTTGAAGCAAAAATTACAAGCCTAATCAAAGTTGCCACTAGTTTCTGTGCAAAAATATATGATCATGTTCTTACTTGGGAGTTTCAAACTTGTCTTTTTCCAGCATGCTTACTGGTCATGTCAAAGGAGGTGTATCTCCATATGTGGTTTTCATGGCAGTTGTTTGAGCCATGTCTCTCTGCTGTACTGCATTTTTGGTGCCTATCAGTATAATAGCAATCAATCTACTTGGTCTTCCATATTATACCAAACACGATCATAAGACCTTCATATCTTTGCAAAATTTTGAATATTTTTAACATATAGAATCCACACACACAAAAAACAACACTTAAATTGCCAAAGAAGCATACTTTGTCTTGTCAGAGCTGCGATATATATATATATATATATATATATATATATATATATATATATATATATATATATATATAAAATACAACTGCTGCTTATTTTTGTCACAAATGCATAATTGTCTTCAGTTTTATCAGTACTTTAGTTGTCAGTAGGCTATGAATAACAGGGTTTAATGTGCAATTCAACAGTAAAAGAAATAAAATCATATAATTTGGAAAAACATTGCGTGAGCATATGTCCCTATCATTGATTAAAACGTTGGTAATAATGACGGGCAGAACGTAAATGAAAGCACTGAGCATAGCAACACCAAATCTACAATATACCGACACATTTCTTTGCTTTCGACCAGAATTTTTATGGCTTTTCATAAGCGAAAACAGGCATGCTGATTGGCCAGTAAGTATAATGAACGCTTCCAGACATATAACTGTGGTGAAAAGGACACTGGACACAGAATATATGTCAAATGTATTAAGCAAAAAGTGCAAAATACCAATTTCCAAGAGGTGCATTTCACAGGGTCTTGCTTTTTGTCGATAATAGATGTTGACGATACAAATGGTGGCAGAGAGACCAAAACCAAATACAAAACTTTTGACAGCCATGGCAGTTGTCATTCTCTGCACTTTGAACACAAACACGATGGAAACTAACCGATCTATAGTCGCCAGACAAATTATAAATATCGATGTCATGAAAGATAACATATTTAAAAAAGACGCAGAAATACATACACTGCCTTGAAGCCATTGTTCTCTATACAAGAAAAAGAATTCACCAAATAGTCGATCATTAAGCATCAGTAAAATTACGTAAGCAACCATTGTACTATCAGAGAAAAACAACGCCACATTGAGTAACTTATGGACATGCAGCCACATATCTTTAATATTCAGTTGCATTGAAACAAGATTTGAAATGACACATAATACAAGGAGGAATACGATGTATGGCTGCACTTCAGGTAGAATGAGCTGCTCACACCTGGGCTGAATGTTTTTGGTAACCTTACAATCAACTGTATGTTTACTGAGACAACACAACTGGTATTGATCTGATATCAGATATTTAAGCCGATACAAAGGCCTTAAAGATGAAACGCGGATATGTGTAATCGTATTACGGGTCAAATTGAGGAATTGGAGCTGTCCTAAGCCTGAAAATATGAAATTGTCCAATTTAGCCAGCTTATTCTTTGACAAATCAAGGTATGTAAGGCCCCTAAGACTACGAAACGTCTCTGCTATAATTATTTTCAGCTTCATATTGCTCATATACAAGCGTTTCAAAGAATACAGTTTATAGAACACACCATCTACTAGAAAAGATATTTTGTTTCCAGTAACATTTAGCTCTTGCAAATATCTCAACCCATAAAACGCACTTCTCTGAACAGTAGTTATTAAATTATAGCCAATATTTAGTGTTTTCAGTGAAGGAAAATTGTAGAAGCCCTTGCTCTGTATTTTCTGAATTCTGTTTTCACTGATGTCCAAAAAGAAAAGATATATATATTTCCTGATACCCATTCCTGGCAATGTTTGCAACATATTGACACGAAATACAAGAACCCGTTGGGCTGGAGATATTTGAGGCATTGATGTTAAGTTTGCATGAAGGCATATGGCAGCCTGGCCTCGATGTAGACAGCCTTGGCAATATGACATCATGTTACAAATGACCTCATCATCCTCAGATATCTTACAGTGAATATGATCGTCACAGACGTCAGACGCATGCACACACGTTTTCTCTTTTCTACATCGGATATGAAATGGGCAACTAAAATATTCGCATTGTTTTTCATCACTACCGTGCGGGCAATCCCATAGTTGATTGCATATAAAGCGTAAAGGAACACAATATGCAAGGTAACATTTGAACATTCCTGAACATGGATACATTTCGCATTTCTCTAAATGGTAGCCATTATCACAAAATAAGAGCTTGTTTCTCTCGTCTACATCGTAAACGCACATATTGCCTCGAAAGAAACAAGGAGACATTTGCTTATTCGAGCACGGAAGCCAGTTGGGATTTGTACATAAAGACGGCTGGAGCCTACCATAATGGAACTTGAACTGAAGGGTTGAATTGATTAAGCGAGTGCCCATGAACTGGGCGTTAAGTTGAACATTATGTTCTGTGTTAAGTGCATCGCTACAATTCATCTCATCACTGTGATCTCTGCAATCCATTGCGTCATTACAAACTGCAGACGCTGGTATGCAGCCCCCAATAATGCACTGAAAATATAAGAAGTCACAGGTGCACAATCTTTTATGACACTCATGATAGCAATAGAATAGACTAGGTGTGATGCCACTTTTCACAAAACAAACTCGTGTGCAATTTGCCTCGTCCGAACTTGTACTGGATTCTTCATAACAATCGTTTTTACTATCACAAACATAGTGCTCAGGGACACATTCACCATTTAAACATGTGTAATAACCTGATCTACATGATTTCATAACCGAAGTAGATGGAACCTGGCAGAAAGTTCCTTTGGGTTCTGGTATATTGTTCGTTACCTGTGATGTCTCAAGATTGAAATAAAGCTTCATATTGGGACATTTCTTCCATTTCTTCCATTTCTTTAGGTGAAAGGACACAATATAACCAAAATATTGCTCATATGTTCGTAAAGTGTATGCTATGGACAATGGGTACATTTTATGAGTTTTGGTGCCATTTTGCCACTGAAAGGAAATTGAAAGCGAGAAGTCTCTATTGAACAAGCTCCAGGATAAAAGAAGAAGTTCTAAATCCCACAAAAATATGTTTTGGTGGTAAACCCTGCAACGGTGTTTGAAAATCTTCTGGTCCCACATGTTGACCTGCCTTTTCAAAACAGCGTGGATATCTGCTTTGGTTATTGCATAAAGTAAAGAGGTTGGAAACTGTGCAAGCTTAGAACTATGATTACGGCACAAATTATTACTATTTAAAGAAGCAAAAGGTTGTGCAGTCCTAATAAATACCATTATACAAATAGATCTGAAAATAACCCATTTCTTCCTACAGAAAACTTCAGTAAAACTTACATAATAGCTTTTCTGATATTGAGATTTAAAACTTGAGTTTTGTGCATTTTCTCTTTCACATATGAATGCGGCAAAGTGAAATGTCTCATTACAGGGAACCACATACCAGTGTGGTGTCGTGTACTCTGCAGTGATTACGATGCCTCCACAAGCGTACTTCATTGAGATGTTTGAATTCATCAAACTGAAATAGGCTGACGTAGATTGTTTCATATATGAACCATTCCTCCAAATTAGGATTTTTATGGTTTTGCTGTTAGTTTTATATTTTGCAGATGGAAAAAACGTAACTGGTTCCCCCGTTATCCACTGAAATGATGCTGGCTGGAAACCCGAGAGATATTTGATTGGTTAATGTGCCATAAATAATCATATGAAAATCCACTATGATATCTTAGGAACAACATATTGATATGCTATTTTAAGACAAAATAACGAGTAAGAATGGAGGAACAAAGAGTATTCACTCTCGTAATATAAAGCAATACAACTGCCTCGTGACTTCTATTTGAGTCATGTGCCCCCCCCCCCCTCAAAAAAAGACAAAAAATACGTACTGGTAAATAGTTGCTGTGACAAAGTCAAACGTTCAAAGTGATATAGTTAACCAGCCTGCAGCAGTTTCTTTCAGTGGCTAAAAGTGAAAAAGGTAATACATCTTATTGTTCTTTATTCATGGCTACGAAATACTTTAGGTTCTAAACAGCTCAAATGTCTGTAAAGCCACCCGTTCAGATGGCATTAATTTATCACAAATTTTACAAATCACTCCTCTGATTCCTAGATCATTTACTAAGGCTAATTATTTAGGCAGCAGTATATCAATAATATCCTTCCTGGTAGTCATTACCCTGTACTGCAGTCCGAACTCTTTACTCTCCATAGGCTAACCTGTCATTGTCTAACCTATATAATATGTGGAAGTACGATTGTCCACATCTCACACCTTTCTCTGTAGAATTTTGACACAGGCTGTATTAGCCCTAACAAATAAAGGGTCTTCAGCGGGTAACTACTCAGAATATATTTTGGAGCCTGCACCCGTACATGTTACTCTGAGTAGTGGCTGCTTGTATAAGCTAAATATTTACGAAAGACAACTCACATAATAATGAATAAACATGAACGTGTTAAATGATGAATTAGCCAAATAAGTGAGGTTTGTTTATAAATACAAAGCTTCATTACGAATAAAGAATACCTGTCAAACCAAACATAAATTTCTAGAGCACAAGTTCAGATAAGAACAATTTGACTTCCCCCTGAACCATTATATACCCTTTTTGAATGGATAGCTTACCGTAGTCAAAACATTTGCCAGTATATAACTGAAATAAAAAGAAACTGGGGGCATTATATTCAGTCCCCATGATTTTGAAATAAGCAGTTGCTGCTAGACCATCTGTACAAACCGAGGGAAATCCTAACAAGTACTGCAACAATGGACATTCTGCACCAGAAATATAAAATAAACCCCATGATGACACCTACCCCTCACATTGAAAGTTTTCAAACTATATTTTTCAAACTCAATTGCGCTGCCAACGTGGAGTTCATGTTTCAACATAATGGTTCAAGTGTGTGACATTTCAGTAAATACTGTCAGATTTGAGTAATCCTGTGACATTGAATAAATGTATAGATAGGGATGTCAGAATAAGATGATAGTCATTAGCATTTAAGTTAAAAACATGTTATCAAAACATAATTTTCTTAACCATACACTAAGTACAATTAGGCAAACTTGTTACTGTCGTCGGCTGCTACTTGCTACCGAGAGACCCTGGGGGTCTAACCTGAGACAAAAAATGTAAAAAAGCATCTGAAAGTTGAATATTAAAACAGAAAAATGGCAAAAGATAAATGTTATAGCAAAACAGACAAGTCTAAAATGTTTGAAATTATTGCGCCCAAACTTTCTTCTCACAATCTCTGGATATTAACAGCAAAATTTGAAGTGCATGTCAGAAAACAATGAAAGTCATTCGTTTTAAAGTCAAGAAAATGTAATCAAAATATAACGTTTCTTAACCAGATATCAAGTACAATTAAAAGCAAGATTTAAACACATTTTAATATTTTGCATATAATTAGACAGGGTTTCTCCTCACTGTACATACAAGTAGAAAATGCCCCTTTGTGTAATTTTATTACATGTATTTTTTTTTATATTCTTCCTGACTCAAGCGGATACAAAACTGACTTAAACCCATGTTTCAGAAGGTTTTATCATCAGCATTTACTTTGGAATTACCTGCAATCTTGTTAAACCTATGTAAACCAATGACGCTTTCAAAAAAGGAAGCATCCGTGGATTTTGAAGATATGCCCTCTGTAATTTATTAGGTATTTCCGATTCAGATTCTTGCCAGTCCCATGGCTTGAGTCCTTCGGCGCAGTCATCATTTTGTAACAATATTAATTCCGTTTCCTCATTCAGCGTTACGAGATGTTGAAAAGATCTCAGACACGCTAAATGTGAATGTGACCATGAAATACCATGCATGGTAGGTTCATAATTTAAATGAGAGATACCACCGATCATATACTTACTACCTTTGATAACAAATTGATTAGGTTCTGGAAACTTAGAAATAGAAAGTGGACCATTTTTCATCCCAACAAATGGAAATCCGCGAGGACAGTCAAACAGTGGTACTTTAATGCTGCTTACTTGACGATTATAACACGAATCACCAATTCTTTTAATCTGAATATCAAGTGATTCCACTTTCTTTGCACCACCACATGGTTTTATGAAGACAGTAGGCCCCTGTGATATACCCCAACGCCTGTTAAGCTCAAACGTAAAATTAAAAGATATATTCCTATCCCAAATCATTAACCACTGTATGTGATAAATTTGCTTTGAATGCATGATCTGAAAGTCAAAAAATTGAACTTGATAACAAAATGACACATTTGTCTCCTTAAGTTCTAAGAACATCATAAGAGGGATCCACTCACCATATGCGTAATTCGGGAACACAAACCTCAAGTATTTTGTGCCACTAAGCATATCATATTTCCAACAAAACACAGACATAGGGTTTAAATGTATGAGGCTAGTTACAGTAGAATGTGACACTCTTTTGCAAACAGACATATCAGATGTTTTAATTTCCACCGCCAGCAAATAAGTGGGAAATTCACAGTGATTTTTGAGTGAACAATGCTGATGTAAGACAACGCTATGCCCGTATTGAATATATGGGGTTTTGTATATGGATAAAAAATATGTAACGTTTATCTGGATCCACAGGTTACAGGTGCATCCAAGTATCTGAATGTGGCTGCCATTTTTCCAGTTTGTAGACACATTAATCTTGAAGCGGTCATGCACATTTACAGAGGGATATGCATACAGCTGCCAACATTCAGAACTGCCATGATATTTTGTGTAAACAAGACATTCATATTGATCCATTGAAAATTTGGTGAGCTTAATTACTGTTATGGGGGTAGTTTTGTACATTTCATACATTCCTCGACATCTTGTTAATTGTACAGATGCTTGAAATGACAGGTTGGTAAGCGGGTTTGCATTATATGCTATGATAAGTAGGTGGCTATGTGCAGAATTTATTGAGAAAGGCTCTTGCGTCTGCACATTGAAGTATTTATGGGCATCGCAAAAAAATGCAATGATGTCTGTAAGTTTATTAGGATTTACTAAGTTTTTAGCTTCATTGTATAATACAATACCACCATACCTACAGTCTCCTATGTTAGGCCCTGTCCATGATATGTTTTGCAGAACAACTTTAACATGGTATCCAGATAATCCAATGAAATAAGCCAACAGACGTTTATACTCACCACCAAAGTCAGGTATTGCCAAATTTGTGTTCATGTGGATTGCTTTGGTTGTTCGAGCCTTAACTGATACATACTGGCATGGATATGTACATAAGAAAACAGATGTAAGACACAAGTCTATCCTTCCATTTCTAAATGGTAACTTGTGACTTATATCCAAGGATACAAAATATGTCTCCGACAGCAGATATCTATTGAAAATATTCACAGTATTTTCAGTCATTTTCTTCTCATAAAGTATTTGTTTGAAATGAAAGGGACCATTCCGTATATCCACGGTATAGAGATGTGGCCAGACTGCCACACCATGGAGATTCATGTGGTATTGGGCACCCCTGTTTGTTATCAAATTCCAAATATATCTGGCAGTGATGTTGTTTATTGCTTTCAGTCTCGCTAAATTGTAATAAAGTAGATGTATCTTTCCTGAATGTATATCCAAAGTATGTTTCGTTTCTGAAATATGATACTTCATATGGACAAACTGCCATGCAAGGGATAAGATAAAATGCAAGTAGAAAATATTAAGATTGCTAACAAGCTTGATCAGCATTATGTTAGAGAAAGATGTTATTTTTTCACGTGGATGTTTACCACAAAATCGCCAAACGTTATAAAAGTTGACATCAATATCAGTGAGTTCTACATACATGCCTTGACATTTCCCTCCAGAATAGGCCAGGTCTAGCAGAGTAACTATCACCTGTATCTGCATGGTCTTCCCAGTTGTAATTTTCCACATAATCAACGGAACGTCCATGCAGATAAAACTGTTCTCAAATACAATGGATATTTTTCCACAGAATTGATGTATTGAGTGTTCATTATGACAAAAATAATGTCTGTTAAAGGCAAGCGTACTCCGACTGAAGTCATTCATGGCTGAGCAGATGACCTGAAACTGCCCAATGCATGGAAGCACGCACATGAATGTATGCAATAAGACAAATATGTCATACATGGTACATTTGAAAACACAGTTTTTCAACAGGTTATGTACAATAGTGCTTTCTGTTTGTATAGACTTCAATGGAGTTACTGCAATAGATTTGCAGATGATGCTGATATTAATATTTTTACCGCAATACATGAAAAAGGACTCTGGTATAAATCTCAAATGTATACATACTTTATTTTTATTTGAGGTCAAGCTAAACCTAAATTTGTGCAAAAAACAGTTATCGAGAAGCAAATTATTTCGAGTGCATCTATCAAGGACCTTGATAGACAGGCATCCTTGTAATGTATTTTGGTTAGAACATAAAGTCCAGCGTTTTGGCTGCACAATGATACTTGATTCAAAGGTCAATGATATGTAATTTTTATTAGTTGTGATGATGTGGAAAATTATTGGTTTTTCTTGACCTTTGATTTGAGTACCTTGAAAGTAAAGCTTAAACATAGCCTTTCCCATTGAAATATTATGTTTTGTGCCAGAGCTATAACTACTTGTCCACTGCCTTACCGAATGAAAATAACTTTGTAGTATTGATTCTTGTGTAAGATGTCTCCAGAGAAAAATAGAGTGTGAGCATGCACACCCCATAATGCATGGCAATATTATATTGAAATTGAAAATTGTCATCTTCATTCATTGCTCACTACCAGATTAGCTTTAGTATATATTTTTTTATTCTATGTGTGCGAGTGAATTTTCATTTTTTTAAAAGAGAAATTCAAAAGTTGTAACTATACATAGCTGAACATTGTGGCCTAACCGTTGTTACAACCAAATTGTGACACAATTATTTCAATGACAACGTTCCTTTGCATTAAAAAGATCAAATGGCCTGGAGGGGTGTTTGATTATACGTCTTCTGTGAAGTGAAATAGTTATGACGAACGTAAAGAAACATGGCACACCAGGTCAGTGTTTTTTTGGGGGGGGGGGAGGGGGTGAATACCCAATTAAACCTTGAATAAACAAAATCTTACATGGCAGTATATGGCAAGCAGGTTCAATACTTATTCCATAATTTTACATATCTGAAATTCTTTTTCACATATGTGTTATTAATTTCACGTTTGTGCAAAATAATTTCATATATGTACAATAACTTAAATTGATTTAGCATTGCTGAAATAAATTTACAGATATGTGCGAAACCTTCACATATGTTGATACATATGTACAACTATATATTTATTTCACATGTTTGTAGAACTATTTCACTTGTGTTGAATAGTTTCACACGTATGTACAATTGTATTTTGATTGCACATATATATATATTTATTTCACATATTTGTAGAACTATTTCACTTGTGTTAAATGGTATTTTTATCGCACATATGTTATGATCTTTATGAAATGTAGTGGGTTGAGAACGAGGTCAAAATCTCGGTTGTATGTGATACTAGTGCTGCCACCTATACTTTGATGGAAATCATATATTAAGATGCCTTGAGAGATTAGAAATTTAATCTCCTAGAAAAATATTGGGGTAAACATGCCAAATTTATGCCAAAGGATCTATAGATCATTACCAAGATACAATGGGTTATGCTCTTGAAGTTACAGATGAATTATTTACAGTTGAATGAACATGGGCATTTTTCTTGCCAAATCAATGATTGGCTTGTTAAATTTTATTGGTGGTGGTTTTCTGATCTGCCAGGAAAACCCATGGGTTCTTACTGTTAAAAAGCCGATGAGAAATATTTATCTTTTTTGTGTGTGAAATGTGTGGCTGTGAAGTGTTGCCGGTAGCTAAATAAATTTCGTGGTGGTAGTGGGGGTAAGGGTAGTAAAAAAATGTCCAATTTTCCAGTTAAAATGTAGACACTGAATAACTAAGACATGCATAGAATGAGCTTCAAAGCACCAAAAAGTTTCATATAAGATTACACTGATTCTGGGGGTAAAATCCGTAAAGACAAAGGGAAGCTCTTGTTTTGAACATCTATTGTACACTTGTCGACGTTCACTCGAAAGTACATACGTAAACTACTACTCATGATGATGATGATGATGATGATGATTGTGATGATGACGATAATGACGATAATGATGATGATGATGATGATGATGATGATGATGATGATGATGATGATGATGATAAAAACTATGAACGATTTGTTGGGCAGACTATAAGGATCTTACACTCCTCAAGACCCTGTTTTGAGTTTGATTCTGTTTTTCAATTTTTAGTTTGGATGTGATTGCAAAGGTCCCAATACGTCAGGCGTACAAATTTAGACCCAAAGAAATATCTCTAGCACTTGTTGGTCTAATCCCTTTTTCAAGAACCTCAGTAATGGAAAAAAGAACGTGGAAGCTTTCGTCAATTTTTTTATTATGTCAAAATAAAACTTTTTGGGTTGATAATTTGTCCAGTGCTAAAAGAGGTAGTTTGATAGGACAATACACCATGCAGTCAAAATTATTTCTACGTTATTCAACTGCAGCGACAAAAGCTCGGCACGAACTTGTACACGATAATTACCATGTTATTTCCAGAGGAGTACGATTTTGACACAGCATTAATAGGCTATAGGGCCCAGGTTAATTAGGTTCCAAAGGTATAGGTTTAACAGTTCTTCTTGCACCGTGGCTTGAATTTTTTAGAGGCAATACATCTGGCAGGTGGGTTAAAACAACAATCTTGCAATCTTAGGTCAATTTATGTTGAGCAAAATACAGCAAAATCAAAACAAAGAGAACTCAGAAATCAGAACGCTTTTATTCATGACCAACAAATGGTATAACACATAAAGATTGATACAACAAGAAACTGTGTAAGTTGGGCAAGGGAGACTCTTGCTATAAAATTGTGCATGTTGCTGTCGCAAGAGCCACCCTTGCAACAAGAATTGTTGTTATGAACATGATGATTTTTTCAAGGAATATGTTATACATCAGGATGACTAATAAATTCTTGTAACTATCTTAAAATGCTATTGGGTACAAAAACTTTAGATTAATTATTTGGTTGACAAATGTAACAATCATACACAGGTCATTCATGGTTGTATTTGTTCAAAAAAGTTTTCAAATAGTTTGAAAAACCTTTTAGGCTAAAAGAATTGATTTTATTTAATATGCTGTTATCAGTCGCGTTTACGACTTTTGGAATATCGAAATTAGACTTTCCTGCACAAACTTGTTATCAATTTTACTAATAAATAACCCAAAGTTTCTTATACTTCTAGTATCGTGATTATATATATGTCTAAAAGATATATATGGTAATGAAAGCAGTCTTGTCGGAAGTTTCTCATGCAAAAATGTGTAATAAAATTTAAGTTTGGCTAAAGTAAACAAATATTCTACCTTCAATAGGTTCGAACATTTTAAAATTGGTTCACTATTTGTATTATAATTGTTACAAGATATACAACGCACTGCCTTCTTCTGCAGCGTTGTTATTTTCTTATGCTTGACTCCCGAGGTAAGTGTGCCATAATTTATATAAAGTAATATCAAATAATTGTATAAGGTAATATTTGTATTTAAGATTAGAAAATGCGTTCACTTATTTATGGTACCAATAGTTCTTGATATTTCCGAACTTATTTTGGCAATTTGATTATTCCAAGCAAGTTTCTCATCTAAAGTAAGTACCAAGAAGTTGAAGTTATCTACATGCTCAATTAGGATATTATGTATTAAAATTTCAGGTACATTAAAAGATTTATCAGGTTGATGAAAAATCATAAATTTTGATTTATTAACATTTGTATAGAACTCATTAACTTTAAGCCATTCACTTAGGAGATTTAATTCTTTGTTTACAGTACTGCAGCAATTTTGATCCTTTGGATTTAAGTATGTATTAAGAGTAGTATCATCAGTATACATTATATATTTAAATAGTTTAGTAGCATTTGACAAATCATTTATGTTTTATTTGACAAATCATTTAAATAAGTTGAAAATAGGAATAGATCATTCACTTTCTATATTTAAAGTTGTAAAGTCCTGTCACTTCTGCATCTTTTTGTAGAGTAGGTGATATCTGCACACGTTTTTTTTTCTCAACTTTAGACCATAATTTCGAGCAGAAGAAGAATTACCCTTCCATCACTATGACGTAGGAATATAACAAAGAGGACTGGGATCATCCTATGCTAAGATTTTCGAGTCATGATCTGATTCACCTTTAACAAAGAGGACAAGAGCATTCTGCTTAGCTCCAAGCAAGTGGAAAAAGAAACAGTGAACCATCTGCTAACGAAATTAATGTATCACTATGCAAGTTTGACACAACTGGTAAACTTGGTTGCATCCTAGCAGACAATTCACCGTGTGATCTAATAGAGTACACAGGCCTTGGTCCGCCTAGAAAGCAACAGATGTATAACTAGCAAGAACAAAAGCACCACCAATTCAACACCTTTGCTGCCGAGACATCAACACTGCTATTCCCATATAATTACCATGCTCAAGTGCTTTACTTACATTTCTTAACCTCAAAACTTCGTTAAAATCGGAAAATGACGGGATTGTTACTAAATAAACAAACTTGGTGAAAGCTAAATCAATGTATGTTACTGCCATGTTTGAAGAGACCCTGGCATTTTAGTTTGAAGAAGTAAAAATCGAAAATAACACAATATTCCATCCAAAGAACGGATTATGCTTGGCCACCCGTGTCCCTTTTTTTCTCCATAGTTAATTTAATGCTAGTATGGAGCATTATTCTAACAATCATCTTCTTACTCTAAAATCAATGGAACACTGGACCACGCAATATCCACAATCCATACTTTGTAGCTAATGGTGCTGGTAGTATTATTGAAATATGTGAAGGCCAGGCTATTGAAAAAACCATCCCCAGGATATTAGTTTTCCCAAGGCTTACTTCTATTCATTTTTCCTGAATAATGCTTACAAAAAAAATTAAAAAAACAAAAATAAAATACTAATAATTAAAATATCAATGAAGGCAACTTGAACAAATGAGACTCAGGTTTTATCTGATTTCTCATTTTAAGAATGTACAATATAAAATGGTGCAAAATCGTATGACTGTCCACTTGTAGGCTACCAGGATACAAACAGTAATAATATTACCTTATTTTATATATATCCAAAGTATGTCTCCCTCCAGACCAGGCCCTGGAAAATACCTAAAGCATGGCGACTTGCTTGTTTAAAAAGGCAAGAGGATACCCATTGATAACCATTACATATATATATATATATATATATATATATATATATATATATATATATATATATATATATATATATATATATATATATATATATATATATGAAAGTATGTACAATACGTAATTAATTCTCATTGTTGGGTTGGAAGAATCTATAAATGAGTATAATGTTTTTCAACCATTTAACGTATTATGCCCGTCAAATCTCTTTGTATATTCCCAAAGAGAAAGGTTCTACTCATGGGTCGCGTTTTATGATAATTCACGCATCCCAATACAGTGTGGGTACTGGAATGCGGATCTGTTTTGCTAAAATCCATATTGTAGGTCAGAAGTTCCTAACACGTAAAACATGAGGCCAATCATGATGCTTAGAGCTATGGCATGTTAATTTTGAGTCATTTCTAGATTTCTTTTTATCTTGAGGTAAAGGATAATGCATAACTTTTGATAACTCGTTGGAGCAGCACCTTGAATCAATGTGGACCTTATTAATTCTTTGCAACATTTCGTCACTCTGGTTTACATATTTGTAGGTCTGTTCCCGTTGCTTAGTGCCATAGTGGTTCCTCAACTTAAACCCTTAAAGCGCTGATTTAAGATTAAGTCAACAGCTTTCTCCTCGACACTTTGCGTGGAAAGCTGTTGACAAAGACTACTTTTTACTTTACACTAGGCTTGTGGTACATGAATGAAAGGTATCTTCATGAGGAACTTCTTTCAACCATATATATGTTTAACGGTAATGAGAAAACGACTATAGCAGTGATAAGCACTTAAAGGGTTAACCTGTGAACCACTCTTCATTATTCATGCTCGTTCCGGCAGCAGCTTGAATCAACATGGACGTCGTTAATGCTTCTCAACATATGTCACGCTGTGTTTATATTTTTGTCGGTAACCTTCCATTGCTTAGTGCCAGAGCGGTATTTCAACGTTGACCTGAAAACCACTCTTCATCATTCATGCCTATATCGTAATCAATCATCAAACTAAATGAAACTGGTAAACGATCGTAGAGGTTATCTGAATTATGCTGTACAGAATAATGAATGACACTATCAAACAAATTTTGCGATACAAAGAAGGGATCAATTTTCGAACTTATTGAATTCACCTAGCACCTTGGTTAGATGTGTACAACATCGTGACCAGGCAAGGTTAAACTCTACAAGTTGTTTACTATGTATGAAGGATCTTAAACATTTAGTATTCAGATTCAACCAATAAACCTATAGTTCATTTTTAAATTTGCTTTCTGATTTATAGTGGAGTATTCACGTCTTCAAAATTAAAACTTATTTCATTGATAATTTATCACTATACTCTTGCGATTGTGCAGTTTCTGTGGCCAAACCCATGAAATGTACACATTCACAAGTGCACGAACCTCATCTCTTGCCTTACTTGTACTGTGTTCTCATAACTCTGATATTAAATAAACAGAATTTCTCGACTAGGCTCCAGGGGCACTTCAAAGCTACCATTTTGACGTTCTAGCCATATCGGTCTTGCTTTTGCCACGTTTGTTATTATATTTTTTTAAATTTTTTTCGTTGGTTTTCTTACATAAGACGATTGTAATACGAAATTATTAGAATTGAATCATCTGTCCCTATGTGAGGCTACGTGGGCTATTAGAATGGCTATTGTCCGTTTTACTGTCAAATGGTTCGAAAAAGATTCAAGACTTTTAGCTACATCATTGTAATCGAATAGCAGCAATATTTTGGCGTAAACTGGTTTTGGATTTTGAGTCGGCATGGAAGATAGCTGTTCCAATGTTCCACAGTTGTTCCAATGGGTACAAATTGTGTGCCATTCTTATCTAATCTGTATTTATTTTATTAAGAATATGGGGGGGGGGGGGTTAACAACAAAAGACCATCGTGGTAAATTTTTGGGACTAATCTTTTGATATATTGATGAGCCAGTTAGCATTAATAATCAATATTCCAAACAAATCGTTTCATCCATATACTCAAGTGATATAAAATTAAATGAAACAAGGGAAAATGACTCGGAGTTCCCATACTTAATATATTGTTATAATAATGTTTAATGATGATGATGATGATGATGATGATGATGAATTTAGTTTAAAGTGTAGTACAAACGATGTCAGTTGCAGTTTAATACTTTAACTACTCTCACATGGATAGTTATATTCCTGCTTATGGCGCCTATATGTCACGGTTTATTGCATTTGCTACAGTCTACACTGATTTTGACAAGATCGTTTTCCACTACACATTTTGTTTGATAACTTAGTAAAACAGGAACATTCAGACATGAAGTTGAAAAAAATCATTTTTGAAATTGGCAGATAAAATGAAGTCCTTATTACAAAACATAAGGCGAATTTGAAAATTTATATAAATGAGGCTGTGAGCGAGTATTAATTGTACACAGGAATTTAAAAGTATACGTAAAGAGCAAGATACCTCTTAAAGTAAATGGTTGTATGCATGAAATCGATGTGAGTTACTATTAACCATTGAGTAGTACCTGTCTCAAGTTAGTAGAGAGGTGTTTTCCTCCACACTATATTTATGTGTGGTGTGTATCTATCTTGATTTACCTAGATTTAGATATGGTTTGTTTGGTGGCTGGTGATTTTGATCATGGTTGAATCGCAATTACACGCAATTTGTTGCAGTCTCTTTGACATCATTTAGAATTGCTGTTCACTTCTTTTTTATGACAGTCACTATTTTTTCCGGATGTTGTCTGCTTGGAGTTTGATGGCAAATGCATAGTTTGATGAATGATCAGAGGTTATATGTATATTCAGGCTTACTTTTTATATTTGGACGGATTCAAAATTGGACTGAATTAGGATATTGATCTTGCCTGCTGAACATCCGTTCTTGGCGGTCTACTACCCCCCAGCGAACGTCTGCCTTTCTTTGGCAGCGTCACTGTCTGGAAGCAGGCAGCGCCGTCCTGGCATCGCAGCCAGCGAGTGGCCAGGTGTGGGGATGCGCGCAGTGGATTGTGGGATAGGGACTCTGTGAGTGCCAATTTGTTTCTAGGCTATTACACGGCCCAGTGGGTATTGACCACACGCCGCTCAATTAACTGTTTGGGTTCACCTGCTGGGAAGGTGCGAACAACATAATGGGGGTAACGGGATTAACACCTCTGCTGTGCGATATCCAGCAGGGGTCACATTAAGGATTTTTCGGTGCGGGTCCGTTGGACCCATCTTTCTCCATTTTCAGGAAAAATAGTGGGTCCATGAACTGAATCTATGGGTCCAGTCTGAAATTGTGCAAACTGGACTTCATTTGATGTAATTTGATTAATTGATTTTATTTGGTATAATTAACATATATCACAATGATAAATATATAAAACATGCATGTAACTTAAGCCTAGAAACGGACATAACATAGGGTCTGTATGCTCACGTAGGTAACTCATTTTTATAAAATTTAAGACTGAATAAAAAGTTACCAATATGCCAACTTGATGTAAAAGGGTCTAAAAGTTGTTGACGGTACCAAGGATGGATTCAATCTACCCAGGAACCTGCTATTACGACTAAGTCTGTATAGCACATCCCTGGTCTACCAAAAAATTGGTTGTGAACGGGGCTTAACCCCTAGCACGCTGCCACTGTGCCAGTATCTGGTGAGTGGTGTTGTACACCGTTTGCCACCGGACAGTTTTTTAAGTTAAACTCGCTTGCACAACAAGCGGCATGCGTGATTGAACATGCCTGGGCTCTGTTATTTTTGCGATTGATTCCACGTGAAAAAATTGTCAGAAATTATATGATTTATATTTCTGTGCACTTTCTATTTCAATATACCTGAAAAATTTGATACCGTAGGCGGTGTTAAGAGTCTGATCTTAATTGCGGTCACTTAATTCACCAAGCAACACGGCAGGCCCACAAGCCGTGCAACACACAAGCGAGTGTACACAGCCTGTCACGGGCATGCACCCAGGCATGGTTTTCCGCTACACATTTTTCCGGCCTTCGATCATAAATTTTTTTAATTCCTACAGATTTGTTCCATTCAAACATTCCAATGAAATCAAAACAACCAAATTTTGTTTCAAAAACACCAATAACCACGTGAACCAACGGAGACAGTGATGAACAACATCGTGTTACGCTGTTACTAGTGTTAGGCCGGCTAATGCAAAATTTCTCTTCGTTCACGTGTAACCTTGCGATGACTAATCTGCGTATTTTCCTTGCCGTCCGTAATGAATTTTCACTCGTGCCTTTATCTGGGTCTAGTTCGATGGAACTCTTCTTGGTGAAAATGTGATTTGAAAATTTAACATCTTAGTCCAATAATCTTTGCGTGATAAGACTTGTACCTTCCCAACATTGCGGACATGAGACAAGCACATGGGGAGCAACGAATTTGATTGGACAGTGAGCGGCACGTGATCAAATCCACCCAATGAGGAGCCTGGAAATGCTCTCAGCATTTATAATGAGGTGAAGTGACGTCCATCCATTCCCATTCTGGCAAATTTTTGGAGGGATACCCCACGAATATTTTTTCTTAGCAAATAAGAGAGCTTGTTACATAGAAAGACGCACATCAGAGGATTCCATCAGTATAATAAATAATCACGAGATTGATAATGGTCGATACAAAACACCGTGACCACTTGGGGTAATTTTTGCAGTTGTATCTTTCAAAATTGCATCGCGTTTTTGTGCGTGCGTCCACAGAGACGCAAAAAGACAATGTTTTATTAATTTCCAGGCGTCATTTCTTTATTTTTTGCGTCTATTACGCAAGACGCAAGCTTAATGTGACCCCTGAAGCCAGCTACTGTTCTGCCATGGCATGTACGGCAACTGTGTTACTAAATTATCTGCCTACGAACAGCGTCAGTGTCACGGGAAAAAAAGAAAAAAATGGATTAGAAAAAATTCCGGGAAGTTCTTGAGGATTGTTGGCAGGAGATGGGAGTAAATTATCAGGCGAACAAACACCAGGAGCAAGCATTATTTAAATTTTAATGTTATTGTTGAGAAGAATGACACTTTTGTAATTTTACCAACAGGCAGTGGAAAAAGCCGAATATTCCAACTAATACCTGACCTGGTGAAACGGAAAACGCCTATTCCAGCCAAACCTGTAGTAATCTTAGTTTGCCCGCTCGGAAGTCTAATGAAATCTCATCAGCAAGAACTGAGCAAGTTAGGGGTGTCGTCTTGTATTCTGGGTGAAGATGACGCCGGGAACATTTCCCATCGCAATACACAGCACCCTGTTCCATTCTGACATCTTTTACTCCAGTAAGTCACAGATACACAAGCAGGTAAACCACGTTTGAGAAGGTGTCAATTGGATTACTCCCTTGGGTCCTCGACCTCGTGGAGTTATTTTGACTGCTGTGTGGGAAGTGACGTGTTGCTCGCATCTGATTGGACGACGCACAGCTCATTAATAATGTAGTAGGCAACTTTCACGATAAGCGAAGTACAATTCATTGGCCCAGCGGCGCCTGACAACGTTATCGCCAGATCTGCTAATTGC
Organism: Hermodice carunculata; assembly: GCA_964020975.1. Classification (NCBI taxonomy): domain Eukaryota; kingdom Metazoa; phylum Annelida; class Polychaeta; order Eunicida; family Amphinomidae; genus Hermodice; species Hermodice carunculata. Next base: position 81,811,882 of record OZ026618.1, on the reverse strand, counting down.
CTCCTGAAATGGTATTGCGACACGGCCGGGCAGACTTTCGCTGGGGGCCAACATAGTGTATCGCCCCAAGAAAGTCTGCGTAGGAGGCAAATATTGATCTTGAAAGTACAAAAATGTAAATATAAAAAAGTGTAAACACAGTTATCAACAATCACTGGATACATTTATTCATGAACACAGGATTATCATCACAGAAAATAATATTCACACAATACCAATATATATATATATATATATATATATATATATATATATATATATATATATATATATATATATTTATATATATATATATATATATATATATATATATATATATATATATATATATATATATATATATATATATATATATATATATATATAAACAAAATAAAACCAGTAACAACCGAACTGAAATATCTATTAGATAAAATAAATAATACTGATGAGTAAACTTATCATTCGTTCCAAATAGTTTGTTCCTTTTTTTCCGTAATCACCAGTGGCTTGCTTGCATAGAGACATTGGTATATCGCATATGAACATCCAAATATCATACCCCATGCAGCCTGACCAATTTCCCCGGCACCTCTGCATTTAAATCATACAAGCCACCTATCCACTGAAACCATGTCCCTTAAAAGGACTGAATATGCTTCCATGGGACATAAAACTGGCCCAGGTCTTCCACCCAGAGGTAGCGCCAGTACTCTTCTAAAAGAACTGACCAATCAGTTCTTACTAATAAATCATGTTCAAAACCGAACTGTCCCTCTAGATATTTGACCATTACATTTCAAACTTCTCCACCCAGATGACAATAAATTGGCTTTTCTTAACACTAGAGAAAAGATCATCAGTAAGGCAGCTCAACAGGCAATATGTGCAACATTATGCAAATCTAAAAACATACAAATATTAAGCAAAGTCTGCGGTAAAATGGCAGCAGTCTACATTGGGCAATGTGAAAGAAGTTTAGTTAGGAGTTGGGTACATCCAGGTATCTTGCAAACCTTTTAGTAAAAGTTTCACTTCAAACGATTCATGATTAGGAAAATTTAAATCTGAAAAATGATGAAATAACTTGATACCATTTACAAAGTTGTTGATAGAACAAGCAGATGTAAAAGATCTACGTGAAGTTGTATGTAATTACAAATGGTATGGGCTAATGCTCACGAGAAAGAAAATTCAAAAGACAAGAACAAAAAGAGGAATAACCGATCGGCACTGAGTACACAAATTTTTACTTGCACGAGTTTTTCAATATAAAACTGTTCTGAAGTGAGATCAATTTAGGAAGCTAATTGTGTATTTCTTTGACACGGTTTGCCTAAATGTTTATTTGATGGTTATGTTTTATAGTTGAAATATTTAAAGTTGTATGACTTTTATGGGATGCAAAATTTTAAATATATTTTGTGCGAGAGATTAAGGGAGGTCCTGCTTAAAAATACAAGATTTTTGTCATGATTGTTTCACATATATTTTTCAGCATTGTTGTGTCTGAAAGAGTTATTCTGTTTGGCCGGCTGTGTATTCGGAGAGAGTACTTGGCTTATCTTTTTATTTATTTATTTGTTTGTTTCTTTGTTTGTTTGTTTATTTGTTTTATTTATCTTTTTATTTATTTATTTATTTATTTATTTATTTATTTATTTATTTATTTATTCATTTATCTATTTATTATTTTTACTTTATTTTTATTATTATTATTATTATTTTTTTCATTTTTTGTTGTTTTCCTTGACTTTCTATCGTTTTGTTCTCCTTGGTCTAGTTGCTGTTTGATGGGCAAACCATAACGATGTATGGATTTGCAGTTTGTTATGTGTGTGTGTGGTGTGTTAAATTTTCTTTGTGTGCTTATACGTTTCCTGGGGGAAACATTTTGCCTTTATAACTTCAGCATATACTCATTAGAGGTCTGGTTAAATTTTGTGTACCTATCGGGAAGGTATGAGGCATGACAGCACATCCAGGTATGTTGCAAACCTTACTGGACAGCTTTTCAGGGCAAGATTTTAGTTTCATATATTGACTTACGCCATAAAAAGCTCATAATCTCTCAAACATGGGTTCATTTAACCCGATCTATAATAGTACCGTATAAAAAATTGAAATCACTAGCTTGGTAACTAGTTTGGTCAAAAAAGTGGCAAAAAGGATTGGTGGAAAGTTTGTATACTTAGAGTAAGACATATATTTTTGGCAAACAACTTCATACGAGATACTACATACTCTGCAAAACGCAAGCTGTCTGGCCGTTCTGTATGTGAAACCTCTCCTGATAGTCCGCCATTCAGCCATTTTGTTTCTTAGAGAAGCAAAGACAATACATGTTTTTAGAATTATATTCATGGTAAACAGGTACATATTGTGCGGAAAGACGCTGAGAAACTTGCAGAAAATAATAACTGAATTTTCAGAAAGAATTGTCAACATAGACAATACTAGGTGATTTCTGTGGTCAAAACTTCATATTTTCAACACAGTGGCATAGTTTTATTGTGGTAGCAGCATGCAACTCCACCATAGCAAAATTTGGCTACAACTGATTTCGTAATAGCTGCGTTGATTGGGGAGTGTTGTGTCTAATTTGGGATTTACGCATATTTTCCAAGAACAAATTTACAGTTACAATATATCAGTCAGTGACCACAAGCTTGGGGAAGGAAGTATAAATCAACAGTCGTATGAGTAGCAAAATACAATCTCGTAATCCTCAGCTCGACCTTCATTAAATTTTCATTTGGAAATACGAAACCACGCGTTTATTACACTCCGCTTGATTACAATAGTACCATCCTATAGGTTCTTGCTTTGTACTAGCAAGTTTACTGGTCATATTAATTTTCCTTGTGTGAATGGAAATTACCATGATCATAAATCTTTGCATCTTTTACAAGGTGCAGGAATTACACAAATACAAACACACGAAAGTAAACACACACATATGTATATATATATATATATATATATATATATATATATATATATATATATATATATATATATATATATATATATATATATATATATATATATATATATATATTGCAATCACACTGATAGTTTTCTTTAATAGCTAGTCACCATGGTGACCTTAGCCTTGATATTTTTAATAACCTTGGGTTCATTTATCAGAATCTGGTTTTCAGAAGAAAGAGATGACATTATATGTGTCCTACGATATCCTTCTTTTTGTTTTATTTTATTCATCTTGAGCTGCTGGAAAGAATTTGTATGTGTTTCAGAATAAGCGTCTCTTTACAAGTTGAAGTAAAATGCGAACAATCACACGGGAGGGTTGCATGACACCCATCATCAAGCCAGGGCAAAACTATAGGCAAAGTTTTGTATTATACAAAACTTTGCAACTTATACAATGATAATCATTTGATCCAGGTATTACTACTTGATGTCAGAGTCCGACCATGGGACGTCTATCAAATATCCAGTGGTTAACATGTTGGCTCTCTGTGAGGCCAGAATTGTGACGGGCAGCATTCTAAGCCAGTCAAAAAGGGTTATATTTTGCAGGACGTGCACATGCTGATATTGTAGCAGTAGAGTTTTATTTATCCATGGTCATGTTAGCAACTTTTTGTGCACTTAGTTACGCACAATTTGGCTTAAACACGAATTGACTTTTGTTAACTGAAATGTTCATGTTAGAGAAAAAAATCTACAAACAACGACTTTATGCTATCACAAGCATTCAGTTTGTTACATTTAGATGAAACACAACTGATTGAAAATATTTAAGCTTGATGTTGCTGATGGAAATGGCATATAATTCCGATACGGTCGAAAAAAAATAAATGAAAGACATCATAAAGTTGCATCCTGTGTTATTTAAGGTACTCCACGAGAGTGTTTTAATATTGGTCCATCCACAGTGTGATTTGCCGGTCTTTGGCATTTCTTTTCCGTATTTTATCTCTCAGTTGGATAATGCACAAAGTTGGATATGCCATTTTTGGAACATTCTTCTAGAACTGTGGACGCATCTTATGAGCAAAAGTAAACTTGTATATTCTGTTTTCAGCTAAAAAAGTTTCGCTTGCCAAAACCTCGGGCAGTAACGTTTGGTAAACATGCGGTATATCAGTCAATGTGTCACACTGTTATCAAAAAGAAATTCTGCCGACTACGGTATAGGTGTCGGTCCTTTTATCCCAGGAAAACATGAGACCTGATTATGTGGGCAAATGTACGCTCTCCATGTAGCCTGTTGTTAAGTTTATGATGATGATGATGATGATAATAATACTAATTCACAACTTACCTTTCAAAGTATATCATATATGTTACTATTTCATTTGTTATACACACCTGCATCTTTACACTAGTGATTCCATTGATTGAATTTTTAGAATCAGTGGTTTGAATGGCATATGGTTCTTTTAATACCAGGATGCATCATGCATAAGTCAACTAAAGGTTTAACTGTAAATACAAAAGCAGCTTTGTGACTCTATTACACACCTACCAGGAAAGATACTAGTCAGTTTAAAATATCAGAATTGTTTGTGTGGTCCTGCAATTACACTTGTATGGAAATACGGGGATCAAGAAAGGTCATACACCTCTTCCAAGTATGGGTATTTTGTATTAGGTAAATGCTGAAATAATATTTAGCCCGGGCTTAGTACTTGTTTTATTTCATATATTTATGACCTATTGGAGTCTTCACACTTTATTTAATGCTAAGACCAGAGATGTTACATGTGTCATACATTTTAATTCAGATAGAAGAAAGTAACTTTACAGGTAACATGTTCAGAGACACGTGTACGTTGTCCTTCCCTACACTGTTATAAGACTAAATGTTAAGGCATCACATAAAATATAATGTACTTAGAACTAATTATAGTTGTACCACATAAACTCTCCTAAGATATGTCTAACCAGCATGGAAAAAGAGAGAAGGCTGAAGGCGTGTTAACCTGTGAGGTAAAAGAAAGGCCCACGGCTCTTTTTTTGATTTACAATCTTGACACATATCAAATAGTTCATGTTTGCAAATGTGCTCTTTATAAACGCACAAATTAAGTGTAGAACTCAATATTTTTATTACAATATTTCACAGACAGTCCTAATTACTTTCGCGTCCCAATTGGCGATAAAGAAGCATAAAAAGGTTAGTAGTGCTTGTGTTTGATACAGTGTGAGTCCTCTACACGTGTACATTAGCAGAGATAATCCCCTTGATACCTTTCAAATTGTGTTGCGGGTTTCCAGATTACGTAGTGTGTTTTCATTGCACCAATACATTCTACAAAGCATGGGTGTGTCCTTATTTTATCTTCTTCCTTTCAGACATTTATTTGCCTATTTATACAGACATATATTTCAGAGCAAACATTACCCATATTCATAAATGTCAAGTCAATGATCAGATCAATATCAAATGCAGCAAAAAGGAAGATTCCAGAATTACCAAAACATCAACATGTATCTTCCAATACCAATAATACATTTCCCTGCTGACATGAGACAGGCAGTCACCAATATATATATATATATATATATATATATATATATATATATATATATATATATATATATATATATACACATATATAAAACACGTTTTATTTTAAAAAGAAAAATTCCATTCTGTTTTCTTGGGAGAATTTACATAAATTGGGGACCTGTTACTGCCAATTCAGGATTCTGATACCTGCTAGGTCTACAAATCTACATTTTGTTTGAGTGGAAACACTCATTCTGTACAAAACCTTGGAAAAAAGATCCAGCTGAGTGGAACCACTCAATTTGGATAGTGCCATCAATGAGTGGGAACGCTCATTTGGTACAAAAAATCCAAACTGTGGCCCAAATGAGGGAAACCACTCACTAAGACCAGCTACATCAAGGCTTTGGTGAGTGGAAACACTTGGCTACCTTGCACAAGAAATTCGAAGCGGGGCCCACATGAGGGAAAACACTCATCTAGGCCTTGTGTGGCTGCATGAATGCTTAAGGTGACCGGTGAGTGGAGACACTTAGTTGATCCTAAATCATGTCAAAAGAAGGGAAAGCACTCACTTGAAAGACTGGAGCTGTGTCGTTTTAATCTTATTTGAGTGAAACCACTCACCCTTTTCAACATGCCATGAAAAATTGGAATGAATACAATGATATTCTATTTTTTTTAAATGTTGAACATTATTATGACTGGTACCCTCACATATTAAAAGAGAGTTTGTATTTTGAACCCTAGATTTTGAGTTTTTAAGGGCGTTTGACCTAAGTAGCATATCAGTTGAGGGGTGTAGAGTCAGGGGTTAGGTAAAAACTTTAAAAATATTCATGCCAAAAGATTGTCAGCTCAGCACTTCATGGCGCTGGAAGGGAGGAGGGTGGGATGGGGTGGGATGATAACTTGAGGATTTCTTGAGTTACATCAAAATCACCGCCACTGTTTCAGATTGGATTACCACACTGTGATGTTCAGTACACGCTGCTGTTAGTGAGATGCATGCATCTAATGGGGCGTCGAGTGACCTATTTGGCCCTAAGTCATCTTCCGCATCCTGTTAGCGTTCATTCATTACAACCCCTGTCAAAATGCCCGAACATTTATGCCAAAGCTGTATACTTTCATGACTGAAGTTTTACCTGCTGACATGGACCAACACGGATAACTACATGTCAAATATTTCTTCTGTGCGATTCACCAAACCTTGTTTCGGACACCTCAACAGAGCGCAAGCTATACTTTTTTGATTGCCATAAATGCTTACAGAAATTCTTTTTCTCCTGGTATTTAAAGTATGATTTTCAGTAAAATTGCCCTAAATTGGCCAGTACCCATCAGATTCTTTCCAATCAAAAATATTTGGAAAGCCCTTGTCAGAAGACGAGAATACATGAAAGCCTTTACTTTACTACGCATAGTCTGTGGTCTAGGAAAGTGCCACTAAAAACTTCGAAAAGTGCATGTATTTAGTGGCCTCTGTCAAAAAGGATTGCACAGGACCAGCATTTCTGTAACTTCCATTCAAGACTACAGTCCATTTTGGCTCAAATTGGCACCCCTACTCAGATTTTAATACAGCCTATTATGTGTGATACATAAAGTGATTATCACTGCACACTTCATCAGGTTTCTTTTACCCATAACCCGCAATAAAAAAAAAATAAATGACAATCTGTCATTTCATCTTTTTCCACAAAAACTACATAACAGATATTGCAGTGGGATGCAGGAAAACCGGCAAGACATATCTGATATTTTGGACTTTTTTATCCAGTCCACAGATATAAATCAGGACAAAATCAAAGAAATACTGACCAGATGGCTGCAGTTGAATTTTTAGACATTCACCCAGGATAAACAATTGCATGAGAACAAACCAGCAAAAATATTTGGCTGTAAGATATGGCCCTCATCAGGGAGTCTGATAAGCCGGGTCAAATATGAAGCATGACAGTCTTGTAGGCATGTTTGCTGCCATGTGATCAAATCAGCGGCCACACAACCTTCACCATGGGTGGGGGGAGGGGGTCTTGCCGTGATATATTAATTCCTACTGTAGATTTCTTGAACCCATTCCCCAGCCCCAGCCCTTACAATAAATCCTACTGTTGTCAGGATCACAAGAGTATGTGGTTGCATTGTCATGGCTTACTAATCCAAAACTTCAAGAATTTTCTTGTACTTTACACACAATTGACCAAGAATTATGAATAAAAAAGCCATTGGTGTCTGGATGGACATTGTGTGTGATAAACAAAAACACAAGTGCCCATCCCCCTCCCCAGCCAGCTTTTCTCAATATTTGACGTTATAAAACGTGAACTTAAATATGTATCAATTTGTATACATATCACTTTTAAGATGCATAGAAAAGATAATGAAATACTTGTGGTTCCCTTTAGCTTGGCACCCCCTCCCCACAACACACACACACACTTCCCGTCCGTGTGAACCTGAGAGGATTGATAACTAACTCGGATCCGTCACGTTAACCTACATATATTTCTCGGCTGAGAGCAACCACTGGTCAAAAGTTACTAAGGCAGCTGTTGCCCTAATTTCGCTTAATAATAAGTGCCTTGTCAGGCCAGCCTGGGCAAAAAAGTGGGATAAGAGGGGAGGGGATGGGGGCAGATAGAGGAGTATTTTTACAACAATCCTTTGATAACACAGCCTGGGTCACTGATTCTGCATATTCTGCTGGGGTCTTCGCTGGTTCCAGCATCCCATTCTGTGCAAGACTGACCCTAATCCCCCTACCAATTGATGAGTGGCCTGTGAATTCATTTTATTCAAGTTTGCTGGGGGAGGGGAGCACTTGTGTTTGTGTTTTTGTTTTCAAGCAAAAAAGAAATTCTTATGTGTAAACGGTGTCTTGATGCCTGTGCATACGACTAGTTGGGCATTCCATCCTCACATTGAGTATGGAGACCTGACACCCTCTACACCACCCTGGGACCACTGCTTATTACCTTATCACTCAACAGTAACACTGCCGATTAATGGACAGATGGAGATTGTTATGACTGACTAAGATGCAACCAGACCCTGTGTAGGAATATACCAAACCACTGGTACTATTTATAACACAATGGCGCAGAAAATGACGTATTCTCTGTGTTCCAAAAGACTCAAAAACCACAGGTACCTACCAAATCTGAAACAAAAACACAAAACTTCAACAGAAGCTACATGTTTTTGTATTTGCAAATCGTAAGTAAAACTTAGACATGTGTAGTACATAATATACATTTTATATTCCAACATATTCATTGAATATGTCAAATGTCTAGTCATACCACTTTAATGGGAACAAGCTGTAGAAGCCGCATATAAACTGCCTTGGATGCATAATACAATCAACTCAATTCATACACTGTTTGTAAACACTGGAAAATTCTGGGATTCCATTGGAAAAAAATATGGACCTAGAAGGTCTGAAATTCACAGCCAGTCTTTTCAATTCTTGAAAAATCCCAAATTATCCTATTGCATTAGTTTTAAAACAGACCCTATTATATAATTTTTAGCTTGGCCAACTTGTCAGCCATGGCTGAGCTGATAGGATGGTGCTTTGTCCGTCATCCATCCGTCCACAATTGACATTTTAGACATCTTCTCTATAACTGTCAGCCAGATTTACTTCAAAAATGGGGGGATGTACCTTGGGTAGGTCTCCATCAAGTTTGTTAAAATAGTCACGCTCCAGTGATTTTTGGATTTTTTAATGAATTTTGGGGGGAGGGGGGCAAATGTTAAACAAATTTCCCTGAAACCACTCACCCAATCGATTTCATATCACACAGGGACACTCCTAGGGACCCCAAGTTGTTCACCACGTGGCGCTGCAATAATTTGTTAAAAAAAAATTGGGGGTGTTTTTTGCTATTGTTGACTTATGTAGAATCGTCACTCACATTAAGCTAAAAGTTGGAGGATATGTTCCGTGTGGAAAGGTCAAACAAAACTGTTCACTAGGTGTCACTGCTGTGGATTCCTGATTTTTAACGATTTTCTTTAATTTGGGTACTTCTCGGTAAATGCACCTTTCCTATTGATTACTATGTAAATCACTGGGCAATCTAATGTTAATAATGTCTGGGTGACAATCCAGACATTTTGTTTTTTCAAGAATTCTTTCCCTCTTTCCTTCTCTCTCTCTCTTTCTTTCTTTTTTTCTTTCTTTCTTTCCTTCTTTACGACCAATTTGTCCGGAGTTTTTTCTGTGACACTATCATCCCGAAAACCACCAAACTTGCCATGGTGACTGACATACCTGTGAAATTGAGCAGCTGGTTTGGAATAGTCATGGTGTTTAAAATTTTGCAAATTAGGTGCACTTAAAATTTTGAAATGCTTTTTTGTGTTTTTGCTGTTTTCGGCTTATTCCCCAGAACCGTCAACCGTTAAGCTGAAACTTGGTGGATATGTTTTTTGTGGAAGAGTCAAACAAATTTTTTCACTACGTGGTGCTTCTATGCATTCCTGATTTTTAACTTTTTTTTCAATTCGGTGCTTATTAGTAAATGAACTTTCCCTATTTATTTCTATGCAAGTAAATGGGCATTCCAATGCTGATAGAAACTTTGGATTTCTCTGAAGAAACCGTCAGTCAGATTGACCTTAAACTTGGTGGCAATGTACCTCAGTTGGGTCTCTACCTAGGATCTTTGAATGGTCATGCTGCAGTTATTTTTTTCATTTTTTATGATTTGTTTCGTAAAATCTTTGAAAAAGTTTTAATAGGAAAGTTTTACATGGGAATTTCTTGTAATGGTTATAACTTGAATAATTTTTGGCCAGATTTGTGCCAAACTTGGTCAGGATGTACCTTGCATAAGTGTCTACATATTTTGTTCAAGTGATCATGCTCCAATAATTTTTGGATCTTGACCTCAATGCCAAGGTGACAAGACAATTGACATGAAAGTTATTCTTCATCGAAAACTTGAGATGTATTTTGCGTTAGGAACTTGATGTTGCACAGGTTAATGTTTCTCTATGAAGGTCATGCTTAGACAGTACAGGAGTATTGTTAACCTTCATTTCTAGGATCACAGTGCAACATACACGAGTTTTACTCTTCACGGTAACTTGAGAATTACTTGAACCGAAATCTTGATGTTGCACATGTTAGTGTTCTTCCATAAAGATCAGACTTACTCATTACATGGGTGACCTTGATCCTATCCCAAGTTATCAGAGCCGCACGTGTGATGAATCTTTGGGTTAGCTGAGTATGGCCTGTTCACACAAGCCTCCTGTTACTTGATATATTTATATGCGATGTTCTGCTGCTTTGCACAAAATCTATCCACTAAAGTTAATAATATTGAGCAAAATAATCAAGTGAAGATTTAAATGATGGATTCATGAAATTAAGCCTTGGACTTATGATAGATTCTTTCGACTTCAGACGTAGCCTTCGTTTGCAGGATGATACATTAAAACAGAGATGAAATATAAAGCAGCAGCTTTACCTGCACCAGTTCCCTATGGGCTATATTGCACATATTAGACTATGAATCGCATCCTTCATCTCCACGCATATGTATTGTATTGCATGTTGGTACATTGTAATCATAAACCTTATATTTCATGTACAAGAATAGGGAATTAAAATATACATACATCCTGCAGGGCCGTTAGTGACATGCAACTTGAATTCATATGAAAAGGGTTCGCAGGAGTGTAGAGACAATTTGTCAGTTACAGCATAGATTCAATTGTTGTTTGCTCACTCTCGGATCTAAACACGCGGATGAATAAAATACTAAATGTAAAAAAGAGAAAACGGCGGAATGGTGTATTGTCTTATGCATGGGAAGCTTTAATTGAAAGGATTTAGTATTTCTTGGCGGGACATTTTTATCATCTCATAAAAAATGATACCACGGATTAGATGTAAGTTTGCCTAAAAATATATTCAGGCTTGTCTGTTTGATCACATTTATATTTTGACCAAAAAAAGAGAGAAAAAAAGGAACAGTTTCATATTTGTGAAACGGAGATATTGCCACCTCAACTTGGAAAACCAACACTATCAGTAGGACTTTTCGATTGATTAATTTTAATGTGTTAAATTATAGTATCTGAGGTAAAATATTCACCATATTAATGATCATGTGAGGATCAATGTTATAACGCATCAGACAAAGATTTAACTAGAAGTGGTTTGAATGTGGAAAACTGATCTACGGTCTGTCATAACTCGTAGAGAGACCCTGCAGATCATATTATGTACACAAATTTCAATATTACATGTTCATGGTATCCTATATGACCATACATACTATCACATCAACGTGAGTGGATTTTTTTAACATCACAATTTTTTTTTCCTGCTGCCAACTTAAAACACTGGTTATTTTACGAAATTTTATTTTTCTAAAAGCTAATTATTGCGCAATGATGAATAAATAATCTCACACATGAGTTGATGTTAGTTTATGAATCATTACCATTAGGTTAATTTTGAAGTGTACTAGTTTTAATTTTGATGAGTAAATTCAAAATTGATTTTTGAGTATTTTTAGTGGTTTTTATGAAGAAACGTTTTTATTGGTGCAACAAAAAGTCATAGGTAATCACCAAAAAAAAAAAAAAAAAAAAAAAAAAAAAAAATATCACAGCACCTGCTGAACAACTTTGTTTGACCATTTTACAAGGAACATATCCACAAAGGTTCAGCTTAATATCAGGGACGGTTCTGGAGAAAAAGTAAAAAATACCAAAAACAGTCAAGAATTCATTATTTTTTTAAAATACAGCGCTACCTATTGCACAAATTAAGAACTAGGAGTCCCCAGAAGTGTTGCTGTGTAATATCAAAGGAATTGGTTGAGTGGTTTCTGAGAAGGTTTTTTTAAGATTTGTCCCCCCCCAAACCCTAAAATATTAAAAAAAAAAAAAAAAAAAAAAAAAAAAAAATCCCTGGAGCGTGACCACTTGGACTAACTTAGCAGAAATCCACCGAAAGTACATGGCTACCAAGTTTTAAGTGAATCTGATTGTGAATTACATAAGATCTAGAATGCCCTGTGACTTACATAGTTATTAATAGAAAAGGTGCATTAACCGATAAGTACCCAAATTGAAAAAAAGGTAAAAATCAGGAATCTACAGCAGTGCCCCCTACTGAACAAATTTCTTTGAACTTTCCACAAGGAGCATATCACCCAAGTTTCAGCTTAATGTGAGTCACGGTTCTAGAGAAGAAGTCGAAAATGGCAATAACACATAAAAAAGTTATAAAAAAGCAAAAAATCGCAGCGCTACCTAGTGAATAAATTCAGAACAAGGATTCCCCAGGAGTGTTCCTTCGTGATATTAAAGCAATTGGGTGAGCGGTTTCAGAGAAGAATATTTTTTTTCTAAGATTTGCCCCCCCCTCAAAAAAATCATAAAAAAATCCACACACCAGCAATGGAGCATGAGCATTTGAACAAATCTGCAACCAAGTTTGAAGTCAATCTGACTAAAGGTTGTGCAGAAGTCCAAAATGTGAATTAGCATTAGAATGCCCATTGACTTACATGGTCATCAATAGCAAAGGTGCATTTATCAGTGAGTACCCGCATTGAAAAAAACCGTTAAAAATCAGGAATCCGCGGCATTGCCTGCTAGTGAACAACTTTGTTTGACCCTTCCGCAAGGAACATATCCACAAAGTTTCAGTTTATCTGAGTGATGGCTCTCGAGAAAAAGTCAAAAACAGTCAAACCACATAAAAATCACAAAAAATAAGAGAAGATTTTTAAAATGTGCCCCGAAAGAGAACCCCAAAAATCATTTAAAAAATCCAAAAATCACTGACCAATTGATCGAACTTGATAGAGACCCACCCAAGGTACATTGCCACCAAGTTTGAAGTGAATCTGGCTGACGGTTTTGGAGAAGAAGTCAATTGTTGACGACAGACAACGGACAACAACGGATGAAGGACGATAAGAAAAGCTCAGTTACTGACAAGTCAGCTAAGCTAAAAAGCTGGTTGCAATACGGGAGTGGTCTCTTTATGGGGGATTTTACATGAATATTCTACTGTATTATTAGTATGCACATTTATATACATGCCAAATAACAGTCCTTGAGGAACAAATGTATACAATATATATATTATTTTGGTTTGAATTTGCCCCTGTTTGTACTTTAATTCATACAGTGCAAGTCACCTTAACTAGAAAATATTTTGAAATTGACAAAATGATCCAAAAGAGGAGGGCATTGACTGCAGAAACATTAGTTAAACTTGTCAGTCTTACATATTTATTGTTCATCATTTGGCACAATTCAAAGTAAGAGATGTCGGGGCTTAATGCAGTATAGGCAATATTTCACCTTTGTCACGCTGGTAATTTCATATAACCTGCATGGGCATCATAACAAGTTAACCATTTGATGCCTTTCAAGATGATCTACACAAACAATGCTTTTAATGATAGCATTTTTTAATATGTACACAAGGCCACATAATTTTTGTTTTTTTCAATATACGGGCCCTTCTATTTTCAAAATTGGCAAAAATGGAAAAAATGAAATTTAAAATGGGGATTTTTTTCGACCCTTTTTAAATCGTCACATAGACCTATAGAAAAGTCATTCAACATCCTGTTTATTTGCATTTTTCACAGATATAGCCAGCTCTTTACTGTTTCTTTCCAATGCAAAAGCTTTAGAATACAACGTTTATAAATTTATCCTATTTAACTAGCTTTACAGACCCAAAACAAAACAATATTATTCTCAATCTTTATTCTGTCTGACTTTTTGGACTCCCTTCCGTTTTCAAATTTTGGTCCTGTAGCCCGTAAACCAAGAAAAAAACAATGGGGGCGGGGGATTGAAAAAGGTAAATCACATAGTTACTGATAGTTTGCATGACTTTTAGAGGATTTCAATGTTAAAAGTGTTTCATTGCTTGCATTTTAATTTAAGTCAATGTAAAAAAGTTCAGAATTGATAATTTAATAAAAATACTAAAACAACTGATTCAATATTTCAGTTTCACTCTCTACCCTCCTTGGTTATAGACTGTCAGCATGGGCAATATGATAAGAATATATTATGATTCTCATTTTTTCCAAATGTTGATTAAAATCTAAGATCAAACATTGTATATTGCCAGTGAAAGCACTACATGTACCCCAATTGGCAACAGTCAATGTCGCATGAAAGACAAAAGAATGAAACATACATGTTGGAGTATATGCAGTGATAGTATGTGCACTTGGTAATGTATATAAGCGGTCGGCTAGTCAGAATCACACAAAGGTTGCCATCAGTGAATTAAATTTTGATAATTTATTGTTTATGGCTGAAGATTGAGGATTAATATTATGGAAATTGGTGGTACAAATGTTTTGATATTGTACACAAAAGGCAGAAAATGTAGCTTTATCTACAGCACAAAATTTGACCACGTTGACATAGAGAAACACTTGAAATTGAATGTAAACTAGCTGAGAGTATTGTTATATTTCACAGTTGTAATGAGTTTTTTTTTTGAAATAAGCAGTCCTGTATGCATGTGCTCAAAATCTGTGTGAGTTGGCTAGGGGTGGGAAGTAAGGTTCATGTTCATACCATACCAAATCTCGGCAAAAAAAACAAGACCTGAAACTAGGGCCTGTTTTGTTTAAAAAAAAGCTTTTTCCTTTGTGACACAGGGGACTGATTACACTAAAAAACAAAATAAAATTTTAACCATCATAATATCACATTGTGGTCATGCTAATAAAGGCTGGTTTACATACATGGACCCGATATGAAATACCCCTATTCCCTTTTACCATACTGTTACAGAGTAGCAGCCTGAACCTATTTTCATTTATACATAATGGACAGTATATACATGGCTCAGATCAATGCATTACCAAGAATATAGGCAGAGTTTTGCTTTTTACTCCTTTCATAACCACCTTTCTTACGGCTTTTCATAGTACTTCATGTCTGCACTCAAAATTTATATTTATAATTGTTAAGAGTTTATGGGGTTTCTCCTCATACATTTTTGGTGTGTGTGTGTGTGTGTGTGTGTGTGTGTATAATATATGCAAATATAGATCCACTTTATTCATCTGAAGTTCACCATCTGTAGGATCTCTCGGTATCCAACTTCTACAAATCTAAGATGCTGGCTATACATGTAAACTTTTCTGCATACAACATAGAACTGGACAGTGCTCCGTGGTCACCAGTCAAGTAGCTTATGTGTAGCTCTGACCTAGGAACGAAATGTTGCGCAGCTATATGTAATGTGTCAGGGAGCCGGGAATGTTTGTGTTATCGCTAACATGTGTGCTGTTTTATTGCTATGATAGGACTACACTTTCAAGTAGCAGTGGGCTCTTGTTTCAATGGTAGAATTTTGCAAAAGAAGAGGAAATTTCAGGGCTCGTCGCATGACTCCTGGTAAGGTAGGTGGGGTCCCATTGTGCTGGTAGAGTAAATTATTTTCCCCCAAAACAGAGTACAGAAAATAAGAATATTCCGAAATACTGGCCAGTAGGGAAAATTAGAGGCCTCCAGTATATGTTGGAACTCAAAAAAGAATATCCCCTGTGCAGAAATACACTGTACCCTTACCCCCCCCCCAATTTATTGCTGTAATTTATTCTTGAATTCACATAGTGATAAAAATACCAATAATTTCAAATTGGGATCTTCATCAGAATGAAATACTTTGTACCATTGAGTATGTTTTAGAATTTGCGTGCAGACTAAGCATCAAATTTTCAATGTATCAAATGGAAATTTTCATTGATCTTCATTCGTTCATTTTGCCACTAACAATTCTGTACTCACTGGTTGGGCGTCTTCACACTCATATAACATGGTGGGCTATATATATATATATGCAGACTTCCAGTTTAATTGACGGTGCGTGTACTGCCTGTGCAACGACTTGGAGGCCAGGGGAATCTAAATGGATGCGAGAGTGGACTTAAATCATGCATTACCATATGAAGTAAGATATAAGAATAACTTTGATCTTACTTCCCCAAGTACAAGATCACCTTGTATGATGTCATGACAGTCATTAAACACATGAAATTCAAAGAAGCTTTGCACTATGCATATGGACCATTTCATGTCATGTTGCCACCTTTCTGCACCTGTTACTACTAAACTCTTGTTATCTGACCAAACCTACATAACTTGAGACTAATCCCTTAGCTGATTTGCCCTCTGAGGTGTGTAATGTAATATACTTGTAAATTGCACGCCCTTTAATGGTTGATGCACAGAGTAACTTTTTAAGTAAGATAATGACATGGCACAAAACGTGACAATTTAGTGCTTTGAATATGTCAGCTGACATGTTCATCATTCATTGCTTCCAATGAAGAATCAACTACAATTTTGTGATACACATCAGATTAATAAAATCCCAAGGTAGTTATTTTTTTGTCTGATTTCCTAATCGTCCCGTTATTGTTTGTAGATACAGGGGGCAATATATTTACCAAAACCAATGAAATTTTCACAAACATAATTTTGCTTTAATACTTTAATAAAATATATGAGTGGCTGTTACAATTTCTTTTCCGGGCACATTTCTTTACGTAAATACACACATACATAAAAATATTTTTAAAATAAACTTTTCTCTCTAGAGGTATGGGAATAATTTTAAGGGGTTGTCAACATAATATAGTTACTTTTGCAAGAATCATATTTAAGTAAGATGTTCAATATTTACAATGCAGAATATCTAGACTATTGATGTGTCGCCACTTATCCGCCAAACATATCACACAATTTCAAATATGGATAGAACGGCATTCAACAAAGCATGGGTGTGTCCATATTTTATCTTCTTTCTTCCATATATTTTTCTGATTGTTTTTATTGTTGTTGTTATATTATTATTATTATTGTTATTGTTATTATTGTTATTATTATTGTTATTATTATTATTATTATTATTATTATTATTATTATTATTATTATTATTATTATTACTATTATTATTATTATCATCTGATTTTGAATTGTAATGTACCTGTAGCTTGGTCCGGTATGCATAAAGGTGGTTACTATGTGGCACTACTGTTGTACTCTATCCTGTCTTTTTTGCGATTCTTAAAATTTATGTCATTGTCGGTCACTGTAATGTGCATATTTTTATATTTTGTCCAAACAGCAAGAGCAGATCCCCTTAAAGCATCATGGAAATGTACGTTTGAGGGGCGACTATCACCATATTATTATGTATGCTGTTCTATTTGGGGGGCATATTTCTGTGACACTTTACGATAGTGTCAAAGGGGAAGTAGCTACACGTGTGGCCTTCATGTAGCATGTCCATCTGAAGGACATTATTTTTGTTGTCCATCGGTTGACAAGTACATAAAGATCAAACACCGAGATACTTTCTATCTACTCATTTTGGCTATTATATCAGGCAGGATAAATATGTAATGGTATGCAGGGAAAACATTTATCTTCCACTTCTAAAGTCCATAACAAAATGTCAGACCTTGCATACCAAAACTTAGCTCCATGAAGAAACACATCTCACTTGTCATATCTTTGGACCTGTCGATCAAGTGATATGATATGGTCCCAGTGCAGAAAGATTAGAATCGAAATGATCAGACTTTTTGAGGAAATGAACTTTACTCGTTTTGCGTGTAAGAGGTTAAGGCCTATCCATGATCCGAACCCTGCTGTCATCATACAAGCCAAGTCAAAATCCAGAAGATCAAGATACACATGCCAACAACTTTATGATATTTTATATATTAGTCAATGTGTATGAATGCAGCAGGAAGGAAAACCCCTCCCCTGTAAAAAATGTTGGTTACAATTGTGAGGTATACATATTTAGTACATAATTTATACAGCATCTCAAATCGACCAGATATCTGTGTTAAAAAAATCATTTTTACCCAGAAACTAGCGTTTCATTTTCATTTTCGAATATCCCTGCTTCACAAATTTATGAAATAGCAGTACGTGACAGGAGTCAAAGTTGTCGAAAGCAGTGCATAGTCTGGAAAAGGCAATAAACCTTGACATATAGACACCTAAATCGCTACCGAGCGGAAAAAAAACTATATATATGCGGGTAATTTACTATGTTGAATTCAAAATCATCATGTTTGTCATATGATTTAAACTTGAATTTCAATATTACCACTACACATCATTATGTTAAGAAATGGACATTCCATATAATTTTCTGTAGTTTATTTTCATTCCAAATCATCAGGGTAAACTTTCGAATTATATTCTTGCACGTTTTCATCAGAGATGCTTGATAGGTCACCAATATATCTAAATGTCAACTTACAATATTTATTATGAAATTTTCTCTCTTTTGAAGGCTTTACAAAAAACTTATGGTCATAGTAAAATCGACCAAAAGAGGTGCACAGTTGGCACCCATAGGGATATCAATTGCCTTTCTAAAGATATGAAATTCAAAATTGATATAGATATTTTCAAAAAGTTCAACAATCAACAAACTGATCATATTCAAATACAGATTGGCCATCCTTTATATTATTGCCAATATACGTACCTTTAAAAGGTATGATCCTTCTTTGAAAGTTCTTTTTCTCATATATTTTATATATGACAGTCTTGATTCCTTCTTTAAAATCGGAATGAGAAATATGTGTAAAGAAAGTAGAGAAATCCCAAGAGAAAAGTTTTTTCCGAAAGTTTTATATATGAGACACTTGATGCATTATGTAAAATCCGAATGAAAAACAGTTGGGTGTAAAGTGGAAGAATCCCCGAACAAGGAAATTAATTATAAGTACTGTTCAACTATTTCAACAAGATCTTCACATTGGATTAAGTCAAGAACATATCAATACCGAAAGATGCTTCTATCTGACAATAGCTATAAAACCAAAATCTTTGTACTTTCTCTAAAGCCTAAGACAACAAAACTGATAATATTTTAGTAGAGCAAAACTAGGAAACTGGTAAATATAGGAACTGATAAGGATTTTTTTTATCTAGTTTGGGTAGTAATTAAATTTTGGGTAAAACGGGTATATACATCAGAAACTTTTATGCCAGATGTACATAAACATTGTTGAAGTTGAAAAATACGCAACAATTCATTCGTTTTTCCATGTGTAGGAGAACTTGGGTTGGTCATCGGGCCGAATATATCAATGAGAACCTTGTTTAATAAAACTTTTTGTGTATGACAACTATATCATGGATGCTTTATCGGCAGGTGCAAAAAAACATGTACCATGCATCTTTTTAGGCACTGAACAACGTCTAGATTTGTTTTCTGTAATTTTCTTATTCTGATTGTAATAATATACCTAATTTCCCGCATTCATTCATCTAAGACTTAAATATAGAACTTATCCATCTTTAAAAACTTTGTAACATATACTTCGACAGGTTCCATAATAATTTTTCAATTTTTATCAGAAGCAATTTTCTGTTGCTCATGGCAGTTAGGCACTTTTGAAATCAATAACCGGATGGTATCATTTGATACAATACAAGGCTTTTCCAGTAACTATATGACCAAGATTTGAAATAAAGGAGTATAATAACACGGACATAGTTATGTGTTTTTTTAATGTCATCTGGATTCAATCTTTTCACAATATTTGCAATCTTGGAGTTTTCGAATGTTTGCATAAAACTTATGGAACCTCACTATCAAGGCAAGATGGTAAGCATGATTGTTCCTGATTATGTTGTAATAGGGGCAAATTTATGTAATCACGTATAATACATTAATTTCAGGACAGGTTAGCCACCAGAAACTTTACCATGAGCAATTTTGAGGTTTTGACGGGTTTTGCAAGAAATGTTCCATTATATAAGTTGACAAACTTTCAAATTTCTAACTAAAAGAGAAATATATATCTTTACTTTTATTATGTGAAGAAAAAAATCATCATTTTCTCGTTATTTGAGATGATAGACGACATGTTACACATGGGTCCACTTCAGAGGTTTACTGGGCCTACAAACCATAATATTTAACATAAAAGCTTCAAATTTGCCATCAGAAAACTTTGATATATTATCTAC
This sequence comes from Hermodice carunculata, assembly GCA_964020975.1. Taxonomy (NCBI): domain Eukaryota; kingdom Metazoa; phylum Annelida; class Polychaeta; order Eunicida; family Amphinomidae; genus Hermodice; species Hermodice carunculata. The sequence continues at coordinate 81,791,385 of OZ026618.1, read as the reverse complement.
GACCGGTTTTCTTGTTGTCTTCCTTAAAAGCAAAAGAAACGATTAAAACAAATTAAGAGATACTGTTTCAATTTACCACTTTGTTGAATTCAACATTGTAAAAGAAATATAGAAAATATTAAAATATCTACAAACGCCGCACACCGCTCTTAGGCAAGAATGTATATTTTCAAGAGCTTTTTATTTCATCAAAATCTCTTAAACTATTTATGAGTAACCTCTAGAAAACCTGGGAGAGGTTGGACTAAAATTAGAATTGTCAGAAAATGCAATTAAGGTCTAATTAGCTCTTTTAGAACTGTAAACTGGCCATTGTGGAAAATGTACTCGCTCCCTCTGATCGATACTTGCCGATTGAGAAGTACTCTAACTTATCATACTATAATTTTGATGTGTTGCTATGAAAATATATCTTTAAATGGTATGTTTTAAAAGGAATTTTTGAAGTTTTTCTGGGAGAAGATCACAAAGATGTGGTTGCCTGATGGCTGGATTCAGTCGGTAAAATAACAGATTAGAAGTGCTCATTGTCCTCTCCCTTGCCCACTGGTCCATTTTTCTCTCCATCACCCACTGTTCTCCCCGATCTACGAGGAGCTTGATCACTTCTCATTGCCTAGCAGACCCAAGTCTGACTGACAGCTCATTTAACTTCTTTTATAAATACAAAACCATGTTGGTGTTCGGCCAAAAACCATGATTCATTTCGCTCAAAAATTCTCTGAGAACTTGACATTTTTCAAACTCAACATTCCGCCGTATTGTAGACTGGTACATAATCTTTTCCATTCTGGAAAAAAAAATCTTGATTTTCTAAAATTTATACTGCAACGTAGCTTTACAGACGACTATTTAATAAACATAATGAATATGTGTGCAAAAATTCTGGAAGGGGCTAGAGGTATAATTACAAAAGTTATTTTTGATAATTAATAACACGGCGAAAGTCTTGTAAAAATTTAATTTTTACTTATTTCTATGAAGTTTTGAACAATGTGAGGCAAAAACAATACAATAATGACTAAAATGTTGTGATTTTGTCAACCGTGTCAAAGCAAGATTTTACGCTCGCAACTCACCAGAATCAGCATTTTGCATGCTAAAATTCCATTTTTCCGGAGGGGGGGATGCCTCCAGACCCAGCATACTTTCGGGCGCTCCCTTTGGCCCCTTGGGCCACTGAAAAATCCTTTATTTGGTATCTGACAGAGTTTCTACCACTGGCCTGGGTCGATCAATTATTATTAGGGAAGGTAGGCTTCAAAGTACTTTTTTGTTCCATTAACTTCAGCATTGAGCCTTGTTAGTAGGGTCTGTCAGGTTGCTAGTACCACGCTTATATTTTTGTTATACCTGAGGCAATTTGGATGTTGGTTGAAACATGTTTAAAATGGATGTTCTTTCCCATTTACACGTTACGTCTTTTGACGTCAGTTTAATTTGTTACCTGGGCACAGCTGGAGGTACTTGTAACGTATTTAAAATGTTATTTTATGCAGTGACTTGAGAAATTAGTGGACTGGCATGATGCATGGTTAATCCAGTTTGGTCTCACTATTATCGCTAAAAATCTATCTCTGCTTCTCATGGCACTATAATGTCTTTTGCAAATGTTTGTACTTATTTAAACATTTTCTCAATCTCTGTCATTGTAATAAATATTTTAATATAGGGAAAACTGTTTTCAGTTTTTTTGTCTCATATTCGTCGGATAACTATATGTTACAGTTACATTAATAAATGTCAGTTTAGCTGAATTTATTGCATATATTGTGGGCCTATAATTAAGTTCATTAAAACACCTAAATGCCATGGAGATCAAGTTTTAATGCCTCGGTCAAGTGACTGATGCATTGAACTGCATTTGCATAAAATTAATGATCACCCTATGAAATTCAAACAGTTTTCATCATTCAAGCATCACTATTCACCTGTCTCTGACTAGGACAAAATGCTGTAAAGTATCCTGCAAGAGGCGTGTTGTAATACAGCATTTCATTGGTAACTGGGTCCTCGTTTTTCTTTGCTTTTTTCGGTGCCTATTCTAACCCCAATACTGTGGGCAATGTTTAAATCTGACTTGCTCAAGTCTCACTGGACTGTCTTCCGTATTTTATTTAAAATCAAATTCACTGCAAAATAAAGTTTTAAGTAAACACGTGTCATAGCCTTAGTGTTACAATACAAGTAGGCCCTTAAACCCAGCTAATCGGCGTAGAACGTGTCTATAACCAGATAACACAGACTCCAGATGATTAGCTCCGGGCGGTCTGCACTGTGTTCCTTATCACACAGACAAGCAAGCGGTCATAACGCACCCCTCTTCAGAAGCTGTTAATTGAGCTACTGTGTAAAAAACGATTAGGCCTAATTGCAGTGCACTGCGTCAGGCGGGGGGCGTCCAGTGAGATTTGTAAAGCTTGCCGGCTTGTCGCTGCTATGAATTATTCATGAGCAGTCAAGCACGTGACAGATTCTACTCCGTCTCAAATTCCTTGTGTTGACTGTTGTTTATTTACATGCAAGTACGCACATTTTATTGTAGAGAAACGTCAGTTCTTGCCGATGGCTATTTCGATTTTGTGTTAAAATGAATATTTTCCTTCTACGGGGATTTAAATTAATGATCGGCCTTTTTACAACAAACTCTCCCATTGGCTAAAACAAAAGTATTTTATGGATAACCCCTTCAAAACTGTTTCTATTTCAAACAGATGCGTCGTTATTTTAGTGGGAAACTACAGCCTGTAGTACAGGGGGCCAGAATCGATCACATGGTGTTCGCTGTCCAATCAAAAAGTTTTTCTACCGCTGTTTCATTCGGTAGTACTCGCTGCCTCGTGTTGTGAAGCCTGGCTTGAAAGGTCGGGGACTTTTATGTGAACACAAGTGACGATTACGGACAATTTATTAAAGCAAGAAACAAAATTTAATGCTGTAAATTGGTCAGAGTGATAACATACTACCACTGCACCAGTCTTTGCGTACAATAGAGCAGAGGGTCCAATTTATTCACGGAAAGAGAGTAAAATACGCCAGCCGCAGGAAAACATGGCTTTGGAAGAAAATACCGCTGCCGCTTGTAAATGTATACATCATGTTGACAGTTTGTCAGTAATTGCGATAAAGTGTGTTTATCGACTATTTACTGCAGCAACAAGCTCTACCACTATAATTTAAGGACAATTATAACACACAACTGATCTTTAAAAAAAAAATAAAGAGGAACCATCGTTCGTGACGCTAGCCTAGAAAAATGCACAGACCAGTACCCATGCACAGAGGTTTGACCGCTTTGATCAAATTGTGATTGAAGATCGATATATTCCCTTTGTTAGGGTGTAGGGCAAGAGTTTTTGTTTGAATTGACAAAAGAACCACATGAAAATGTAGAGGTCTTACTCAACAATACTTAAATTATGACGTTGATCATTTTGCATTAATGCAAAAATAAAAAAAGTTGTGGCACTGATTTGACATCTCAGATCCCGCGGAACCCCGGATGTTGTGACGTCACTCCCACCGAATTGCTGGTAGTCCAGGGTGGCCTTGTGCAAGTTTAACAAGTCCCTGGTGTCGGCAGCCGGAGGGAGACGGTCAGCCTTGTCTCGCTTGAATGGCCAGTGACTGGCCTTGCATTCATCGAAGACTACTTTCCGCTCCGCCTTATCGCAATGATAATGGGATTAAAACTGAGTAGGACTCAATAGCCGCTACAGTTGAAACCTTCACGGCGGCAGTGTCGACCAGTTAAAAAAAAAAGAAACAGTAGGACCTACTTAATAACACCGTGTAGTTGGCATAATATTATACAGTCAACTTTGTGGAGGGGAAAATGTATCACACTTCTGGGTGGGACCGTGGGATGGGAAAATAGGGACATGCACCAGGCAGTTGTGCAAGTCTATGTTTAAATGTGAATGGACCATATGTGCCCTAATGAGTGTCAAAACCCATGACCATTTCGCGGTGTATGATATATAGAACTGTATCTCACCCAAGGAATGGCAAAGTCATTCAGCAGATGATACATTTATGTACAAGATTTGTGTTGTTATATGGCATTTTGTTACCAGGAAAACATCTATAAAATATTTTTAATCTTGCTCTATTTTTCTTGACTGGCTTTCAGTGTTGTATGTGTCTACAGTCCTGGGAAATACACCATACACACCTACACTCATGTGCACACACACTCACACAAACACAAAATTTCTGGACCAACAAATGTATTAGGGACTGAATGATACAACTTTAATGCATGGATTTGTAAATGATCTGAAATAGAGTAAATGAATCTATTTTTAGGCCCAGGTGGGGCTATAATCTTTTAATCCACCTGTGGAATGTGATTCTAAACAAACGTCCTTTGCAGTAGCCGAGATATAAAGCCATACAGAGACCTCAGAAATATGGTCGAAAGAGGCAGTTGGTCTGTGAAAGGAGGGATATGTGTAAAGTTAGAGTGAGATATGTAAACAGGGCATATAATACTTCCTTTTTAATTTAAAATAATGTTCATTCAATCTTTCAAGCGAAATTTTAAACGCATCGTCATCCACATGGTAATACTGTTTATGTATTTACATTAATTTTTCCTGTACACATTATACAATATTTGAAATCGGAAAAGCTACACGACAAAAAACATGAAATTTTAAGAAAAAAAAAAAAAAAACTAGCAAAATTATACCCTTGGCTTGAAAGAATTTGCAGGTAAAAGGGAATGCCAGACAGAAAGAAAGAATTCTTGAGACAACAGACTGTCTGGTGTTAGCAAACAAACACGATTTGGTTTTGAAGGTAGATATTTCATCATTTCAACATTTATATTTTTCAGGTCCCCCTTGACAGACAGGAAGTAAATTTTGAGTTTCCATTGCAATCCCCCTTGACTTACATGTCATGGTTCACTGGATTTGCCTACAGCACAAACCTTTGAATTAAAGTTAGAATGACATCTCTACCTATCATGAGTGTGACCATACTGAATATTTAAACTTTTCAAGTTCGCCTAATAGCATAATGTAACCTTCTACAACTTGTATTTGTAGTTTATTGGATGTGCTTAGAGCGCCAGCCAATGGATTGGGAGTTTGAGTTGCACTTCTACTTATGAAAGCTTTGGAGATATTCAAAGTTTAAAATTTTAAATAGCCCTAATTTGCCACAGTTTTCAAAACTGACTCTGATTTTAAAAACGCCATGTTAAGAAGTATATCATGCCTAGGTTGGAGTTTCTGCATAGAAATAATCTTTTAATGGTGTAACGATGGTACACAATGATTGGCCAAAGACGGTCAGTCAAGTTCACTTCAATCACTGTGTCATTTAGCACGCAAAGGTACTGGCTTCAAATCAGCCAAAAATAATTTACCACAAAATACGATATATATATTGTATTTGTGTCTTTTTGTCCAAAACCACTTGCTAGTAGTCATTACCACATTGCACAGTCCGAACTCTTTACTCTCCATAAGCTAACCTGTCCCTGTCTAACTTATATACATAGATGTATTTTTGTCCATATTGCACACGTTCCTCTGTAAAATTATGACATAGGCTGTATTAGCCCAAATAAATTAAAGGGTCTTCAGCGAGTAACTACTCAACATGTTTCGGAGCCTTTTACCCGTACATGTCTCCCTGAGTATCGGCTCCTTATCTAAGCTAAATATTCAGCAAAGACGACCCACATTATAATGAATAAATATGAACGTGTAATTGATGAATTAGCTAAATACGTGAAGTTTTGCTTATAAATGCAGAGCTTCATATCAAAGAATACCTGTTAAACAAACCATAATTACCAAATTTGCATAGTACAGGTTCAGATAAGAACAATTTGACTTACCCCTGAACCAAATTATACCCTTTCTAGCTGGACAGCTTATCCTAGTTAACCCTTAAAGGGTCAGGTTATTTTTTGCACCAGTAAAAATAAAGGTAACAATTTTCATTGAACACAGTGCAGTAGGAACAGTTTTCTTTGTAGCATACCAAAAGTATATATCATTGTGATACCTGGAATGCCAAGTTTCATTATGTGCAGTAAATTGCTAATAGTCACGTGACTGGTTGCCATGGCAACCACTTGAGTCGCTAATAAATGGCAAAAAATCATTTAAATCTGCTAAATAAGAGAACAAAGTATCTCCTCATTTTATGTGAAGCACCCTTTTCTCCACATATGCATGGTATTTGGATAACTAGAGGAATAAACTTTCAGTCAGCTTTGAAAATAAAACATAGATCACATGACCTGTTTCCATAGCAACTGTTAAAATATTGCTTGTACGTGGCTAAAAACCGGAAAAACTGCATTTTTACACAAATCTGCAGAACCGGTAACAGGCAGTTACTTTGCATAACAAAATAAGTCACCATAACTATTCATAGATTATATTCCAGGTTCAATATTATGTAAGGAAATGACTGAAATAAAACTACACTGCAGTATTTTAATGGAAAATTTGTGGTCCCCCCCCCCATTTTAATATGTTTCCATGGAATCAAAGCTTGATTCGATCCACAATCATGTTTGCCAGGCCTTGTTATACTGATATGTAGTTTGCAAATGTGGAGGACACCATGCATGTATACAGTGTACATGCAATTATAGTCATCAATTCCAGTGCAAAAGGCAAAGTAGGCCCTCCCTACTGGCTGCCTATCACAGTCTTTGAGACTGACAACAATATTTATCATGTATCTGCAACCATGCTCCTCTCCGCCCCCCCCCCATGTAAATTGAGTGCATGCAGAGAAACAGTTTAGGTTTGAATGCAAGGTTCCATAACTGAGCCAAGGCAAAAGGTCTTGTTCATGAAGTTTATTGATAAACACAGGTTTGACAGGGAAACATATAAGGGGATACTATGGAAGAGCAGGCATTGCATAACTCAGTGATTGAGTGAATGATCGGCTGCAACGAGCTGAATGACTCTGACTGGCTGTGGGAGCCACAGCGGAACCACATGGTCCGTTGATACGCTTGAATTCTGTGGGCTCCAGCCTCATTATAAATAAAATACTTACATCCTCACACCCAACATCGACTTCACTGTCCCCTCCTCTACATAATCCCTCCCTGCCCACTCCTGACTAAGTTTAATAGCCTGGGCACTTTTTATAATTGACGGACACCTGCAGCTGACCTGGTGCTTGATGCTGCCCTCTTCGTGACGTCACGCACCTCAAGGGAATCACCGGGGGAACCCCTTAATGACAAGCAGAGACGCTAGAGGGAGTGGTGTACATAAATAGATCGATGTGCTTCTTGCGGGAAACACAACAGCTGTCTGTGTACAGTTTGGTGATGATTTATGAGTTGTTTACACAAGTAAGGGTTAAACCATCCACCAATGTTTAACTGAAGTGAAAACAAGCTGGGGCATTATATTCACTCCCAGTAATTGTAAAATAAACAGTTACAGCTAGACCACCTGTATAAACCAAGGGAAATCCTAACAAGGACTGCAACAATGTATATCCTGTACCAGAGATGTAAAACAAACTCCATGATGACACCTACTCCTCAAACAATTAAGCTCTATTTAACTTTAATATTTAATACAAAGAGAAACCTAACAAACCTAATTCTGTAAGCCCATGTACCGTTTGAACACTATCAAGTCCGATATTCTAAGAGCAACGTCCTATTCCGTACCATTCACTGAAAAACTGTATTGTTCTAAATCATAATAGCAAATTAATTTATGAAAGGAACAAATCATATTCATAAAATTTGAAATTTAGAAGAAAGTTTTAGGCATTATTAGCCTTTAAAAAATCGGGTCATCAGCGGGGAACCAGCGCAAGACTTGTTACTGTTATTTACTGCCAACCCTGAGTCAATGTGTCAACTTAATGTGTCAGGTTTGTGAAATTTGAGAAAATACTGTCAATTTTGAGTATTTTTTTTAATATTGAGTAAATGTGCACTTAGGCATATCAGAAAAGAATTAAAATCATTAGCATTTATGCCAGAAACATGCTATCAAAACAATTTTTCTAAACTGGATTTTAAGTACAATTAAGCAACCATGTAACAGTCGTAGGCCGCTTCTTGCTACCTGTAGTCCCTGGGGGTTTACCTAGCAGAAAACATGTACGCCTAAAATGTCTGATAGTGAATATTAAAACAGAAAGATGCCAAAAGATAAAGTTAAGTAGCAAAACAGACAAGTCTAAAAACTGTAAATTATTGTGGTCAAACTTTCTAATAATCTTTGGAGATTAAAAGTAGAATTATAGGGCAAGTCAGAAAAGAATGAAAGTCTTTTGTATTTATGTCAAGAGAATCCAATGAAAATATTAACCAGATGTCAAGTACAATCAGGCAAGCTTGTAACTGTCGTAGGCCGCTTCTTGCTACCTGTAGCCCCTGGGGGTTTACTTAACAGAAAACAAGCTAGCCTAAAGTGTCTGAAAGGTGAACATTTAAACATAATGATGTCAAAAGATAAAATTAAGTAGCAAAACAGGCAAGTCTAAAATCTCTAAAATTATTGAAGCCAAACTTTCTAACCATCTCGGGATATTTACAGAAAAATTTGTAGAAATATTTGATCAAAAGTACACCATTGAATCCTCTTGACTCAAGTTTATTTTCAATAAATTTGGTTCAAGATGCAAAGTCCTGAAATTTAGAACAAATACGACCAAATCTCAAAATCTGTGACAAAAATGTATTATATCCAATAGTATCCGAAATATTACTGTCCGGGAAAGGATAATTAACTACTTCAAAGTTAAACTCATTTATTTTGTGATAGACTTTAATACAAAAGCTGTCATTAGTGACCTGAATATCCAAGTCCAAATACACATCTTTGAAACCATCAGAAATTTCGACCTCCAAAGGGATATCTTTTGGATTAAATTCTTTAGCAATTTAACTGAAATTTTGTACATTTACACAAGCAATGTCATCAATATATCTTGCGAAGTTTGAAAATTTTGTAGCCATTTGAATGTCCTTTTTGATCTATTTATCCATATACTTAAATTCAAGCCAGGTTAAATACAAATCTGCCAGTAAAGGGGAGCAGTTGCTTCCCATTGGAATGCCTTTTATTTGTTAAAAAGCCAATGGTCCACATTGAACAAAAGTATTATCCAAAAGAAATTTTACAGCATCGATCAAAGTTTCAACAGTATAAGTTTTAACGTTCCTTTTTGAATATATATATATATATATATATATATATATATATATATATATATATATATATATATATATATATATATATATATATATATATTGTGTGTGTGTGTGTGTGTGTAAAACTGTAGTGACTGTGTACAGTCACAGTGATTGTGAAAGAAAACCTAGTCAAGTCACCTGAAATAGCTTGCGCACATATGTGTAAGCTCCTCTGTTGATGCCAAGAATACATTTGTACATTGAAAATGTCCACGAGTTACGCAACCTTTCTGCATACTTATTCATCAGTGAGGGAACATTCTGGAATACAGATTTACGATTGAAGTTGAGCAAAGCACAAGCACTGAGAAACTTTCCATCACAGAATACAGAATACAGAATTGTATTGATACATTCGCGCCCTCTGGGGACCAAGTGTACAACTAGTCAAACTACAAAGTGGCATATAATAGAAGAGGTACATGTACTCGTTCATACAATAAATATCAACAGGTATAAGCAGGTAAAAGATCAAGAACACATGTAGTGTCACACCATCCCAGCCTCTACTCATCAGATGTAGTGTCACCACATCCCACCCTCTACTCATCATATGTAGTGTCACCCAATCCCACTCACCACTCAAACAAGTCTACTCAAACACTGAATTACCCTAAACTTTATATGTAGTGTGACCCCATCCCACACCCCACTCATCATATGTAGTGTCACCCAATTCCACTCTCCACTCATCATATGTAGAGTCACCCCCTCCCACGCTCCACTCATCACATGTAGAGTCAACCCGTCCCACTCTTCACTCAAACAAGTGTACTGAAACACTTAATTCCACTAAGCTTTAAATCCCAACAATTTGAACTGCTTTCTCACATAAAGTAAAAGGAAGAATACTGAGATTACGGAATGTAATTCAAACTTTCCTGGGGCGAGGTGTGACGATCGCATGCATGTTTGATCACCTAGTCACACTTAGCTTTTGTTGTCCAGGTAGGTCACTCTAACCAGTCCCCAGAACTAGTTCAACATCTGTGTGTTGAAAGAATCTATGAAAACAAATTATTACGTAAGCATGTGATATAAATTTATAATTGTAAAAGTATGCACCATGAATGGCAAAAACAGTTCAAATATATATATATACATATATATATACATACATATGTATATATATACATATATATACATATATATATATATATATATATTTAAAAGTGATTCAATATGTAAAATTAGTTAAAAAATTTGAAGAAGCTATGAAGTGCTGCAATAATTACGCTGTTTTGGTATCTACATTTTAACCAAATGTCTTTACGAGAAAAATCATAGCAGATAAAGCGTTTTAATGTCAGGTATGGCCAGGGTCCAGGCTAACAGTCACAATAAATAAGATTACTTCATGTGAAGAACAAGTAATTTGATTCAATTCAGTGGCTTCCTCAGAGGAAATAAGGCCATATTAAGTAAAAAATGGGGGGAAATGCAATGTAATCTTATTAGATTGTAAGATTATTAAGTTGTAAGTATGCCGCGTAAAATAATTTTAGCGTGCTTCTTGCAGGACACGGTCCCATTTTCATCCCCAGACCATCACACTTTACAAAAAAAGATTGACAAAATGGCAAAATGCATTGTTTACTTTTCATCATTCAGAGCATTGTAGAAGCTTAAATGCTTGCCTTCATCACAGAGACAGGAATAGACGTAAGTTGAATGCATTACCAGTCTCTTTCACAGTTGATAGATTTTTTTACCAGACACAGTGGTTCCCTCAACAAGGCCTGCTTATAATTTTCCTAACAACTGCAGGTCACTGCACAAGCAATGACACCAATTAGTAATCACCAAGAGACCCTAGAGAAAGACACCACTCAACAATAGGTCTGTGATCCACATAAATCCCCACAGGGTAACCAACTATGATAAACCACGGTATTCATACTACAGGAAGAAAAATTTTGAAAGTAATGCATGTGGGTCATAGGTACTGAGGACATGCTATAGGAGGTATTCATATTTGACTAGTATTTTGTAAGTTTAAAGCTGAATCAATGACTCTTCGTGAGCTTCTTTCTTTTATCAAGTATTTACGTTTAACGTGGAAGGTCAATTGGCCCTGCTAAATACATCAATCTGCCCTCTGTCCTTGCAAGTTCCATGCAGCAGCCCAAATGGCAGCAAAAACTTCCTGTAATATGAATACCTCATGTGGTGTGACAAGTTTGGCCACCAGATGGCTGTTGGGTACGTACACGTATGGGGATTTTGGAGTAGCATGGTCTATTACATGGATCTAGAACCTGTAGTGACGATTCAATACATATATAATCCACATTTTAGGCTACAATGGAAAGTTAAAGTACAATTAACAGCTTTGCCGTGGAAAAGAAAAATATTTATTCATGTCAAGGGTTAGAACAGCTTGGCAAGCTTATGATGTACAGTTATGAAGACCATCAGCAGTGGTTTTACCGGGCCATCCCAGTAAGCCCAATGGACCAAACCCCCCTTTATTAACTTTCTCTGTGTATTTTTAAAACATGAATTTACATTAAGTTCCAGTAGATATTTAGTAAGCAGAGCTAATTGGTGACATTATTGATACAGTAGACAGTAAACTAGAGAATGCCTTTACCTTGTACAGTAACAGGCGGGTTCCAGTCCTGTCCTCTGTGCATTAACCAGCTCATCTTAATCGGCTACCCCATGTCTGATCTTAATCAGTGACCCCGTGTCTTATCTTAATTGGTCACCGCGTTGCTTATTTCAATTGGTCAACCCATGGCTTATCTTAATTGGTCACCCCTAGCTTATCTTAATTGGTTACCCCGTGTCTTATCTTAATTGATCACCCCGTGTCCAATCTTAATTGGTCAACTGATGCCTTATTTTAATTGGTCATCCTGTGGCTTATCTTAATTGGTCACCCCATGGCTTATCTTAATTGGTCACCCCATGGCTTATTTTAATTTGTCATCCCGTGGCTTATCTTAATGGTCACCCCATAGCTTATCTTAATTGGTCACCCTGTGGCTTATTTTAATTGGTCATCCTGTGGCTTATATTAATTGTTCAGCCCACAGCTTATCTTAATCGGTCAACCCGTGTCTTATCTTAATTGGTCACGCCGTGGCTTATCTTAATTGGTCACCCCATGGCTTATCTTAATTGGTTACCCCATGGCTTATTTTAATTGGTCATCCTGTGGCTTATCTTAATTGGTCACCCCGTGGCTTATCTTAATTGGTCACCCCGTGGCTTATCTTAATTGGTCACCCCGTGTCTTATCTTAATTGGTCACCCCATGGCTTATCTTAATTGGTTACCCCATGGCTTATTTTAATTGGTCATCCTGTGGCTTATCTTAATTGGTCACCCCGTGGCTTATCTTAATTGGTCACCCCGTGGCTTATCTTAATTGGTCACCCCGTGTCTTATCTTAATTGGTCACCCCATGGCTTATCTTAATTGGTTACCCCATGGCTTATTTTAATTGGTTATCCTGTGGCTTATCTTAGTTGGTCACCCCGTGGCTTATCTTAATTGGTCACCCCGTGGCGTATCTTAATTGGTCAACCCGTGTCTTATCTTAATTGGTCACCCCATGGCTTATCTTAATTGGTTACCCCATGGCTTATTTTAATTGGTCATCCTGTGGCTTATCTTAATTGGTCACCCCATGGCTTATCTTAATTGGTCACCCCGTGGCTTATTTTAATTGGTTATCCCGTGGCTTATTTAAATTGGTCAACCCATGGCTTATCTTAATTGGTCATACCATGGTTTATCATAGTTGGTTACCCTGTGGGGATTTATGTGGATCACAGACCTATTGTTGAGTGGTGTCTTTCTCTAGGGTCTCTTGGTGATTACTAAAGTGTCATTGCTTGTGCAGTGACCTGCAGTTGTTAGAAAAATTATACGCAGGCCTTGTTGAGGGAACCACTGTGTCTGGTAAAAAAATCTATCAACTGTGAAAGAGACTGGTAATGCATTCAACTTACGTCTATTCCTGTCTCTGTGATGAAGGCAAGCATTTAAACTTTTACAATGCTCTGAATGATGAAAAGTAAACAATGCATTTTGCCATTTTGTCAATCTTTTTTTGTAAAGTGTGATGGTCTGGGGATGGCGCTATTTCCTCTGAAGAAGCCACTGAATTGAATCAAATTACTTGTTCTTCACATGAAGTAATCTTATTTATTGTGACTGTTAGCCTGGACCCTGGCCATACCTGACATTAAAACGCTTTATCTGCTATGATTTTTTCTCGTAAAGACATTTGGTTAAAATGTAGATACCAAAACAGCGTAATTATTGCAGCACTTCATAGCTTCTTCAAATTTTTTAACTAATTTTACATATTGAATCACTTTTAAATATATATATATATATATATATATATATATATATATATATATATATATATATATATATATATATATATATATATATATGTATATATATGTATATATATATATGTATATATATGGGTTTTGAACTGTTTTTGCCGTCCATTCATGGTGCATACTTTTACAATTATAAATTAATATCACATGCTTACGTAATAATTTGTTTTCATAGATTCTTTCAACACACAGATGTTGAACTAGTTCTGGGGACTGGTTAGAGTGACCTACCTGGACAACAAAAGCTAAGTGTGACTAGGTGATCAAACATGCATGCGATCGTCACACCTCGCCCCAGGAAAGTTTGAATTACATTCCGTAATCTCAGTATTCTTCCTTTTACTTTATGTGAGAAAGCAGTTCAAATTGTTGGGATTTAAAGCTTAGTGGAATTAAGTGTTTCAGTACACTTGTTTGAGTGAAGAGTGGGACGGGTTGACTCTACATGTGATGAGTGGAGCGTGGGAGGGGGTGACTCTACATATGATGAGTGGAGAGTGGAATTGGGTGACACTACATATGATGAGTGGGGTGTGGGATGGGGTCACACTACATATAAAGTTTAGGGTAATTCAGTGTTTGAGTAGACTTGTTTGAGTGGTGAGTGGGATTGGGTGACACTACATATGATGAGTAGAGGGTGGGATGTGGTGACACTACATCTGATGAGTAGAGGCTGGGATGGTGTGACACTACATGTGTTCTTGATCTTTTACCTGCTTATACCTGTTGATATTTATTGTATGAACGAGTACATGTACCTCTTCTATTATATGCCACTTTGTAGTTTGACTAGTTGTACACTTGGTCCCCAGAGGGCGCGAATGTATCAATACAATTCTGTATTCTGTATTCTGTGAAGGAAAGTTTTTCAGTGCTTATGCTTTGCTCAACCTCAATCGCAAATCTGCATTCCAGAATGTTCCCTCACTGATGAATAAGTATGCAGAAAGGTTGCGTAACTCGTGGACATTTTCAGTGTACAAATGTATTTTTGGCATCAACAGAGGAGCTTACACATATGTGCGCAAGCTATTTCAGGTGACTTGACTAGGTTTTCTTTCACAATCACTGTGATTGTACATAGTCACTACAGTTTTCCACACACACACACACACACACACACAATATATATATATATATATATATATATATATATATATATATATATATATATATATATATATATATATATATATATATATATTCGAAAAGGAACGTTAAAACTTAAACTGTTGAAACTTGGATAGATGCCATAAAATTTCTTTTGGATAATACTTTTGTTCAATGTGGACCATTGGCTTTTTAACAAATAAAAGGGATTCCAATGGGTAGCAACTGCACCCCTTTACTGGCAGATTTGTATTTAACCTGGCTTGAATTTAAGTATATGGATAAATAGATCAAAAAGGACTTTCAAATGGCTACAAAATTTTCAAACAACGCAAGATATATTGATGACATTGCTTGTATTTGTGTCTTTTTGCCCAGAACCACTTCCTAGTAGTCAATATCCTATTCCGCAGTTCGAACTCTTTACTCTCCATAAGCTAACCTGTCCCTGTCTAACCTGTATATATATGGAATTACTATTGTCTATAGTGCACACGTTCCTCTGTAAAATTTTGACATAGGCTGTATCAGCCCAAATAAATTAAAGGGTCTTCAGTGGGTAACTACTCAACATGTTTCGGAGCCTTTTACCCGTACACGTCTCTCTGAGTGGCGGCTCCTTGCCTAAGCTAAATATTCAGCAAAGACAACCCACATAATAATGAATAAATATGAACGTGGCAATTGATGAATTAGCTAAATATGCGAAGTTTTGCTTGTAAATGCAGAGCTTCATATCAAAGAAGAATACCTGTCAAACAAACCATAATTACCATATTTTCATAGTACAGGTTCAGATAAGAACAATTTGACTAACCCCTGAACCAAAATGTACCCTTTCTAGCTGGACAGCTTTTCCTAGTTAAACCATCCGCCAATGTTTAACTGAAGTGGAAACAAGCTGGGGCATTATATTCAGTCCCAGTGATTGTAAAATAAACAGTTGCAGCTAGACCACCTGTACAAACCAAGGAAAATCCTAACAAGGACTGCAACAATGTACATCCTGTACCAGAGATGTAAAACAAACTCCATGATGACACCTACTCCTCAAACAATTAAGCTCAATTTCTGTGTAAATGTACAAAAACTTCAGTTAAACTGCTAAAGAATTTAATCCAAAAGATATCCCTTTGGAGGTCGAAATTTCTGATGGTTTCAAAGATGTGTAATTGGACTTGGATATTCAGGTCACTAATGACAGCTTTTGTATTAAAGTCTATCACAAAATAAATGAGTTTAACTTTGAAGTAGTTAATCATCCTTTTCCGGACAGTAATATTTCGGATACTATTGGATATAATACATTTTTGTCACAGATTTTGAGATTTGGTCGTATTTGTTCTAAATTTCAGGACTTTGCATCTTGAACCAAATTTATTGAAAATAAACTTGAGTCAAGAGGATTCAATGGTGTACTTTTGATCAAATATATCTACAAATTTTTCTGGAAATAACCCGAGATGGTTAGAAAGTTTGGCTTCAATAATTTTAGAGATTTTAGACTTGCCTGTTTTGCTACTTAATTTTATCTTTTGACATCATTATGTTTAAATGTTCACCTTTCAGACACTTTAGGCTAGCTTGTTTTCTGTTAAGTAAACCCCCAGGGGCTACAGGTAGCAAGAAGCAGCCTGCGACAGTTACAAGCTTGCCTGATTGTACTTGACATCTGGTTAATATTTTCATTGGATTCTCTTGACATAAATACAAAAGACTTTCATTCTTTTCTGACTTGCCCTATAATTCTACTTTTAATCTCCAAAGATTATTAGAAAGTTTGACCACAATAATTTACAGTTTTTAGACTTGTCTGTTTTGCTACTTAACTTTATGTTTTGGCATCTTTCTGTTTTAATATTCACTATCAGACATTTTAGGCGTACATGTTTTCTGCTAGGTAAACCCCCAGGGGCTACAGGTAGCAAGAAGCGGCCTACGACTGTTACATGGTTGCCTAATTGTACTTAAAATCCTGTTTAGAAAAATTGTTTTGATAGCATGTTTCTGGCATAACTGCTAATGATTTTAATTCTTTTCTGATATGCCTAAGTGCACATTTACTCAATATTAAAAAAAATACTCAAAATTGACAGTATTTCCTCAAATTTCACAAACCTGACACATTAAGTTGACACATTGACTCAGGGTTGGCAGTAAATAACAGTAACAAGTCTTGCGCTGGTTCCCCGCTGATGACCCGATTTTTTAAAGGCTAATAATGCCTAAAACTTTCTTCTAAATTTCAAATTTTATGAATATGATTTGTTCCTTTCATAAATTAATTTGCTATTATGATTTAGAACAATACAGTTTTTCAGTGAATGGTACGGAATAGGACTTTGCTCTTAGAATATCGGACTTGATAGTGTTCAAACGGTACATGGGCTTACAGAATTAGGTTTGTTAAGTGTCTCTTTGTATTAAATATTAAAGTTAAATAGAGCTTAATTGTTTGAGGAGTAGGTGTCATCATGGAGTTTGTTTTACATCTCTGGTGCAGGATATACATTGTTGCAGTCCTTGTTAGGATTTCCCTTGGTTTATACAGGTGGTCTAGCTGTAACTGTTTATTTTACAATTACTGGGACTGAATATAATGCCCCAGCTTGTTTTCACTTCAGTTAAACATTGGCGGATGGTTTAACTAGGATAAGCTGTCCAGCTAGAAAGGGTATATATTGGTTCAGGAGTAAGTCAAATTGTTCTTATCTGAACCTGTACTATGCAAATTTGGTAATTATGGTTTATTTAACAGGTATTCTTTGATATGAAGGTCTGCATTTATAAGCAAAACTTCACGTATTTAGCTAATTCATCAATTACACGTTCATATTTATTCACTATAATGTGGGTTGTCTTTGCTGAATATTTAGCTTAGATAAGGAGCCGTTACTCAGCGAGACATGTACGGGTAAAAGGCTCCGAAACATGTTGAGTAGTTACTCGCTGAAGACCCTTTAATTTATTTGGGCTAATACAGCCTATGTCATAATTTTACAGAGGAACGTGTGCAATATGGACAAAAATACATCTATGTATATAAGTTAGACAGGGACAGGTTAGCTTATGGAGAGTAAAGAGTTCGGACTGTGCAATGTGGTAATGACTACTAGCAAGTGGTTTTGGACAAAAAGACACAAATACAATATATATATCGTATTTTGTGGTAAATTATTTTTGGCTGATTTGAAGCCAGTACCTTTGCGTGCTGAATGACACAGTGATTGAAGTGAACTTGACTGACCGTCTTTGGCCAATCATTGTGTACCATCGTTACACCATTAAAAGATTATTTCTATGCAGAAACTCCAACCTAGGCATGATATACTTCTTAACATGGCGTTTTTAAAATCAGAGTCAGTTTTGAAAACTGTGGCAAATTAGGGCTATTTAAAATTTTAAACTTTGAATATCTCCAAAGCTTTCATAAGTAGAGGTGCAACTCAAACTCCCAATCCATTGGCTGGCGCTCTAAGCACATCCAATAAACCACAAATACAAGTTGTAGAAGGTTACATTATGCTATTAGGCGAACTTGAAAAGTTTAAATGTTCAGTATGGTCACACTCATGATAGGTAGAGATGTCATTCTAACTTTAATTCAAAGGTTTGTGCTGTAGGCAAATCCAGTGAACCATGACATGTAAGTCAAGGGGGATTGCAATGGAAACTCATAATTTACTTCCTGTCTGTCAAGGGGGACCTGAAAAATATAAATGTTGAAATGATGAAATATCTACCTTCAAAACCAAATCGTGTTTGTTTGCTAACACCAGACAGTCTGTTGTCTCAAGAATTCTTTCTTTCTGTCTGGCATTCCCTTTTACCTGCAAATTCTTTCAAGCCAAGGGTATAATTTTGCTAGTTTTTTTTTTCTTAAAATTTCATGTTTTTTGTCGTGTAGCTTTTCCGATTTCAAATATTGTATAACGTGTACAGGAAAAATTAATGTAAATACATAAACAGTATTACCATGTGGATGACGATGCGTTTAAAATTTCGCTTGAAAGATTGAATGAACATTATTTTAAATTAAAAAGGAAGTATTATATGCCCTGTTTACATATCTCACTCTAACTTTACACATATCCCTCCTTTCACAGACCAACTGCCTCTTTCGACCATATTTCTGAGGTCTCTGTATGGCTTTATATCTCGGCTACTGCAAAGGACGTTTGTTTAGAATCACATTCCACAGGTGGATTAAAAGATTATAGCCCCACCTGGGCCTAAAAATAGATTCATTTACTCTATTCAGATCATTTACAAATCCATGCATTAAAGTTGTATCATTCAGTCCCTAATACATTTGTTGGTCCAGAAATTTTGTGTTTGTGTGAGTGTGTGTGCACATGAGTGTGGGTGTGTATGGTGTATTTCCCAGGACTGTAGACACATACAACACTGAAAGCCAGTCAAGAAAAATAGAGCAAGATTAAAAATATTTTATAGATGTTTTCCTGGTAACAAAATGCCATATAACAACACAAATCTTGTACATAAATGTATCATCTGCTGAATGACTTTGCCATTCCTTGGGTGAGATACAGTTCTATATATCATACACCGCGAAATGGTTATGGGTTTTGACACTCATTAGGGCGCATACGGTCCATTCACATTTAAACATAGACTTGCACAACTGCCTGGTGCATGTCCCTATTTTCCCATCCCGCGGTCCCACCCAGAAGTGTGATACATTTTCCCCTCCACAAAGTTGACTGTATAATATTATGCCAACTACACGGTGTTATTAAGTAGGTCCTACTGTTTTTTTTTTTTTTAACTGGTCGACACCGCCGCCGTGAAGGTTTCAACTGTAGCGGCTATTGAGTCCTACTCAGTTTTAATCCCATTATCATTGCGATAAGGCGGACCGGAAAGTAGTCTTCGATGAATGCAAGGCCAGTCACTGGCCATTCAAGCGAGACAAGGCTGACCGTCTCCCTCCGGCTGCCGACACCAGGGACTTGTTAAACTTGCACAAGGCCACTCTGGACTACCAGCAATTCGGTGGGAGTGACGTCACAACATCCGGGGTTCCGCGGGATCTGAGAAGTCAAATCAGTGCCACAACTTTTTTTATTTTTGCATTATTGCAAAATGATCCACGTCATGATTTAAGTATTGTTGAGTACGACCTCTACATTTTCATGTGGTTCTTTTGTCAATTTAAACAAAAACTCTTGCCCTACACCCTAACAAAGGGAATATATCGATCTTCAATCACGATTTGATCAAAGTGGTCAAACCTCTGTGCATGGGTACCGGTCTGTGCATTTTTCTAGGCTAGCGTCACGAACGATGGTTCCTCTTTATTTTTTTTTTAAAGATCAGTTGTGTGTTATAATTGTCCTTAAATTATAGTGGTAGAGCTTGTTGCTGCAGTAAATAGTCGATAAACACACTTTATCGCAATTACTGACAAACTGTCAACATGATGAATAAATTTACAAGCTGCAGCTGTATTTTCCGCCCAAGCCATGTTTTCCTGTGGCTGGCGTATTTTACTCTCTTTCCGTGAAAAAATTGGACCCTCTGCTCTATTGTACGCAAAGACTGGTACAGTGGTAGTATGTTATCACTATGACCAATTTACAGCGTTAAATTTTGTTTCTTGCTTTAATAAATTGTCCGTAATCGTCACTTGTGTTCACATAAAAGTCCCCGACCTTTCAAGCCAGGCTTCACAACACGAGGCAGCGAGTACTACCGAATGAAACAGCGGTAGAAAAACTTTTTGATTGGACAGCGAACACCATGTGATCGATTCTGGGCCCCTGTACTACAGGCTGTAGTTTCCCACTAAAATAACGACGCATCTGTTTGAAATAGAAACAGTTTTGAAGGGGTTATCCATAAAATACTTTTGTTTTAGCCAATGGGAGAGTTTGTTGTTAAAATAGACAAGCTTCTGAGCATTCTAAAGATATAAACAACATGGCGCAGAGACGAAAAAAAGATCGAGATCGAGGTGATGAAATCACCTCAATTTCGTGCAGTTTTGCAAAGTTACATCATTCAAATTGTCACAAGCAACAGGTCGATCATTAATTTAAATCCCCGTAGAAGGAAAATATTCATTTTAACGCAAAATCGAAATAACTATCGGCAAGAACTGACGTTTCTCTACAATAAAATGTGCGTACTTGCATGTAAATAAACAACAGTCAACACAAGGAATTTGAGACGGAGTAGAATCGGTCACGTGCTTGACTGCTCATGAATAATTCATAGCAGCGACAAGCCGGCAAGCTTTACAAATCTCACTGGACGCCCCCCCCCGCCTGACGCAGTGCCCTGCAATTAGGCCTAATCGTTTTTTACACGGTAGCTCAATTAACAGCTTCTGAAGAGGGGTGCGTTGTGACCGCTCGCTTGTCTGTGTGATAAGGAACACAGTGCAGACCGCCCGGAGCTAATCATCTGGAGTCAGTGTTATCTGGTTATAGACACGTTCTACGCCGATTAGCTGGGTTTAAGGGCCTACTTGTATTGTAACACTAAGGCTATGACACGTGTTTACTTAAAATTTTATTTTGCAGTGAATTTGATTTTAAATAAAATACGGAAGACAGTCCAGTGAGACTTGAGCAAGTCAGATTTAAACATTGCCCACAGTATTGGGGTTAGAATAGGCACCGAAAAAAGCAAAGAAAAACGAGGACCCAGTTACCAATGAAATGCTGTATTACAACACGCCGCTTGAAGGATACTTTACAGCATTTGTCCTAGTCAGAGACAGGTGAATAGTGATGCTTGAATGATGAAAACTGTTTGAATTTCATAGGGTGATCATTAATTTTATGCAAATGCAGTTCAATGCATCAGTCACTTGACCGAGGCATTAAAACTTGATCTCCATGGCATTTAGGTGTTTTAATGAACTTAATTATAAGCCCGCAATATATGCAATAAATTCAACTAAACTGACATTTATTAATGTAACTGTAACATATAGTTATCCGACGAATATGAGACAAAAAACTGAAAACAGTTTTCCCTATATTAAAATATTTATTATAATGACAGAGATTGAGAAAATGTTTAAATAAGTACAAACATTTGCAAAAGACATTATAGTGCCATGAGAAGCAGAGATAGATTTTTAGCGATAATAGTGAGACCAAACTGGATTAACCATGCATCATGCCAGTCCACTAATTTCTCAAGTCACTGCATAAAATAACATTTTAAATACGTTACAAGTACCTCCAGCTGTGCCCAGGTAACAAATTAAACTGACGTCAAAAGACGTAATGTGTAAATGGGAAAGAACATCCATTTTAAACATGTTTCAACCAACATCCAAATTGCCTCAGGTATAACAAAAATATAAGCGTGGTACCAGCAACCTGACAGACCCTACTAACAAGGCTCAACGCTGAAGTTAATGGAACAAAAAAGTACTTTGAAGCCTACCTTCCCTAATAATAATTGATCGACCCAGGCCAGTGGTAGAAACTCTGTCAGATACCAAATAAAGGATTTTTTCAGTGGCCCAAGGGGCCAAAGGGAGCGCCTGATAGTATGCTGGGTCTGGAGGCATCCCCCCCCCCCGGAAAAATGGAATTTTAGCATGCAAAATGCTGATTCTGGTGAGTTTCGAGCGTAAAATCTTGCTTTGACACGGTTGACAAAATCACAACATTTTAGTCATTATTGTACTGTTTTTGCCTCACATTGTTCAAAACTTCATAGAAATAAGTAAAAAATAAATTTTTACAAGACTTTCGCTGTGTTATTAATTATCAAAAATAACTTTTGTAATTATACCTCTAACCCCTTCCAGAATTTTTGCACACATATTCATTATGTTTATTAAATAGTCATCTGTAAAGCTACGTTGCAGTATAAATTTTAGAAAATCAAGATTTTTTTTTCCAGAATGGAAAAGATTATGTACCAGTCTACAATACGGCGGAATGTTGAGTTTGAAAAATGTCAAGTTCTCAGAGAATTTTTGAGCGAAATGAATCATGGTTTTTGGCTGACCACCAACATGGTTTTATATTTATAAAAGAAGTTAAATGAGCTGTCAGTCAGACTTGGGTCTGCTAAGCAATGAGAAGTGATCAAGCTCCTCGTAGATTGGGAAGAACAGTGGGTGATGGAGAGAAAAATGGACCAGTGGGCAAGGGAGAGGACAATGGGCACTTCTAATCTGTTATTTTAGCGACTGAATCCAGCCATCAGGCAACCACATCTTTGTGATCTTCTCCCAGAAAAACTTCAAAAATTCCTTTTAAAACATACCATTTAAAGATATATTTTCATAGCAACACATCAAAATTATAGTATGATAAGTTAGAGTACTTCTCAATCGGCAAGTATCGATCAGAGGGAGCGAGTACATTTTCCGCAATGGCCAGTTTACAGTTCTAAAAGAGCTAATTAGACCTTAATTGCATTTTCTGACAATTCTAATTTTAGTCCAACCTCTCCCAGGTTTTCAAGAGGTTGCTCATAAGTAGTTTAAGAGATTTTGATGAAATAAAAAGCTCTTGAAAATATATATTCTTGCCTAGGAGCGGTGTGCGGCGTTTGTAGATATTTTAATATTTTCTATATTTCTTTTACAATGTTGAATTCAACAAAGTGGAAAATTGAAACAGTATCTCTTATTTTTTTTTTAATAGTTTCTTTTGCTTTTAAGGAAGACAACAAGAAAACCGGTCGTAGATAATATATCAAAGTTTTCTGATGGCAAATTTGAAGCTTTTATGTTAAATATTATGGTTTGTAGGCCCAGTAAACCTCTGAAGTGGACCCATGTGTAACATGTCGTCTATCATCTCAAATAACGAGAAAATGATGATTTTTTTCTTCACATAATAAAAGTAAAGATATATATTTCTCTTTTAGTTAGAAATTTGAAAGTTTGTCAACTTATATAACGGACCATTTCTTGCAAAACCCGTCAAAACCTCAAAATTGCTCATGGTAAAGTTTCTGGTGGCTAACCTGTCCTGAAATTAATATATTATACGTGATTACATAAATTTGCCCCTTATATTACAACATAATCAGGAACAATCATGCTTACCGTCTTGCCTTGATAGTGAGGTTCCATAAGTTTTATGCAAACATTCGAAAATTCCAAGCTTGCAAATATTGTGAAAAGATTGAATCCAGATGACATTAAAAAAACACATAACTATGTCCGTATTATTATAATCCTTTATTTTAAATCTTGGTCACATATTTACTGGAAAAGCCTTGTATTGTATCAAATGATACCATCCGGTTATTGATTTCAAAAGTGCCTAACTGCCATGAGCAACAGAAAATTGCTTCTGATAAAAATTGAAAAATTATTATGGAACCTGTCGAAGTATATGTTACAAAGTTGTTAAAGATGGATAAGTTCTATATTTAAGTCTTAGATGAATGAATGCGGGAAATTAGGTATATTATTACAATCAGAATAAGAAAATTACAGAAAACAAATCTAGACGTTGTTCAGTGCCTAAAAAGATGCATGGTACATGTTTTTTTGCACCTGCCGATAAAGCATCCATGATATAGTTGTCATACACAAAAAGTTTTATTAAACAAGGTTCTCATTGATATATTCGGCCCGATGACCAACCCAAGTTCTCCTACACATGGAAAAACGAATGAATTGTTGCGTATTTTTCAACTTCAACAATGTTTAAGTACATCTGGCATAAAAGTTTCTGATGTATATACCCGTTTTACCCAAAATTTAATTACTACCCAAACTAGATAAAAAAATCCTTATCAGTTCCTATATTTACCAGTTTCCTGGTTTTGCTCTACTAAAATATTATCAGTTTTGTTGTCTTAGGCTTTAGAGAAAGTACAAAGATTTTGGTTTTATAGCTATTGTCAGATAGAAGCATCTTTCGGTATTGATATGTTCTTGACTTAATCCAATGTGAAGATCTTGTTGAAATAGTTGAACAGTACTTATAATTAATTTCCTTGTTCGGGGATTCTTCCACTTTACACCCAACTGTTTTTCATTCGGATTTTACATAATGCATCAAGTGTCTCATATATAAAACTTTCGGAAAAAACTTTTCTCTTGGGATTTCTCTACTTTCTTTACACATATTTCTCATTCCGATTTTAAAGAAGGAATCAAGACTGTCATATATAAAATATATGAGAAAAAGAACTTTCAAAGAAGGATCATACCTTTTAAAGGTACGTATATTGGCAATAATATAAAGGATGGCCAATCTGTATTTGAATATGATCAGTTTGTTGATTGTTGAACTTTTTGAAAATATCTATATCAATTTTGAATTTCATATCTTTAGAAAGGCAATTGATATCCCTATGGGTGCCAACTGTGCACCTCTTTTGGTCGATTTTACTATGACCATAAGTTTTTTGTAAAGCCTTCAAAAGAGAGAAAATTTCATAATAAATATTGTAAGTTGACATTTAGATATATTGGTGACCTATCAAGCATCTCTGATGAAAACGTGCAAGAATATAATTCGAAAGTTTACCCTGATGATTTGGAATGAAAATAAACTACAGAAAATTATATGGAATGTCCATTTCTTAACATAATGATGTGTAGTGGTAATATTGAAATTCAAGTTTAAATCATATGACAAACATGATGATTTTGAATTCAACATAGTAAATTACCCGCATATATATAGTTTTTTTTCCGCTCGGTTGCGATTTAGGTGTCTATATGTCAAGGTTTATTGCCTTTTCCAGACTATGAACTGCTTTCGACAACTTTGACTCCCGTCACGTACTGCTATTTCATAAATTTGTGAAGCAGGGATATTCGAAAATGAAAATGAAACGCTAGTTTCTGGGTAAAAATGATTTTTTTAACACAGATATCTGGTCGATTTGAGATGCTGTATAAATTATGTACTAAATATGTATACCTCACAATTGTAACCAACATTTTTTACAGGGGAGGGGTTTTCCTTCATGCTGCATTCATACACATTGACTAATATATAAAATATCATAAAGTTGTTGGCATGTGTATCTTGATCTTCTGGATTTTGACCTGGCTTGTATGATGACAGCAGGGTTCGGATCATGGATAGGCCTTAACCTCTTACACGCAAAACGAGTAATATTCATTTCCTCAAAAAGTCTGATCATCTCGTTTCTAATCTTTCTGCACTGGGACCATGTCGCATCACTTGATCGACAGGTCCAAAGATATGACAAGTGAGGTGTGTTTCTTCATGGAGCTAAGTTTTGGTATGCAAGGTCTCACATTGTGTTATGGACTTTATAAGTGGAAGATAAATGTTTTCCCTGCATACCATTACATATTTATCCTGCCTAATATAATAGCCAAAATGAGTAGATAGAAACTATCTCGGTGTTTGATCTTTATGTACTTGTCAACCGATGGACAACAAAAATAATGTCTTTCAGATGGACATGCTACATGAAGGCCACACGTGTAGCTACTTCCCCTTTGACACTATCGTAAAGTGTCACAGAAATATGCCCCCCAAATAGAACAGCATACATAATACTATAGTGATAGTCGCCCCTCAAACGTACATTTCCATGATGCTTTAAGGGGATCTGCTCTGGCTGTTTGGAGAAAATATAGAAATATGCACACTACAGTGACCGACAATGACATACATTTTAAAGAATCGCAAAAAAAAGATAGGATAGAGTACAACAGTAGTACCACCTTTATGCATACCAGACCAAGCTACAGGTACATTACCATTCAAAATCAGATAATAATAATAATAATAATAATAATAATAATAATAATAATAATAAAAATGATGATAATAATAATAATAACAACAATAATAATAATAATAATAATAATAATAATAATAATAATAATAATAATAATAATAATAATAATAAAAATGATGATAATAATAATAATAATAACAACAATAATAATAATAATAATAATAATAATAATAATAATAATAATAATAATAATAATAATAATAACAACTAACAATAATAATAATAATATAACAACAATAAAAACAATAAAAAAAATGTATAAAAGAAAGAAGATAAAATATGGACACACCCATGCTTTGTTGAATGCCGTTCTATCCATATTTGAAATTGTGTGATATGTTTGGCGGATAAGTGGCGACACATCAATAGTCTAGATATTCTGCATTGTAAATATTCAACATCTTGCTTAAATATGAATCTTGCAAAAGTAACTATATTATGTTGACAACCCCTTAAATTATTCCTATACTTCTAGAGAGAAAAGTTATGGTGTGTATGCGTATATGTATATTTTTATGTATGTGTGTATTTACGTCAAGAAATGTGTCCGGAAAAGAAATTGTAACAGCCACTCACATATTTAATTAAAGTATTAAAGCAAAATTATGTTTGTGAAAATTTTATTGGTTTTGGTAAATATATTGCCCCCTGTATCTACAAACAATAACGGGACGATTAGGAAATCAGACAAAAAAATAACTACCTTTGGATTTTATTAATCTGATGTGTATCACAAAATTGTAGTTGATTCTTCATTGGAAGCAATGAATGATGAACATGTCAGCTGACATATTCAAAGCACTAAATTGTCACGTTTTGTGCCATGTCATTATCTTACTTAAAAAGTTACTCTGTGCATCAACCATTAAAGGGCGTTCAATTTACAAGTATATCACATTACACACCTCAGAGGGCAAATCAGCTAAGGGATTAGTCTCAAGTTATGTAGGTTTGGTCAGATAACAAGAGTTTAATTGTAACAGGTGCAGAAATGTGGCAACGTGACATGAAATGGTCCACATGCATAGTACAAAGCTTCTTTGAATTTCATGTGTTTAATGACCGTCATGACATCATACAAGGTGATCTTGTACTTGGGGAAGTAAGATCAAAGTTATTTTTATACCTTACTTCATATCGTAATGCATGATTTAAGTCGACTCTCGCATCCATGTAGATTCCCCTGGCCTCCAAGTCGTTACACAGGCAGTACACGCACCGTCAACTAAACCGGAAGTCTGCATATATATATAGCCCACCATGTTATGTGAGTGTGAAGACGCTCAACCAGTGAGCACAGAATTGTTAGTGGCAAAATGAACGAATGAAGATCAATGAAAATTTCCATTTGATACATTTAAAATTTGATGCTTAGTTTGCACGCAAATTATAGAACATACTCAATGGTACAAAGTAATTTCATTCTGATGAAGATCCCAATTTGAAATTATTGGTGTTTTTATCACTATGTGAATTCAAGAATAAAGTACAGCAATACATTGGGGGGGGGGGGAGGGTAAGTGTACAGTGTATGTCTGCACAGGGGATATTCTTTTTTGAGTTCCAACATATACTGGAGGCCTCTAATTTTCCCTACTGGCCAGTATTTCGGAATATTCTTATTTTCTGTACTCTGTTTTGGGGGAAAATAATTTACTCTACCAGCACAATGGGACCCCACCTACCTTGCCAGGAGTCATACGACTAGCCCTGAAATTTCCTCCTCTTTTGCAAAATTCTACCACTGAAACAAGAGCCCACTGCTAATTGAAAGTGTAGTCCTATCATGGCAATAAAACAGCAGACATGTTAGCGGTAACACAAACATTCCCGGCTACCTGACACATTACATATAGCTGCGCAACATTTCGTTCCTAGGTCAGAGCTACACATAAGCTACTTGACTGGTGACCACAGAGCACTGTCCAATTCTATGCTGTATGCAGAAAGGTTTACATGTATAACCAGCATCTTAGATTTGTAGAAGTTGGATACCAAGAGATCCTACAGATGGTGAACTTCAGATGAATAAAGTGAATCTATATTTGCATATATTATACACACACACACACACACACACACACACACACACACACACCAAAAATGTATGGGGAGAAACCCCATAAACTCTTTACAATTATAAATATAAATTTTGAGTGCAGACATGAAGTACTATGAAAAATCGTAAGAAAGGTGGTTGTGAATGGAGTAAAAAGCAACCCTCTGCCTATATTCTTGGTAATGCATTGATCTGAGCCAGCTATACACTGTCCATTATGTATAAATGAAAATAGGTTCAGGCTGCTACTCAGTAACAGTATGGTAAAAGGGAACAGGTGTATTTCATATCTGGTCCTCGTATGTAAACTAGCCTTTATTAACATGACCACAATTTGATGTTATGATGGTTAAAATTTTATTTTGTTTTTTAGTGTAATCAGTCCCCTGTGTCACAAAGGAGAAAGCTTTTTTTTAAACAAAACAGGCCCTAGTTTCAGGTTTTGTTTTTTTGCCGAGATTTGGTATGGTATGAACATGAACCTTACGTCCCACCCCCAGCCAACTCACACAGATTTTGAGCACATGCATATAGGACTGCTTATTTAAATAAAAAAAAAAACTCATTACAACTATGAAATATAACAATACTCTCAGCTAGTTTACATTCAATTTCAAGTATTTCTCTATGTCAACGTGGTCAAATTTTGTGCTGTAGATAAAGCTACATTTTCTGCCTTTTGCGTACAATATCAAAACATTTGTACCACCAATTTCCATAATATTAATCCTCAGTCTTCAGCCATAAACAATAAATTATCAAAATTTAAGCCACTGATGTCAACCTTTGTGTGATACTGACTAGCCGACCGCTTATATACATTACCAAGTGCACATACTATCACTGCATATACTCCAACATATATGTTTCATTCTTTTGTCTTTCATGCGACATTGACTGTTGCCAATTGGGGTACATCTAATGCTTTCACTGACAATATACAATGTTTGATCTTAGATTTTAATCAACATTTGGAAAAAATGAGAATCATAATGTATTCTTATCATATTGCCCATGCTGACAGTCTGTAACCAAGGAGGGTAGAGAGTGAAACTGAAATATTGAATCAGTTGTTTTAGTATTTTTATTAAATTATCAATTCTGAACTTTTTTACATTGAATTAAATTAAAATGCAAGCAATGAAACACTTTTAACATTGAAATCCTCTAAACGTCATGCAAACTAACAGTAACTATGTGATTTACCTTTTTCAATCCCCCCCATTGTTTTTTTTTCTTGGTTTACGGGCTAGATGACCAAAATTTGAAAACGGAAGGGAGTCCAAAAAGTCAGACATAATAAAGATTGAGAATAATATTCTTTTGTTTCGGGTCTGTAAAGCTAGTTAAATAGGATAAATTTATAAACCTTGTATTCTAAAGCTTTTGCATTGGAAAGAAACAGTAAAGAGCTGGCTATATTGTGAAAAATGCAAATAAACAGGATGTTAAATGACTTTTCTATAGGTCTATGTGACGATTTAAAAAAAGGTCGAAAAAAATCCCAAGTTTAAATTTCATTTTTTCCATTTTTGCCAATTTTGAAAATAGAAAGGCCCGTATATTGAAAAAAAAAGAAAAATGATGTGGCCTTGTGTACATATTAAAGAATGCTATCATTAAAAGCATTGTTTGTGTAGATCATCTTGAAAGGCATCAAATTGTTAACTTGTTATGATGCCCATGAAGGTAATATGAAATTACCAGCGTGACAAAGGTAAAATATTGCCTTAACTGCATTAAACCCCGACATCTCTTACTTTGAATAGTGCCAAATGATAAACAATTAATATGTAAGACTGACAAGTTTAAATAATGTTTCTGCAGTCAATGCCCTCCTCTTTTGGATCATTTTGTCAATTTCAAAATATTTTCTAGTCTAGGTGACTTGCACTGTATGAATTAAAGTACAAACAGGGGCGAAATTCAAACCAAAATAATATATATATTGTAAACATTTGTACCTCAAGGACTGTTATTTGGCATGTATATAAATGTACATACTAATAATACAGTAGAATATTCATTTAAAATCCCCCATAAACAGACCACTCCCGTATTGCAACCAGCTTTTAAGCACACCTGACTTGTCAGTAACTGAGCTTTTCTTATCGTCCTTTATCCGTTGTTGTCCGTTGTCTGTCATCAACAATTGACTTCTTCTCCAAAGCCGTCAGCCAGATTCACTTCAAATGTGGTGGCAATGTACCTTGGGTGGGTCTCTATCAAGTTCGCTCAATTGGTCAGTGATTTTTTGGATTTTTTAAATGATTTTTGGGGTTCTCTTTCGGGGCAAATTTTAAAAAATCTTCTCTTATTTTTGTGATTTTTATGTGGTTTGACTGTTTTTGACTTATACTCGAGAACCCTCACTCACATAAACTGAAACTTTGTGGATATGTTCCTTGCGGAAGGGTCAAACAAAGTTGTTCACTAGCAGGCAATGCTGCGGATTCCTGATTTTTAACGATTTTTTTTCAATTCGGGTACTCACTGATAAATGCACCTTTGCTATTGATGACTACGTAAGTCAATGGGCATTCTAATGCTAATTCACTTTTTTGACTTCTGCAAAACCTTTAGTCAGATTGACTTCAAACTTGGTTGCAGATTTGTTCAAATGCTCATGCTCCATTGCTGTTTGGATTGTTTATGATTTTTTTTTTGGGGGGGGGGGCAAAAATATTCTTCTCTGAAACCGCTTACCCAATTGCTTTGATATCACGAAGGAACACTCCTGGGGAATCCTTGTTCTGAATTTATTCACTAGGTAGCGCTGCGATTTTTTGCTTTTTTTTAATAACTTTTTTATGTGTTATTGCCATTTTCGACTTCTTCTCTAGAACCGTGACTCACATTAAGCTGAAACTTGGGTGATATGTTCCTTGTGGAAAGTTGAAAGAAATTTGTTCAGTAGGGGGCACTGCTGTAGATTCCTGATTTTTACCTTTTTTCAATTTGGGTACTTATCGGTTTATGCACCTTTTCTATTAATAACTATGTAAGTCACAGGGCATTCTAGATCTAATGTAATTCACAACCAGATTCACTTAAAACTTGGTAGCCATGTACTTTCGGTGGATTTCTGCCAAGTTAGTCCAAGTGGTCACGCTCCAGGGAATTTTGATTTTTTTAAAAGATATTTTTGGTTTTTTTGGGGGGGGGGGGAAACAAATCTTAAAAAAACCTTCTCAGAAACCACTCAACCAATTCCTTTGATATTACACAGCAACACTTCTGAGGACTCCTAGTTCTTAATTTGTGCAATAGGTAGCGCTGTATTTTAAAAAAATAATGAATTCTTGACTATTTTTGGTATTTTTAACTTTCTCTCCAGAACCGTCCCTGAGATTAAGCTGAACCTTTGTGGATATGTTCCTTGTAAAATTGTCAAACAAAGTTGTTCAGCAGGTGCTGTGATTTTTTTTCTTTTTTTTTTTTGTGATTACCTATGACTTTCTGTTGCACCAAGAAAAACGTTTCTTCATAAAAACTACTAGAAATACTCAAAAATCAATTTTGAATTTAATCATCAAAACTAAAACTAGTACACTTCAAAATAAACCTAATAGTAATGATTCATAAACTAACATCAACTCATGTGTGAGATTATTGATTCATCATTGCGCAATAATTAGCTTTTAGAAAAATAAAATTTCGTAAAATAACCAGTGTTTTAAGTTGGCAGCAGGAAAAAAAATTGTGATGTTAAAAAAATCCACTCACGTTGATGTGATAGTATGTATGGTCATATAGGATACCATGAACATGTAATATTGAAATTTGTGTACATAATATGATCTGTAGGGTCTCTTTATGAGTTATGACAGACCGTAGATCAGTTTTCCACATTCAAACCACTTCTAGTTAAATCTTTGTCTGATGCGTTATAACATTCATCCTTACATGATCATTAATATGGTGAATATTTTACCTCGGATACTATAATTTAACACATTGAAATTAATCAATCGAAAAGTCCTACTGATAGTGTTGGTTTTCCAAGTTGAGGTGGCAATATCTCCGTTTCACAAATATGAAACTGTTCCTTTACTTTCTCTCTTTTTTTGGTCAAAATTTAAATGTGATAAAACAGACAAGCCTGAATATATTTTCAGGCAAACTTACATCTAATCCGTGGTATCATTTTTTATGAGATGATAAAAATGTCCCGCCAAGAAATACTAAATCCTTTCAATTAAAACTTCCCATGCATAAGCCAATACACCCTTCCGCCGTTTTCTCTTTTTTACATTTAGTATTTTATTCATCCGCGTGTTTAGACCCGAGAGTCAGCAAACAACTATTGAATCTATGCTGTAACTGACAAATTATCTCTACACTCCTGCGAACCCTTTTCATATGAATTCAAGTTGCATGTCACTAACGGCCCTGCAGGATGTATGTATATTTTAATTCCCTATTCTTGTACATGATATATAAGGTTTATGATTACAATGTAGCAACATGCAATACAACACATATGCGTGGAGATGAAGGATGCGATTCATAGTCTAATATGTGCAATATAGCCCATGGGGAACTGGTGCAGGTAAAGCTGCTGCTTTATATTTCATTTCTGTTTTAATGTATGATCCTGCAAACGAAGGCTACGTCTGAAGTCGAAAGAATCTATCATAAGTCCAAGGCTTAATTTCATGAATCCATCATTTAAATCTTCACTTGATTATTTTGCTCAATATTATTAACTTTAGTGGATAGATTATGTGCAAAGCAGCAGAACATCGCATATAAATATAACAAGTAACAGGAGGCTTGTGTGAACAGCCCATACTCAGCTAACCTAAAGATTCATCACATGTGCGGCTCTGTTAACTTGGGATAGGATCAAGGTCACCCATGTAATGAGTAAGTCTGATCTTTATGGAAGAACACTAACATGTGCAACATCAAGATTGCGGTTCAAGTAATCCTCAAGTTACCGTGAAGAGTAAAACTCGTGTATGTTGCACTGTGATCCTAGATATGAGGTTAACAATACTCCTGTACTGTCTAAGCATGACCTTCATAGAGAAACATTAACCTGTGCAACATCAAGGTCCTAACGCAAAATACATCTCAAGTTTTCGAGTGAAGAATAACTTTCATGTCAGTTGTCTTGTCACCTTGGCATTGAGGTCAACATCGAAAAATTATTGGAGCATGATCACTTGCACAAAATATGTAGACACTTGTGCAAGGTACATCCTGACCAAGTTTGGCACAAATCTGGCCAAAAATTATTCAAGTTATAACCATTACAAGAAATTCCCATGTAAAACTTTCCTATTAAAACTTTTTCAAAGATTTTACGAAACAAATCATAAAAATGAAAAAATAACTGCAGCATGACCATTCAAAGATCCTAGGTAGAGACCCAACTGAGGTACATTGCCACCAAGTTTAAGGTCAATCTGACCGACGGTTTTTCAGAGAAGTCCAAAGTTTCTATCAGCATTGGAATGCCCATTTACTTGCATAGAAATAAATAGGAAAAGTTCATTTACTAATAAGCACCGAATTGAAAAAAAAGTTAAAAATCAGGAATGCATAGAAGCACCACGTAGTGAAAAAATTTGTTTGACTCTTCCACAAAAAACATATCCACCAAGTTTCAGCTTAACGTGATTGACGGTTCTGGGGAATAAGCCGAAAACAGCAAAAACACAAAAAAGCATAAAAAATTGGGTAAAAATCGCACTGCCACCAGGTGAACAATTAAAACCTAGGAGTCCCTTGGAGTGTTCCTCTGTCATATCAAAGCAATTGAGTGAGCAGTTTCCGACAAGATTTTTGTATAAATTTTCCCCCAAAAAGAACAAAAAATGCATGAAAAGTAAAAAATATCAATGCAGTGTGACTATTTAAACCATCTTGGTAGCAACTGACCCAAGGTACATCCTCACAAGTTTTGAAGTCAATCTGGTTGATAGTTTCAAAAAGAAAGTCAAAAATGTTAACTAGAAAAAATTGCTTCACAGCAAATCCAGGTGCCTTCAAAATTAGAACAGTTTAAAATGTTAAACGTTGCCATTATGCTATATAATCTAAATTTTGTGTATTAGCCTAATGTGCATAATTTTAAATGTTACAACTTTTGTTCCTGGTTCATTGGATGTGGCCATGTCACAAACTTATAAACTGACGTTGAAAGAAACCAATATCTGTAACACTTTCGAAGCTATTCAACACTCTAATTTTATGTATTTGCCTAATTTGCATCAATGAAAATTGTGTAATTTTGGATCATGGTTCATTGGATGTGGGTATGTCACAAGCCTATGGATTGAAATTGGAATGGCATCTCTATCTATAATAGTTCTTCGGTTATTCATGATTTAAAACCTGCAAAATCACCTAATTTGTATAAATTAGAATCTTACAACTTTGGTTCTTGGTTCACTGGGTGCGGCTTTGCCACAAACCTTTAGATTGAAGTTGGAATGGCATCTATATGTATAATAGTTTTAGATATATTGAACTTTTACATTTGCCAGTGCCTCTAATTAGCACAGTTTGAAATTCTACAACTTTCATTTACTGTCCATTTTATTGGCAGGTGTCTCAAATCTGTACATGCACAATGAAACTTTGAGCCTATCTGCAATAGCTTGGGTGATTTGGAACTTTTAAAATTTTAATTGCCCTTCATTTGCATTATTTCCAATATCATGACTAATGCAGACCAGGTGCACAATTTCACTGGT
The DNA here is from genome assembly GCA_964020975.1 of Hermodice carunculata. NCBI lineage: Eukaryota > Metazoa > Annelida > Polychaeta > Eunicida > Amphinomidae > Hermodice > Hermodice carunculata. The sequence goes on along the minus strand of OZ026618.1, from coordinate 81,756,189 downwards.
TGTTCAGTCACAATGTTAAGTTTGGTGGTTTGGGGAATAACAGTGCCAGAAAAAAAAACTCCAGACAAATTTGGGTGGCATGGAAAGAAAGAAATTGAAGAACCTGAGGAAAAACAATATGCCTGGATTGGCACCCAGACATAAGAAAGAAAGAAAGAAAGAAACAAAGAAAAAGAAGGAAAGAAAGAAAGAGAGAGAGAAAGAAAGAAAGAAAGGAAGAAAGAAAGAACGAAAGAAAGAAAGAAAGAAAGAAAGAAAGAAACAAACAAAAACACTTCTATATACTGTCCATTATATTGGCAGGGGTCACAAACCTCTATATGCACATTGAAATTTTGTGTCTATCTGTGCCAGTTTTTAAGATCTATAGATTTGAAAATTTTAAGTGCACCTAATTTGCAAAATTTTAAACATCATGACTATTCCAAACCAGCTGCTCAATTTCACAGGTATGTCAGTCACCATGGCAAGTTTGGTGGTTTTCGGGATGATAGTGTCACAGAAAAAACTCCGGACAAATTTGGTCATAAAGAAGGAAAGAAAGAAAAATAGAAAGAAAGAGAGAGAGAGAAGGAAAGAAAGAAAGAATTCTTGAAAAAACAAAATGTCTGGATTGTCACCCAGACATTAGTAACATTAGATTGCCCAGTGACTTACATAGTAATCAATAGGAAAGGTGCATTTACCGAGAAGTACCCAAATTAAAGAAAATCGTTAAAAATCAGGAATCCACAGCAGTGACACGTAGTGAACAGTTTTGTTTAACCTTTCCACACGGAACATATCCTCCAACTTTTAGCTTAATGTGAGTGACGATTCTGCATAAGTCAACAATAGCAAAAAACACCCCCAAATTTTTTTTAACAAATTATTGCAGCGCCACGTGGTGAACAACTTGGGGTCCCTAGGAGTGTCCCTGTGTGATATGAAATCGATTGGGTGAGTGGTTTCAGGGAAAATTGTTTAACATTTGCCCCCCTCCCCCCAAAAATTTATTAAAAAATCCAAAAATCACTGGAGCGTGACTATTTGAACAAACTTGGTGGAGACTTACCCAAGGTACATCCCCCCATTTTTGAAGTAAATCTGGCTGACAGTTATAGAGAAGATATCCAAAATGTCAATTGTGGATGGATGGATGACGGACAAAGCACCATCCTATCAGCTCAGCCATGGCTGACAAGTTGGCCAAGCTAAAAATTACATAATAAGGTCCGTTTTAAAACTAATGCAATAGGATAATTTGGGATTTTTCAAGAATTGAAAAGACTGGCTGTGAATTTCAGACCTTCTAGGTCCATATTTTTTTCCAATGGAATCCGAGAATTTTCCAGTGTTTACAAACAGTGTATGAACTGAGTTGATTGTATTATGCATCCTAGGCAGTTTATATGCGGCTTCTACAGCTTGTTCCTTTTAAAGTGGTATGACTAGACAATTGACATATTCAATGAATATGTTGCAATATAAAATATATATTATGTACCACATATGTCTAAGTTTTACTTACGATTTGCAAATTCAAAAACATGTAGCTTCTGTTGAAGTTTGTGTTTTTGTTTCAGATTTGGTAGGTACCTGTGGTTTTTGAGTCTTTTGACCAGGAACACAGAGAATGCCTCATCTTCTGTGCCACTGTGTTATAAACAGTACCAGTGGTTTGGTATATTCCTACACAGGGTCTGGTTGCATCTTAGTCAGTCATAACAATCTCCATCTGTCCATTAATCGGCAGTGTTTTACTGTTGAGTGATAAGGTAATAAGCAGTGGTCCCAGGGTGGTGTAGAGGGTGTCAGGTCTCCATACTCAATGTGAGGATGGAATGCCCGACTAGTCGTATGCACAGGCATCAAGACACCACTTACACATAAGAATTTCTTTTTTGCTTGAAAACAAACACACAAACACAAGTGCTCCCCTCCCCCAGCAAACTTGAATAAAATGAATTCACAGGCCACTCATCAATTGGTAGGGGTATTAGGGTCAGTCTTGCACAGAATGGGATGCTGGAACCAGCGAAGACCCCAGCAGAATATGCAGAATCAGTGACCCAGGCTGTGTTATCAAAGGATTGTTGTAAAAATACTCCTCTATCTGCCCCCATCCCCTCCCCTCTTATCCCACTTCTTTGCCCAGGCTGGCCTGACAAGGCACTTATTATTAAGGGAAATTAGGGCAACAGCCGCCTTAGTAACTTTTGACCAGTGGTTGCTCTCAGCCGAGAAATATATGTAGGTTAACGTGACGAATCCGAGTTAGTTATCAATCCTCTCAGGTTCACATGGATGGGAAGTGTGTGTGTGTGTGTGTTGTGGGGAGGGGGTGCCAGGCTAAAGGGAATCACAAGTATTTCATTATCTTTTCTATGCATCTTAAAAGTGATATGTATACAAATTGATACATATTTAAGTTCACGTTTTATAACGTCAAATATTGAGAAAAGCTGGCTGGGGAGGGGAATGGGCACTTGTGTTTTTGTTTATCACACACAATGTCTATCCAGACACCAATGGCTTTTTTATTCATAATTCTTGGTCAATTGTGTGTAAAGTACAAGTAAAATTCTTGAAGTTTTGGATTAGTAAGCCATGACAATGTGACCACATACTCTTGTGATCCTGACAACAGTAGGATTTATTGTAAGGGCTGGGGCTGGGGAATGGGTTCAAGAAATCTACAGTAAGAATTAATATATCATGGCAATATCTGTTATGTAGTTTTTGTGGGAAAAAAAATGAAATGACAGATTGTCATTTAATTTTTTTATTGCGGGTTATGGGTAAAAGAAACCTCATGAAGTGTGCAGTGACAATCACTTTATGTATCACACATAATAGGCTGTATTAAAATCTGAGTAGGGGTGCCAATTTTAGCCATAATGGACTGTAGTCTTGAATGGAAGTTACAGAAATGCTGGTCCTGTGCAATCGTTTTTGACAGAGGCCACTACATACATGCACTTTTCGAAGGTTTTAGTGGCACTTTCGTAGACCACAGACTATGCGTAGTAAAGTAAAGGCTTTCATGTATTCTTGTCTTCTGACAAGGGCTTTCCAAAAATTTTTGATTCGAAAGAATCTGATGGGTTTTGGACAATTTAGGGCAATTTTACTGAAAATCATACTTTAAATACCAGGAGAAAAAGACTTTCTGTAAGAGTTTATGGCAATCAAAAGTGTATAGCCTGCGCTCTGTTGAGGTGTCCGAAACAAGGTTTGGTGAATCGCACAGAAGAAATATTTGGCATGTAGTTATCCGTGTTGGTCCATGTCAGCAGGTAAAACTTCAGTCATGAAAGTATACAGCTTTGGCATAAATGTTCGGGCATTTTGACAGGGGTTGTAATGAATGAACGCTAACAGGATGCGGAAGATGACTTAGGGCCAAATAGGTCACTCAACGCCCCATTAGATGCATGCATCTCACTAACAGCAGCGTGTACTGAACATCACAGTGTGGTAATCCAATCTGAAACAGTGGCGGTGATTTTGATGTAACTCAAGAAATCCTCAAGTTATCCTCCCACCCCATCCCACCCTCCTCCCTTCCAGCGCCATGAAGTGCTGAGCTGACAATCTTTTGGCATAAATATTTTTAAAGTTTTTACCTAACCCCAGACCCTACACCCCTCAACTGATATGCTACTTAGGTCAAACGCCCTTAAAAACTCAAAATCTAGGGTTCAAAATACGAACTCTCTTTTTGTATGTGAGGGTACCAGTCATAATAATGTTCAACATTTAAAATAAATAGAATATCATTGTATTCATTCCAATTTTTCATGGCATGTTGAAAAGGGTGAGTGGTTTCACTCAAATAAGATTAAAACGACACAGCTCCAGTCTTTCAAGTGAGTGTTTTCCCTTCTTTTGACATGACTCAGGATCAACTAAGTGTCTCCACTCACTGGTCACCTTAAGCATTCATGCAGCCCCACAAGGCCTAGATGAGTGTTTTCCCTCATGTGGGCCCTGCTTCGAATTTCTTGTGCAAGGTAGCCAAGTGTTTCCACTCACCAAAGCCTTGATGTAGCTAGTCTTAGTGAGTGGTTTCCCTCATTTGGGCCACAGTTTGGATTTTTGTACCAAATGAGTGTTCCCACTCATTGATGGCACTATCCAAATTGAGTGGTTTCACTCAGCTGGATTTTTTTCCAAGGTTTTGTACAGAATGAGTGTTTCCACTCAAACAAAATGTAGATTTGTAGACCTAGCAGGTATCAGAATCCTGAATTGGCAGTAACAGGTCCCCAATTTATGTAAATTCTCCCAAGAAAACAGAATGGAATTTTTGTTTTTAAAATAAAACGTGTTTTATATATGTATATATAAATATATATATATATATATATATACATATATATATATATATATATATATATATATATATATATATATATATATATATATATATATATATATTGGTGACTATCTGTCTCATGTCAGCAGGGAAATGTATTATTGGTATTGGAAGATACATGTTGATGTTTTAGTAATTCTGGAATCTTCCTTTTTGCTGCATTTGATATTGATCTGATCATTGACTTGACATTTATGAATATGGGTAATGTTTGCTCTGAAATATATATCTGTATAAATAGGCAAATAAATGTCTGAAAGGAAGAAGATAAAATAAGGACACACCCATGCTTTGTAGAATGTATTGGTGCAATGAAAACACACTACAAAATCTGGAAACCCGCAACACAATTTGAAAGCTATCAAGGGGATTATATCTGCTAATTAACACGTGTAGAGGACTCACACTGTATCAAACACAAGCACTACTAACCGTTTTATGCTTCTTTATCGTCAGTTGGGACGTGAAAGTAATTAGGACTGTCTGTGAAATATTGTAATAAAAATATTGAGTTCTACACTTAATTTGTGCGTTTATAAAGAGCACATTTGCAAACATGAACTGTTTGATATGTGTCAAGATTGCAAATCAAAAAAAGAGCCGTGGGCCTTTCTTTTACCTCACAGGTTAACCCACCTTCAGCCTTCTCTCTTTTTCCATGCTGGTTAGACATATCTTAGGAGAGTTTATGTGGTACAACTATAATTAGTTCTAAGTACATTATATTTTTATGTGATGCCTTCACATTTAGTCTTATAACAGTGTAGGAAAGGACAACGTACACGTGTCTCTGAACATGTTACCTGTAAAGTTACTTTCTTCTATCTGAATTAAAACGTATGACACATGTAACATCTCTGGTCTTAGCATTAAATAAAGTGTGAAGACTCCAATAGGTCATAAATATATGAAATGAAACAAGTACTACGCCCGGGCTAAATATTATTTCAGCATTTACCTAATACAAAATACCCATACTTGGAAGAGGTGTATGACCTTTCTTGATCCCCGTATTTCCATACAAGTGTAATTGCAGGACCACACAAACAATTCTGACATTTTAAACTGACTAGTATCTTTCCTGGTAGGTGTGTAATAGAGTCACAAAGCTGCTTTTGTATTTACAGTTAAACCTTTAGTTGACTTATGCATGATGCATCCTGGTATTAAAAAGAACCATATGCCATTCAAACCACTGATTCTAAAAATTCAATCAATGGAATCACTAGTCTAAAGATGCAGGTGTGTATAACAAATGAAATAGTAACATATATGATATACTTTGAAAGGTAAGTTGTGAATTAGTATTATTATCATCATCATCATCATCATCATAAACTTAACAACAGGCTACATGGAGAGCGTACATTTGCCCACATAATCAGGTCTCATGTTCTCCTGGGATAAAAGGACCGACACCTATACCGTAGTCGGCAGAATTTCTTTTTGATAACAGTGTGACACATTGACTGATATACCGCATGTTTACCAAACGTTACTGCCCGAGGTTTAGGCAAGCAAAACTTTTTTAGCTGAAAACAGAATATACAAGTTTACTTTTGTTCATAAGATGCGTCCACAGTTCTAGAAGAATGTTCCAAAAATGGCATATCCAACTTTGTGCATGATCCAACTGAGAGATAAAATACGGAAAAGAAATGCCAAAGACCGGCAAATCACACTGTGGATGGACCAATATTAAAACACTCTCGTGGATTACCTTAAATAACACAGGATGCAACTTTATGATGTCTTTCATTTATTTTTTTTCGACCGTATTGGAATTATATGCCATTTCCATCAGCAACATCAAGCTTAAATATTTTCAATCAGTTGTGTTTCATCTAAATGTAACAAACTGAATGCTTATGATAGCATAAAGTCGTTGTTTGTAGATTTTTTTCTCTAACATGAACATTTCAGTTAACAAAAGTCAATTCGTGTTTAAGCCAAATTGTGCGTAACTAAGTGCACAAAAAGTTGCTTACATGACCATGGATAAATAAAACTCTGCTACAATATCAGCATGTGCACGTCCTGCAAAATATAACCCTTTTTGACTGGCTTAGAATGCTGCCCGTCACAAATCTGGCCTCACAGAGAGCCAACATGTTAACCACTGGATATTTGACAGACGTCCCATGGTCGGACTCTGACATCAAGTAGTAATACCTGGATCAAATGATTATCATTGTATAATACAAAACTTTGCCTATAGTTTTGCCCTGGCTTGATGATGGGTGTCATGCAACCCTCCCATGTGATTGTTCGCATTTTACTTCAACTTGTAAAGGGACGCTTATTCTGAAACACAAACAAATTCTTTCCAGCAGCTCAAGATGAATAAAATAAAACAAAAAGAAGGATATCGTAGGACACATATAATGTCATCTCTTTCTTCTGAAAACCAGATTCTGATAAATGAACCCAAGGTTATTAAAAATATCAAGGCTAAGGTCACCGTGGTGACTAGCTATTAAAGAAAACTATCAGTGTGATTGCAATATATATATATATATATATATATATATATATATATATATATATATATATATATATATATATATATATATATATATATATATATATATATATGTATATATGTGTGTGTGTGTTTACATTCGTGTGTTTGTATTTGTGTAATTCCTGCACCTTGTAAAAGATGCAAAGATTTATGATCGTGGTAATTTCCATTCATACAAGGAAAATTAATATGACCAGTAAACTTGCTAGTACAAAGCAAGAACCTATAGGATGGTACTATTGTAATCAAGTGGAGTGTAATAAACGCGTGGTTTCGTATTTCCAAATGAAAATTTAATGAAGGTCGAGCTGAGGATTACGAGATTGTATTTTGCTACTCATACGACTGTTGATTTGTACTTCCTTCCCAAAGCTTGTGGTCACTGACTGATATATTGTAACTGTAAATTTGTTCTTGGAAAATATGCGTAAATCCCAAATTAGACACAACACTCCCCAATCAACGCAGCTATTACGAAATCAGTTGTAGCCAAATTTTGCTATGGTGGAGTTGCATGCTGCTACCACAATAAAACTATGCCACTGTGTTGAAAATATGAAGTTTTGACCACAGTTATCACCTAGTATTGTCTATGTTGACAATTCTTTCTGAAAATTCAATTATTATTTTCTGCAAGTTTCTCAGCGTCTTTCCACACAATATGTACCTGTTTACCATGAATATAATTCTAAAAACATGTATTGCCTTTACTTCTCTAAGAAACAAAATGGCTGAATGGCGGACTATCAGGAGAGGTTTCACATACATAACGGCCAGACAGCTTGCGTTTTGCAGAGCATGTAGTATCTCGTATGTAGTTGTTTGCCAAAAATATATGTCTTACTCTAAGTATACAAACTTTCCACCAATCCTTTTTGCCACTTTTTTGACCAAACTAGTTACGAAGCTAGTGATTTCAAATTTTTATACAGTACTATTATAGATCGGGTTAAATGAACCCATGTTTGAGAGATTATGAGCTTTTTATGGCGTAAGTCAATATATGAAACTATAATCTTGTCCTGAAAAGCTGTCCAGTAAGGTTTGCAACATACCTGGATGTGCTGTCATGCCTCATACCTTCCCGATAGGTACACAAAATTTAACCAGACCTCTAATGAGGAATATATGCTGAAGTTATAAAGGCAAAATGTTTCCCCCAGGAAACGTATAAGCACACAAAGAAAATTTAACACACCACACACACACACAACAAACTGCAAATCCATACATCGTTATGGTTTGCCCATCAAACAGCAACTAGACCAAGGAGAACAAAACGATAGAAAGTCAAGGAAAACAACAAAAAATGAAAATAATAATAATAATAATAATAATAATAATAATAATAATAATAATAATAATAATAATAATAATAAAAATAAAGTAAAAATAATAAATAGATAAATAAATAAATAAATAAATAAATAAAAAATAAATAAATAAATAAATAAATAAATAAATAAATAAATAAATAAATAAATAAATAAAAAGATAAATAAAACAAATAAACAAACAAACAAAGAAACAAACAAATAAATAAATAAAAAGATAAGCCAAGTACTCTCTCCGAATACACAGCCGGCCAAACAGAATAACTCTTTCAGACACAACAATGCTGAAAAATATATGTGAAACAATCATGACAAAAATCTTGTATTTTTAAGCAGGACCTCCCTTAATCTCTCGCACAAAATATATTTAAAATTTTGCATCCCATAAAAGTCATACAACTTAAAATATTTCAACTATAAAACATAACCATCAAATAAACATTTAGGCAAACCGTGTCAAAGAAATACACAATTAGCTTCCTAAATTGATCTCACTTCAGAACAGTTTTATATTGAAAAACTCGTGCAAGTAAAAATTTGTGTACTCAGTGCCGATCGGTTATTCCTCTTTTTGTTTTTGTCTTTTGAATTTTCTTTCTCGTGAGCATTAGCCCATACCATTTGTAATTACATACAACTTCACAGTAGATCTTTTACATCTGCTTGTTCTATCAACAACTTTGTAAATGGTATCAAGTTATTTGATCATTTTTCAGATTTAAATTTTCCAGATCATGAATTGTTTGAAGTGAAACTTTTACTAAAAGGTTTGCAAGATACCTGGATGTACCCAACTCCTAACTAAACTTCTTTCACATTGCCCAATGTAGACTGCTGCCATTTTACCGCAGACTTTGCTTAATATTTGTATGTTTTTAGATTTGCATAATGTTGCACATATTGCCTGTTGAGCTGCCTTACTGATGATCTTTTCTCTAGTGTTAAGAAAAGCCAATTTATTGTCATCTGGGTGGAAAAGTTTGAAATGTAATGGTCAAATATCCAGAGGGACAGTTCGTTTTTGAACATGATTTATTAGTAAGAACTGATTGGTCAGTTCTTTTAGAAGAGTACTGGTGCTACCTCTGGGTGGAAGACCTGGGCCAGTTTTATGTCCCATGGAAGCATATTCAGTCCTTTTAAGGGACATGGTTTCAGTGGAGTAGGTGGCTTGTATGATTTAAATGCAGAGGTGCCGGGGAAATTGGTCAGGCTGCATGGGGTATGATATTTGGATGTTCATATGCGATATACCAATGTCTCTATGCAAGCAAGCCACTGGTGATTACGGAAAAAAAGGAACAAACTATTTTGAACAAATGATAAGTTTACTCATCAGTATTATTTATTTTATCTAATAGATATTTCAGTTCAGTTGTTACTGGTTTTATTTTATTTATACATATATATATATATATATATATAAATTGGTATTGTGTGAATATTATTTTCTGTGATGATAATCCTGTGTTCATGAATAAATGTATCCAGTGATTGTTGATAACTGTGTTTACACTTTTTTATATTTACATTTTTGTACTTTCAAGATCAATATCCTAATTCAGTCCAATTTTGAATCCGTCCAAATATAAAAAGTAATCCTGAATATACATATAACCTCTGATCATTCATCAAACTATGCATTTGCCATCAAACTCCAAGCAGACAACATCCGGAAAAAATAATGACTGTCATAAAAAAGAAGTGAACAGCAATTCTAAATGATGTCAAAGAGACTGCAACAAATTGCGTGTAATTGCGATTCAACCATGATCAAAATCACCAGCCACCAAACAAACCATATCTAAATCTTGTTAAATCAAGATAGATACACACCACACATAAATATAGTGTGGAGAGACAACATCTCTCTACTAACTTGAGACAGGTACTACTCAATGGTTAATAGTAACTCACATCGATTTCATGCATACAACCATTTACTTTAAGAGGTATCTTGCTCTATACGTATACTTTTAAATTGCTGTGTACAATTAATACTCGCTCACAGCCTCATTTACATAAATTTTCAAATTCGCCTTATGTTTTGTACTAAGGACTTCATTTTATCTGCCAATTTCAAAACTGATTTTTTTCAACTTCATGTCTGAATGTTCCTGTTTTACTAATTTATCAAACAAAATGTGTAGTGGAAACGATCTTGTCAAAATCAGTGTAGACTGTAGCAAATGCAATCAACCGTGACATATAGGCGCCATAAGCAGGAATATAACATACTATCCATGTGAGAGTAGTTAAAGTATTAAACTGCAACTGACATCGTTTGTACTACATTTTAAACTAAATTCATCATCATCATCATCATTAAACATTATTATATTGAAGTATTGGAACTCCGAGTCATTTTCCCTTGGTTCATTTAATTTTATATCACTTGAGTATATGGATGAAACGATTTGTTTGGAATATTGATTATTAATGCTAACTGGCTCATCAATATATCAAAAGATTAGTCCCAAAAATTTACCACGATGGTCTTTTGTTGTTAACCCCCCCCCCCCCCCCATATTCTTAATAAAATAAATACAGATTAGATAACAATGGCACACAATTTGTACCCATTGGAACAACTGTGGATTGCCTAAAGACAGAATCCCTAGATTGTGCATAAATATCATCTACCAAAATTCAAACAATTGAAAAAATTCATCATATTCAAATGCCCACTGACCCTTCTCCACATTATTACCAAAATATGCATTTTTAAGTGTAATGGTCAGTTCTGAGAAATTCCTTTTCTGATATGCTGTCTATATGAGTGATTTTAAACATTGCTTCAGATCTATATGTGGAATGGTTGTATATAGAATAGAAAAGTCCCACGATAAGATTGGTTTGTTTGGTAATTTATTATTTGTACCATTCAATTGCACTAACAAACATTTGGAGTCGTGCAAAATCCAAAACCAGTTAACGCCAAAATATTGCTGCTATTCGATTACAATGATGTAGCTAAAAGTCTTGAATCTTTTTCGAACCATTTGACAGTAAAACGGACAATAGCCATTCTAATCGCCCACGTAGCCTCACATAGGGACAGATGATTCAATTCTAATAATTTCAAATTACAATCGTCTTATGTAAGAAAACCAACGAAAAAAAAAAAAAATATATAATAACAAACGTGGCAAAAGCAAGACCGACATGGCTAGAACGTCAAAATGGTAGCTTTGAAGTGCCCCTGGAGCCTAGTCGAGAAATTCTGTTTATTTAATATCAGAGTTATGAGAACACAGTACAAGTAAGGCAAGAGATGAGGTTCGTGCACTTGTCAATGTGTACATTTCATGGGTTTGGCCACAGAAACTGCACAATCGCAAGAGTATAGTGATAAATTATCAATGAAATAAGTTTTAATTTTGAAGACGTGAATGCTCCACTATAAATCAGAGAGCAAATTTAAAAATGAACTATAGGTTTATTGGTTGAATCTGAATACTAAATGTTTAAGATCCTTCATACATAGTAAACAACTTGTAGAGCTTAAGCTTGCCTGGTCACGATGTTGTACACATAAATCTCGATCATTCAGCTGTAAATACAATGGAGTCCCTACAGGGCTGTCTCCTTAAACAGTGCCTGAAGATTAGGACATCACGATACGTGTTTAATGAAGACTTTGAAGGTAAAGCCTGTCAAGTTCTTAACTAGAGAACGTGCCATATTAGCATTTAACAGTAATTTTTAGGTTGGCACGTGTACGTGACTTTTGTTTTTACTTTCAGAATATTTTAACTGGGTCAGCTGCTCCAGGTACACTTTAGGATTACGTTACGCGAAGTGGGATCTCTCCAGTGTCTCTAGCATTTGGAAGTCGGCCTAAGTACAGACCCAAGCATTTTTAAAGCCAAGACGGCTTCATCGACGTGTTAAGATTTTTATTGCAACATGAACATTTTATTAAACCGCATGGAGAAGAACATATCCTGGTATCACTGCTGAAGAAAGCTTTAAAGTTTTACCGTGCATCCTATTTTATCCTGTATTAACTTCTGTATATTTTACTGGCATGGTCTCATTATATTTATCTCGAAGTATTATGTAGGTTTTTTTTTCAAATTTGGGTTTTTAATAAAAACATTATCATTATTATTATTATCCTAGGTCTCTCCATCACACACACACACACACACACACACACACACACACACACACACACACACACACACACACTCAAACATATATATATGATAAACTGACATATATATATATATATATACATATATACACACACACACCGATATATATATATATATGTATATATATATATATATAGGGTACGAATTTAGCAGGTGCCCAATGTCGTGAGGCAAGTTAAAATGCAGTCGGGCAAGTTCACTTTATAACTTCGTTTCCCGTTGTGCGAGTTAAGCAAAGATGATTAAAAATAATCAAGAGTTCATATTTTTTGTCAGTAATTACAAAGCTAAGTGCTCACTGTACTTAAACAAGCACTGTTACACAATTCATGTTCACCTATATCAGTATGAGCACTGATTCGTTCCAACTGATCTTGTGTTTATCTTTAAATAACTTTCTTTGCCATTGTTAACCATGTAGTAAGAAATGAGCCACCGAGCAGTTAAAATATCCTAAATCGTGGCTATTTGGGATCGCCAAAGCCCTGAAAGGGATGCAAAGGACACGGGAATGAAATAAATCAAATCTGAGTGGTGATGCTGGTGTCTCACTGAAAGTGAATTTCAACATGTATGATGAAACCATCCAGTTTGAATTCTATATGGTAATAAAATGAGGCCAAATGAAGGTGCAGATATTCCAGGCATGGTGAATGATGCCACGAAAAAACATGACTGTTTCACCATATATGAAGTACATTTGTTGTTTAGTTTGGTTGTTTTGTGTGGCAAGTTGAGGACTCTCAGGGCAAGTTGGACTTAAGTGTAACTTGCCTCGTAGAGCATGTATATAACATACACACACACACACACACATATGATATATATATATATATATATATATACATGCGTGTGTGTGTGTGTATGTAACAAGGCTTGGGATATTTGAAGGTTAAGAGTCACATTGAAAAGCATCTGTGAGTCCGGTGCATGCTTTAACGATTTAAGATGGCCACTGTAGCAAGATGCAAACAACAAACCATGCGGAGTGTACTGCAGGTATTGGGAACTGCCCCAGAAGGCCTGCCTTCTTGTTTTTTTGTTTTTTGTTTTTTGGTGGGGGGGGGGGCTAAAAAAGAAAAGAAAATGATCATTTTCATTGCATTTTACCCCTCAAGAGAGGTCACCCCTCTGATAAGGCCACTTTTCTAGTGCCTTTTGGGTAGCCTTATAAGAAGGGGACCATTGTATGGCAATAGGAGGTCTGTAGAAATCACTGAACTAAGACAATTGCACGCAAGACAACAATTCACTGATAGAATAAAAGGCCTGCCTTCTTATTATATGCTCTAATCTGGCAGTACTTGGAGACCTACTAAACTTCAACCAGTCACTTATATAGTAATTGTGGCACACTGACCTTTGAAAAGCATCCCTCATCAGTCTAAACTTCCCTAGCACCAGTTTTGGTCATCTTCCATGGGACTGCAGCAGTGGCGTCACCGGCAATCAGCAGAATGGTTGTCATCATATTCAGGTCGACATAAGCCCATTCATACTGACTGCCAGAGTCGCTGTCCTCTGAAAATAGTAACCCTAATCAGTATTTTACCCGTGATCAGTGTGGGTATAGATTTGATCAGAACCAGTTCCACCAGCAAAGACAGGCTTTGTCATAGCCCATGGCTCCTTCCAACATCGGTTCACCATGATGGATGAGTTCAGACTGCAAAAAGCGGGAACGGTTTCTTGTTTGCATCCCCATTTTAATCCAGTGAGCCATGAGCACACTGACATTCATTGCTGCGAGTCAATGCTTACAACTGAGGTTGGTGTAGAAGCTCCCTTCCGTGACTTGACAGACCCCGGCTGTCAAACTATGACGGAAAGTAACGATGTTTGACAAGTGCGGCCACCAAATGAGATGCCATTCCGCACAGTGAAATTGTGAATAAAGTGTATATTGCGTCATTGCAAAGGCAAATTTTCTTCACAAAGTGCTATAACAATTCAAACCCTTCATTATTCATAAAAAATAAAGTACTTGGCGAGGGAGAACTATGATTATGCCATACTGAATTTATGCGAATATCAACCAAAGTTAAAATATCATTTTATAGGTTTTTATCGTGGCAGACTTCTCAGTCAGCAGAGATGTTAGGAAATGTGGTGATCCATTGTCTGTATGCCTGTCTGTCTGTATGGGTTTATTATAATGCTTTTACCAAGCCTATTGACAGGCTTGGATTTATGTTTATTGCATATCGCTGTGATGATTTCAAGCAGTGCTGTGAGAGCACCACTAGATACTTTTCTGAAGGACGAAAATGTGTACAGAAAATGTCAGTCTGTTCACAGTTCACAATTTTTAGACTTCTATGAAAGAGTTGGCCAGATTATTTCGAACTTGGGAGATACTTTTAGTTTTTCTAGGTGTAAATGACAGAGCTTAAATGCCATTTTGAATGCTCTTGAGCTCAGCTCAACTTGTATACTAGTCTGAAATTCCACCCACACGGTTTACGTATGTATTGTTAGTAGCCAACATCATGGTTTGCTTTCTGCCGATGGTGCTGGTGAGGAGGTAAAGTATAGGCTTGAACTATTCAACAAATTTGGTCTGGAGATAAAAAAAGTTCTAAGTCTCCAGTGGGTCTAATAGCCTAAACTAAGGCCAAAAAGTTTAGGAATGCTACCTTCACATCCCATGGTAACAGGTTCTTTTTTTTTCTTTTGTTTGGCACCAGAGATTCCTGGGTGGTGTTGAATACTTTGGCATATACCCACTGGTAAAATTAATAGAGATGTATGTGTATGGTCGGGAGACTGGTTTCTTATTCATGTGTGAAAGGGATGGGTTTAAAATTTGGATGCGAGGCAAACGACATGCACTGTTTTCAGACGGTAGCCTCGGAACTTACTTACAAAATAAAGCAGCTAGGTGTAGCATACTGTAACAAGTTGAGCTGGCAGAGAATGTACATATGTGAAATGAGCAAATTTACATAAGTTGTGGTTCAGCTAATTAGCATACTGTTACAGTAGACAGGGAATGTGCATATATGAAATGAGCTATTAACTCAATTTGTGATTTAGGTAATAAATACAGTTAAACAGGGAATGTGAATGAAATAAGCATTTTATTTAGTAAAAACTTGTAACAGTATGTAAATTAAATAAACCACACGTAGTAGACAGGGAATGTGGGCATGAAATGAGAAAATTTACTTCAGTTGTAGTTAAGGTAATTAACTCCTCTCTCTCTCTCTCTCTCTTTCTCTCTCTCTCTCTCACTCAATATATATTTATATATATGTATATGTATATGTATATATATGTATATTTATTTATTTATTTATTTATTTATTTATTTATTTATTTATTTATTTATTTATTTATTTATGTATTTATATATTTATTTATTTATTTATATTGGTGACTGCCAGTCTCATGTCAGCAGGGAAATGTATTTCTTCCCCTTCGTATTGGAAGATACATATTGATGTTTTGGTAGTTCTGGAATCTTCCTTTTTGCTGCATTTAATATTGTTCTGATTATTGGTTTGGAATTTATGAATACGGATAACGTTTGCTCTAAAATATATATCGGTAAAAATAAGCAAATAAATGTCTGAAAGGAAGAAGATTTTTATAGGGACACATCCACGCTTTGTTGAATGTATATGTGCGATGAAAATACACTTCAAAATCTGGAAACCGGGAACACAATGTGAAAGCTATCAAGGAGACTTTTTCTGCTAATATACACGTGTACAGGATTCACACTCTATCAAACACAAGCACTGCTAACCTTTTTATGCTTCTTTATCGGCAATTGGGACGCGAAAGTAGCCACGACTGTCTGTGAAATGTTGTAATAAAAATATTGAGTTCTACCCTTAATTTCTGCGTTTATAAAGGGCACATTTGCAAACATGAACTGTTTGGTATGTGCCAAGAATATAAGTCAGAAATAGCGCGGCGGGCCTTCTGTTACCTCACAGGTTAACACGCCTTCAGTTTTCTCTCTTTTTCCATGCTGGTTAGACTTATTTAAAAAGAGTTTATGTGGTACAACTATAATTAATTCTAAGCACATTATATTTTTATGTGATGCCAAAACATTTAGTCTCATAACAGTGTAGAAAGAACAACGTACACCTGTCTCCAAACATGTTACCTGTAAAGTCACTTTCCTCTCTCTAAATCGAAACGTATGACACGTGATATCATCTGGATCTTCTTAGGATTACTCAGAGTGTGAACACTCCAATTGGTCATAAATCTATGAAACAAAGCAAGTAATAAGCCCTGTCTGAATATTATTTCAGCATTTACCTAATACAAAACACTCATAATTGAAAGAGGTGTGTAACCTTTACTGATCCCCATATTTTCACACACATAATTCAGACATTTTAAACTGCTTAGTATCTTTCCTGGTATTTTTGTAATAGAGTCCCAAAGCGGCTTTTATATTTAAAGTTGAATTGAATATCGTGGCTTCAGGTTTCAGGTTTCAGGTCATTGTGAAACTCAAATTTACTGTGATATTACCCACAACTTTAGTTGACTTATGCATGATGCATCCTGGTGTTGAAGGAACCATATGTTCATCAAACTACTAATTCTAAAAATTCAATCAATGGAATCACTGGTTAATATTTGTTTTCATCAGTTTATCATGTACTTGAATTCGAACAAGGTTAAATATAAATCAGGAAGTAAACAGGAGAGGTTTCTACCCATTGGAATGCCTAAAATTTGTTGAAAAACCAATGGTCCAAATTGAACAAAAGTATTATCCAAAATAAATTTTATAGCATCCATCAAAGTTTTAACAGTGTAGGAGTGAATGTTGCGTTTTGAATGTTTATGGTGTGACCAATATGCTATCTTTGAATAGGAATTACTATTTGCGTATAGTTTTAAATTATGTTTAAACAGTTTCCTGATTAATTTGGAAAGAGAACGTTTGACTGCAATATGAGTATATTTGTGCACAGTGTAGAAAAATCAAAACCTTTGATACTTTTTGCTTTTAAATCTTTGATTTTATATACCAGCTCGGAAGAATTTTTTGTACTCCAATAACAATTTATTTCGAAGTTTCCAGAAAGTGCATTACAGTATTAACGGTATTTACATACACACCTACCCACCCACCCACCCACCCACCCACCCACCCACCCACCCACCCACACACACACATATATATATATATATATATATATATATATATATATATATATATATATATATATATATATATATATATATATATGTATATGTGTGTGTATGTGTGTGTGTGTGTGTATGGGTGTGTATGTGTGTGTGTGAGAGAAACACTGTTGAAAACAAAACTTCATTAAGTCCACATTCCTTTACCTTGGTTCATTTTACAATTCCCCCGTTTGGTTCTTTCACATTTTCCATATTATTGCAAATTAAACTGTCTCATTTACTCTATAAAGTATCACAGCCACATTAACACATTAACTAGGGCACTAAAAGAATAGCCTTCTGTTTGCATAGCTTCCGTGCTCACTCGTAAATACAAATTTACATACACAGCCATTTCCGCGGATGCCCTCTATTAATATTTCATTATTTATAGCGCTATTTACAAATACAACAAATGTAGCCTCTGTTTTTTGATATTGAGTCATACTAACATATATTGGCAGGTATTTAAGGCACACATAATTAAACCTATAACGACTTATTGAGACCCTGCAAAGAAACACAATATTTTGAGGTGTAGTCAATGCTTGCGTATCCAATATAAGATAATATCCGATTAAAAAACAAATAAATACACGTAAACATTGTAGGAATAAAATAAAAAAAAATAGAAATTTGATAATAAAATTGGGTTTCATAAAAACTGAAGCTGCCACATAATATCAACATTAATTTATTGTCTCCCGCCACCGAAGATGATATAGGGGGACACAGAGTTAGTGATTGTAGGGCCCCTGTCCAGCCGTCTGTCCGTGCATCTAGGCGTCCGTGAGCATATCTCTAAAACCCTAAGAAATAGAATTATGAAATTTTTACCACAGATGCATCGATCCACGGGCATGTGCGCTGTGTATTGTTTTTAATCTTGACGTGTTTTCAAGGTCACAGGGCCAAGAACATATCCATATTCCAGGTGTCTGGCAGCATATCTCTAGAACCCTTAGAGTAAGAATAATGAAACTTATACCAGATATTATCATACCAAGGGCATGTGAGACATGTATTTGTTTGACCTTGACCTATTATTGAGGTCACAGCGCACAAAAATATATCATTTTTTGTGTATCCTAGTTGCTGCATCCTTTCATTAAGTGCAACAACTTTTGCAAAATATTGTGGCGGGGGACATAGATCATTTGGATGACTGTGCGCTTATGCTAAATGAATCGCACAGCTTGACCACACATTATGAACATTTGTATCTCGTCAGGACAGAATGTTGTCCATCTTTTTTAAAAGAGATAATTTTTTGTATGCCAGATGGATGTGTTACGGACGTTCAGTTGTTCTGAAAATTTTCCAACTGGATATTTGACCGTATGTGAAGTGATATATGGCTCCAAAAGTTAAGATGCAGAAAATGAACAGATTTGATATTGAAAGAATGTAAGCCATTTACTTACAGTATATGCTAAATTCACTGACTAGCTGTACCCCAGGTATAAGGCATTATAAGGTAAGACTGTGGTGAAAAGTATAATAATAATAATAAGCAAGTGTAGTGGGTAATGAAACAGACCATTCTTGAAAAGGGAACTTAATACAGGATAAAACACAAGCTTGTAGATCTCTACAGCTTATGACAACAAGGTAATCACACCAATATAAAGAGGAAGTGATATATTAATCTTGATGGAAAATAACAAGTCATATATAAAGCCTAGAGTCACTGTTGATGCTGTTGCTAAAGTAATTGCCCAGGTTAAAGAAAGGTAACATAATGGTGAGATGACCCAATAAATACAGAGAGCGGTCGCTTGTTATTATTCTGGCCAAGAACGATTCCTCGTGCGAGAAAAATTGCAACTCACTCTCAGTCATTTGAGATTCCCTTTTTTTCCTGTTGGCGGCTTGTTGAAGTTAAGCCTTTGATTATACCATCTGAGAAAAATGTATTCAGTTGAGGGGCTAGAATAACCGGGACTTAAATAGTAATCTGTAATACAAATTACTTAATGCGAATATCAAATACACATATTTTCGAATGGATTACATTTGTCAATGGCTCCAGTTTTTTCCCACTATCATGTATGTCAGTTCATTCGTAGGCTCTACCTATATGGTCGCATGCTAGCTTTAGCTTTAGACAGAGATAAAACAATAGAGAAGTAATTGTGCCACAATATTTGTACTCTGATAATTTTGTTGTTTCTGGTGGGGATTAACGTTGCCCTAAAGGATCATCTTGTTGCAAGGTAGACTGGTTTGAAAATCCGCAGCAGTGTTTCTGGATGGATTCTTTTGGTTTTTTCAAATATGGTTGACACACAACCATTTATCTGTTTATAACCCATCCAGATATTAGTGCCCCCCCCCCCCGGCACTTGTACAAAATAGCTTTGCTGTGAGGAACATCAAACGACTCTGTTACAGTATAGGTACTCATAAATCATGCTTTAGTGGCACCATCAGTTTCTCGCATTTTGGTCATGGAAATGTTAATCACAAGTTGAAGGTCTAAGAGAAATTAGTATATTTTACTAAATTAAAATGAAATATGTTTGTGGATCAAAAGATTCAACCACACTTTGAGGTTTCAAGTACTAGTATTAATAGTTTATTAATATGAGTAACTTGTGCAAATTTTATTGAGCAGCAACATCATGATATTTTAGCTCATCTGACTTGTAAGTCAATTAAGAGCTTAAAGGATGGATGGTAATCCGTCCTTTGTTGCCCGTACACTCATATATCACATTTCAAATTTCTCCAAAACCAAAGACCATATTCTCTTCAAGCTTGCTGGGGTGTACCTTGGGTAAGTCTGTACCAGGTTTGACCAAATGGTCAGGGACTTTTGGATTCTTTGCGTATTTCTATCTCCTTGTTTTACGGCGAAATCTTTCAAGATTCTTCGCCTCAGTAATAGCCGAGCCAATTGGTTGGGAATTACATAGAAATCCTCCTAGGACTCATAGACCTCAATCCTTAAATAAAGAATCTTCTCTGAAACTGCTATGCCAATAGTGTCGAAATTACATGGAAACACATCTGAGGACCAGGCCGTCTTGCGATTTTTTTTTCTGAATTTTTACCATTTTTAGTGTGTCAGAACTATTTCTTAATTCTTCCTCAAACCCGTGTCTGCGATGCTTTTAAAATTTGGTGGGATGTAG
Source organism: Hermodice carunculata (assembly GCA_964020975.1). Classification (NCBI taxonomy): domain Eukaryota; kingdom Metazoa; phylum Annelida; class Polychaeta; order Eunicida; family Amphinomidae; genus Hermodice; species Hermodice carunculata. The sequence continues at coordinate 81,735,511 of OZ026618.1, read as the reverse complement.
TTTGTGGAAGGGTCGGACGAAGTTGTTCACTATGTGATGATATTCCACATCTCTGATATCCAACGAATTAGGGGGGGTACTTAATATTTAATGCGTACAATTCCCTCAATTGCAACACATTTTGGTGGACTTTGGAATGGTAGGTCCCTTTTCTTACTACTGCAGAACAGTCTATCAGATTTTCGTCAAACTTGGTGGGGATGTACCTTAAGTAAGTCTTTACCTCGTTCATTGAAATGATCCATTTAAGTGACTTTTTCAAATTTTGGGGGGTTTCATCTTTTTGCTAAAATTGGAAAAACATACTCTGAAACTGGCTAGCCATCTGCTTGGAAACTGCATAAAAAAATATCTGCCAACAGCTAGACCTTAAGTTGCGCACCAGGCGGCGCTACCCTTTTTATATTCCTTTTTGCCCAATTTTTGCGAATTAAGGGTATTTTCGACTTCTCCAAAGGCGTTGCTGTGGTTTTGCTGAAACGTGGATATGTACAATGTAGCTTGAAGGAGGGGTAAACAAAGCGGTCATTAATAAGTGATCCTATGGATCCCCGATTTTTAACGAATGTTTCAATTCGAGTGCTTGTTGGTTAATACATTCATTTCTAGTGATAACTATGTACGTCAGTGGAGATTGCAAAGGAAATTCACATTTTTTACTTCTTAAGAAGGGTAACCTTGAACAGATTCACTTCAGATTTGTGGGTTTGTACTTTAGGCGGGTCTGTACTGTGGCGTACAGATAAAAGACACTATGGAACTACGTTGTCAGTTGACCTTTATTCCGCCATTCACTCTAGATGGTGAGAAAGATGCACTGCAAAGTACATAGCAAAATTCTTACAGTAATGTTCGGCGCGATGATGCGCGCTTCCGCAGAATACCCAATTTATCTAGAAAAACATACATATTCTTACTTACAGAACTTAGGGGTCTCGTGAGCCACCAAAGTCAAATCCATAGCACAATATAAGCTTATATTAGCAAGCTCGGTGCGGGCTACGCAGGAAACAGGATAAAGGACTGCACCGCAAACTGATTAGTCCATGTGAGCTCGCAGCGCCGAGTGGGGTGTGAAAAAAGCCGGGAAGGTCATTATATATCACCCTTCATCCGGGGTATTCAAAACGGACTTATGATTGGCCGAAGCCATAAAGAAAACTCGTTACATCGGGTAGCAGCAGGCAAGATAACATGTTAACCCGCAAAATGCGTAAAAGTATAGACCGTCACTGCCTGCCAAAATGTGCGCTTATAATGTTGAAATATGAGGAATGATTAATAAATACGCGCACAGCGAACTGTGTGCGACACTCCCCAGTCCTGAACACGTGATAATTGTTCTGAAGTAAATAAATATAATAAGAAGACCGCATGAATAAATGCACAATTTCCATACAAATATCAATTTCAATCATAACATAAATAATGCATGATAAGCGCTCTGTTTATAATAGAATCCAAACATGACACAATTTCCTTGAATCTATGTTATAAATATATATATATATATATATATATATATATATATATATATATATGTTGTATATTTTGGTGTATGCTTGCAGATTTATTTGGCCTTATTTTCGCCGTTTGCTAAATAGGGGGGAGCGCTCCTCAGCCACTCACAACATCACCTATGGCTACCAGGGCACAGAGGCCAGCTGCACGGAAAAAACATTTTCCGCCCAAACACAGCTAAGGGAATATTATGAATCCTTACTGGTGAACCTAAGGACTAGGCCTCTTCATATTACGAGACAACGACTCAGCAGATTAAAACTACCAAAGCAATATATTTCACCTAAGGAAAAACCTCACAACAACATCACAGTGCGTTTACATTACGCACCGTGAAAAATAGCAAATATCATATCAACATGTTGGATATAAAACACACCATATTGTGTATTATATAAATATCAAAATAGATAATTAATCGTCCAGTTCCAATCTCACAATTTGAGTAATAGGTCGTACGAACTTTGTCGTGCGAGTTCTGACACGCACAGACCTTACAACCCCGTCGGAGCTTGGATAAACATCCTCCACAATGGCAAGAGGCCAGTGGTTCCTGGGCAGCCCTACGTCAACCACCAGGACCAGCTCACCAGTCTTGATGTTCTTAGACTTAACATACCACTTTGTCCTCCTTTGCAACTGCGGAAGATATTCTTTCAGCGACCTTGCCCAGAATTCTGAAGCAAGGTGCTGAACAAACTTCCAGCGCGCTCTGTAGACGTCAGAGGCGCTACCTGTCCCGGGAGGCAAAGTGGAACCCTGCCGCAAAATTAGCAGATGGTTAGGTGTCAAGGGAGTCAGATCTTGCGGATCCTGACTGAGTTTTGTCAACGGGCGCCCATTTATGATGGCCTCAACCTCACAGAATGTAGTTGAGATAACCTCATCTGTGAGGTTACTATGCCCTCCGAGTATGGCCCTAAAAACTTTTTTGATGGTTCCGACCATACGTTTCCAAACGCCACCCATATGGGGGGCCAATGGGGGGTTGAAATGCCACTCAACATGCCGAGAAACGGCACAGTCCCTTGAAGTCGACTTTGAGTGCCTTACAAAGGCCTGGCAAAGTTCTTTCTCGCCTTTGATAAAGTTCCCGCCTCGATCTGAAAACACTTTTGATGGCAACGACCTTCGTGAAACGAACCGTCTAAAGGCGTTCACGAAGGCGTTGGCGTCCAGAGAATGCAACATTTCAATGTGAACAGCTCTCGTGTTAAAACACGTGAATATACATCCGTACCGTTTCCTTGTGGTTTGGAGCACCTTGCTCTCAAACGGTCCGAACGCGTCCAGCCCTGTATTAGTGAAGGGAGGGAGTCCAGTCTCTAAGCGTTCCGGAGGCAGATTAGCCATATATTGGGTCGACGTTCTGGCGTACATCTTTTTACAGAATACACAACGCTTCAAGACGCGTCTGATAAGAGTACGTGCTTTGACAATCCAACCCTTCTCCCTAATGAGACTGAGAGTCCACTCACATCCCACGTGCGCGGCTCCATGATATTTTCTAATTAAAGCCGGGATCGCAACGTGGTTATGAGGCAAAACGATGGGACAATTTCCAGTTCCACTTCCTACACGTAGGATTTGGTCGCTGTCTGAATACGGGCACAGAGTGAGCAGAGAACAAGAACGCTTCAGGTCATGACCCTTTGATAAGTCAGAAACCTCCTGATGATAAACAGAGCGTTGCACATGCCTGATTAAGATGACGCCTGTGCGGTCAAGCTCATGTACCTCCAGACAGCCACGTGAATCAGTGAGCCCGACTTTTGTCATGGTGAAGCGGCGAATCCAAGCAATGCTTTTAAGAATTTTGTCCCATGTTGAAAAGTGGACGCATATTTTCTCAACCCACGATATATGAGTCTCATCAACAGTAGTAGAGTGGACTGGCTTCGCCTTGGGGTCGTCCTCCGGCTAGCTGTTCACTTCAGCCATGGGAAGCTTCCAGGAAGGTGTGTGCACATTTAACCACGACGGGCCATGCTTCCACAACTCAACAGTGTTAGATTTTACATCATTACCTGGGCGAGTCAAGAGATCAGCTGGATTGCCAGCAGAATCAACGTGTCGCCAGTCTGAAGGTGCCGTCAGTTGTCTTATAACAGCAACTCTGTTCTCGACCAAAGTACGGAACCTACGTACTTCATTTGTGATATATCCTAGGATAATCATGGAATCCGTCCACAAAAATACGGGAACAGAAGATAAATCCAATTCTGAACGTAAGATGGACAATATTTTGGCAGCTTTGACCGCAGCCTGTAACTCAAGCCTGGGTATGGTGCAACCCTTAATAGGCGCGACATGACTCTTACTCATGATGAGCCTGCATGTTACCTCACCTTGGATATTAATACATTTGAGAAACGCACATGTGCCGTATGAAAAGGTCGCGGCATCCGCGAAGATATGATATTCACAATACCCTTGATCCCGTGCTACAGGTTTTACACACCTGTCAAAACTCAAGTCACGTAGTTTGTTGAGACTCTGCACCCAGGCAAACCATTTCCCACACATTTGAGCGGGAACTTCCTCGTCCCAGGATAATTTTGGACGAGTGGCTTCTTGAAAAAGCAGTTTACCCTGTAACAACTACGGCGCGATGAGCCCCAGAGGATCATAACATGTAGAAATGAAACTCAACATGAAACGCCTCGTGACGTCACGATCCGGCAAATCACGGATGGTAAAGGAAAAGGTGTCTTCGTGGTTGTTCCACCTCATACCAAGCGTCTTCCCCACAGAATCAGGAGAAAATTCACGGACCTCCTTGGCATGAAAACACACCGGAATCTCCTCAAGTAATTGTTGATCATTGACAGCAAACTTTGTCATTTTAAAACCACCAGTCTCCAAATCTGCTGGAACACCAATGACGATTTTACGCACCTGCGATCGAGTTTCAACAGAAGTGGCAAGATCATCTACATATATATCATTCAATATTGTATCCTTTATCAAAGCATCCACATGAGGATTGTCATAGACAGTCCTACGTAAAGCATAGGTACTTGAACTGGCGCACCACTAGCCCCATTTCTGAGGTATCGACGGTGTTGTTTTGATATGGGCACCATCTCCGCCTCATAAAAGGTTATGCATTTCACGCAGACCTCTCAATAAATACCTCAATTGCACGATATGCATAAATGTTCCTGTCCAGTGTCTCATATATATGGGTTCCTTGAGAGTCTGTGTCATTCATGTTGCATTTTGGTAAAGTTTCATGACAGAGGGAATAAGATATTGACTTCGTTTTGAGCGCCGCTGATAGAATTCCGACCCCCAATCGTGACCGCTGCCATTGTCGTGCGAGAATAAAGTTTGAGCGTGCGATATTGAATGGTTTTGCGCATGTGTGACACAAATGCATGTCCTCACCCACAGAAAAATTCAGCAATGTGCAACGAGAACACATGCAAATGTTTATTTGGGTCACGCACGCGCAAGCTTAATTCTTGCATGGCAATGGCAGCGGTCACGATTTTGAGTCAATATCTTATTCCCTCTGTCATGAAACTTTACCAATATGCAACATGAATGACACAGACTCTCAAGGAACCCATATATATGAGACACTGGACAGGAACATTTATGCATATCGTGCAATTGAGGTATTTATTGAGAGGTCTGCGTGAAATGCATAACCTTTTATGAGGCGGAGATGGTGCCCATATCAAAACAACACCGTTGATGCCTCAGAAATGGGGCTAGCGCACCACACACCGCCAAATAAATGTGTGGACATGCGCAGATGGATCAAATTACCATCTTTGCACCACAAGAAACGCAATGCGTCACGTTGACGCAGTGGTATTTTTATCTGGGAGTACATTTGAGTTATGTCATTGACAATAGAATATGTGTGTAAACGAAACCTCAACAATACATGAAGAAGCTTGTTTATCAAGTCAGGGCCCTGATGACACCGATCGTTCAATGACTGGCCCTCATATGTAGAAGCACAATCATAAACAAACCTGAGTTTACCCGGCTTGCTAGGGTTAAGAACACAGTGATGCGGTAGATACCATACACGAGATACATTCTGCATAGAATCAACAGGTACGACCTCAGCATATCCCTCATCGAGAAGTTTGGTGATTTCCTGGTCATATTTATCATACAAGTCTTCCTTATGCAAATGCTTAACTAAATTGTCAAGACGTTTTTTTGCAATGTGATAATTATTAAGAAGCTTCTCCTCAGGATCTTTCCAGGGAATCGGCAACTCATAATGGCCGTCTACTTTGGTACATGTATAATCCCAAAGGTCAATAACCTTCTTGTCAGCAATAGACATTATTTTGCTATTCATGCCTTCATTTTCTAGCTCCCATAGGCGGTGTACACAGGAATCTGGACTTTTATTCAATGGCATATATTCAGCCTCAGGCATATATTCAGCCTCATCCAACTTTGATACTGTTGATATGTAGTTGCATACAACCACATGACTGACCTTAGATTTTATAGCTCTACCGTTAAGTGCCCAGCCAAATTTATATCTAATGGCATACGGCTCACCTGGCTTGCCCATGCGCGCCTCTAGTGGGAATAGTGCATCAGCAAAATCTTGACCAATAAGAATGTCAACCTTCCGACAATCTATATTTGCACTCAAATCCAGACCCTCCAAATAGAGATACATGGATTGGTCAAGCGATGCAGAGACAATAGGTGTCTCATTCACCACCTTGACGCCAGACATATGTATTTTCTCGCCGCCTGCTGATAAAGTAAACGCCACATGTGACGATTTTGAAGCAGCGGTGCCGGCCATAGTTTTTAGAGTGAAGTGTGTTGTAGGACCTGTTAAAACTTATCTGTTGGCAAGCTCTTTGGTGCAAAAAGAATTGCTAGAAAATGTGTCCAAAGCCACATTTACCCAAGATTTGCCTACAACACACGCTTTACCAATAGGCATATTTGTTTCTCCAGCACTTATTGCATGTGTAAGATGGGATTTGTCAACGTGCAGGAAGGCACTATGTTTCTCTTGACACACGTAGCAGCGGCTGCTGCTTTGACACTGATCAACAGTGTGTGTATCACGCAGGCAATTTGAACATAAGTTCTTATTTGCGACAAGTGCAACACGGTCAACCACAGATAAACATTTGAAGTCAGGACAACGTGATAAATTGTGAGGGGAATCACACATAGGGCATACAAACCTGTTCCGCCTCTGTGCCCCGGCCTCCATAGGTGGTGCTCTGTTTACACTGTTACCATCATGACCTCTATTACCCTTTTGTTTATGCTTACTAAACCCCCAGGGATCTGTGTAGCAGCAGCAGCAATTTGTTTTTTATGCTGTTTAGAGCGCTTGGGAAACTGCCTCAGTTCCACAAATTGGATCATTTAACTCCTCAGCGACCAGTTTCACAAAGTCCACCAAATCAGTAAACTTCAAGTACTCTCCTGACTTTTGTTTATGTTTCAACTCCTGCTTGCGCCACCTATTCTGTACAAAATTTGGAAAACGCGCCACAATGTCAAAAATGATCACCTGGGCCCGTATGCATAAAGGAGGTGCAACTTACCCATGGTATAAGTATAACTTAAAACAGTTTTAGTTACCCCTCAGTTCATGGTATAAAAATATTGGTATGATAAAAGCTGGTGGTGTAGTTATAACTAATCCATGGGGCAGTTACGCCACTGTTTAACTCGAGACCTTGATACAAATTTTAACCCCCTTTCCTGACACTGGCCAGCTGACCTGTCCTTAGTGAGCACAGTGAGGACAGTCGTGTGACTGCTGTCCCCTTTTATTGACAGATTGCATTAAGTGACGAGGGGGGCAACGGGCTTCAGATTTATGTTTGTCAAAATGAAATTGAGTGTACACACAGTGGTCAATAATGGAAATATTACTAATTTTATATCGGTGCATGATAAACAATAAACCTGAAAATATGTCTGTGTATCCATACCATGATGATGTAAGTGATCACTAAAGTTTCAATAGAACATTAAAATTTCTATCTACCCCATATAACCCCCTTTTTCCAAGTCCAGCCACAACAACCATGGCTGCACAAGGCCTGGACAGCAAAGCCAAAAAGAGGAGGAGGGGAATTGACAACATGACAAAAAAGAACGTTGTGTAGCTATGCCCCACTGCTATCCCTTTGTTAGCAGCATATTGTAAAAAGTATTCAAATAGATATTTGCAATGTATACATTCTTAAACAAGTAATGGTCAGTGATGATTGTGGAAAAGGCAAAAATTCTGATCCTGCTATTAATTGTCTCATTAACAACAGTTCGTTTGATCAGAAAATGCACTTCTGTGAATGACCTTTCATCAAATGTATACTTTGCATATGTTTTGTATGCGCACTATTTACCCTCGGCAAATAAAGTGCCGGAGAGTGTTGTCGTCAGTTGCGTCGTCCATCCGTCCGTCCTGTCAACGTTGCCGCGACATCTAAAAAATATTGACCACACCTTTCCCAAATTTTTGTCAGAGATGCACCTGATGGTGGACCAGGTTCCAATTTAAAACTAGCTTCCTCTTTGTATTTATAAACTTCTTATGAAACTTTAAAGTATTTATCTTTTAGGCCGTCTGAGTGGTGCACATGGGGACGACGTTATCATAATATCTCAACAAGGATCCAACGCAGCTTCCCCAATTTTTTTTTCACAGATGCCCATCATGATGGACCACATTCCTATTGAAAACCAACTTCTTATTCTTATTTTTATACTTGTTGTGAAACTTTTGAAGTGTTTATTTGATGGCAGACTGGGTGACGCACAGTACAGTGGTCTATGTCACCAGAACTTGCCCCAAGAACATTCAAAAGTGCTCCTTCATTTCACAGACAATAATATGGAAATTGTATGTATATTATTCTTCTGCGAAGTCTAAAAAAATATGCACAATTGAAGAAACAAATTGTGGGCGCCGAGAGTAATCCGTTCTCTGAACGCTATTTTTATTTTATGGAGCCGGAAAAGAGATATTTGCACTGATTATACTGTTGCATAACAAGACCGCCTGAAGCAAATGACAGCCTTATTAATGCAGACCCTTCAGTCAATGTTTCGTATTGAAGGTGTCTTGTTTTTCTTTGTTTTTGTTGAATGTGTAGACTGTAGACTCTAGTGTTAAAAATGTTTTTCATTCTACAGCAAAGAATCTAATATTATTACAAAAGATTTGAGGAAATGTCACACATTTCGCAATAATATCAGAAACATTGTTCAAGAAGGAATAGTATGCTAACATTTAGAATATATCAACGGGGGCAAGGTCATTTTATGGTTCAAGTATTTGAAATTCATTTTGTCAAACAGTTTGCTTTGATCATTCATATGAGTGAAGACATAATATGTGTTTTATATGTTGCATCAACCGTATGAAACTTAGTCAGACCGGTCTGCTCGTCTGTCCGTCCCTGCGTAGGGCCTAGTCTGTACCATATTTCCTATACCCTTGGGATCACACTGACCTAATTTTGCGTGTAGACACTTCCTTGAATAGAAGAGTGTCATGTGCCAAAATGTGGTCACTGTGACGTATTTCTCGATCTGTCACCCCACAAGAAGTTTCGGCTTGTGCGAGCCATATTTCTTAACTGTACTTAAAAGACATGTAACGCACAACTTAACAATCAAATTACATTTAGCCGGACAGAGAAACTAGGTAACGGGCAAATTTTAATAAAAAATTATTGAACATTCCAGTAAATTTATTTGTTAACAAAATCTTGCCAGAAAGCCTCCATCTTGTACATGTTTATAAAAAGTAACTTTTGACATGCAATATAAGAAACGCATTTAACTTATCTGAAACAAACCTCACCTCTTTCGAACACAACTTTTAATGTATGTTTATATGTATTTATTTAAACCATTGGACAAAACAAAATACGCAGCCTGGGCCTGATTTGGATGCAAAATATTTTATTGGAAACTTGTTCTTGCGCTGATCAAGGCACACAAGAAAGCACAATTCTTTTACTTTCATTAAAAATTTGCTTTAAATGGAAACAGAATCAAACTAAGATTTTAACTTAGCCGGATTTAACAAGTGGAAGTCATTATAAATATCATGTAACTGTTAAAATACCTGACCATTCACTAAATATTTTATTGTCTGCAAAGAGGACCAAGTTCCGGCTAACTTGGAGCAAGGGTGTAGAGTATAAGGCATGGTCTAGGTAAAATCATATGAGGGGTCAAAGGTAAAGGTAATAGTGACCCAATGCACGACACAGGCATATCCCGTGAAATATACAGCAGCGAAACGGCCTTGGATTAGGTATTATGGAACACGATTGAAATATTCCCGCGTTTCGAAGTACAGCGGGAATTATTTTTTCTGAATGTGTTACGCAATAAAGTAGCTTACGTGACGGAAAAGGGGTGAAGTAAGAAGAGGGAGTATGGAGCATGGTCACGTGGTCTGGTTTTTTTTGGGGGGGGGGGGGCGGGGGCGGTTGCAATGCAGGTATTCAGTCACTCTGGCTCAGACCTTCAATATATACACTCGAAATTTATAAACGATTTCAATTTTAAAGGAAGTTTCTGCAACGAGTTTTGTTAATTTATTTATTTTATTTATTATCATTGTTATTATTATTATTATTATTATTATTATTATTATTATTATTATTATTATTATTATTATTATTATTATTATTATTATTATTATTATTATTATTATTATTATTTGAGGTGGAGTTCGGCATCCTACTCCCGAGGTTAACGTTACATGCGCCAAACACAGGTTCCCAGAATCGTTAAGCCAAATAATATAATTCTAAAGGTTTTATCTCTGGTTTTTCCTGGGCGGCTACATTGACCAATAAAGGGTAACATTTATTGACGTTTGTTTTTCTATGCATTTGATTAAGACATACATGGTTTCCAAGTGTAGTAAGACGGAACTTGGTTTGCTTTGCAGGCAATAAAACATTTAGTTTCACGCAAACTGTCAGTCATTGTTTTTCATACTAGTAATGGATACAGTGTGGATTTCTGTAATAACAGTATTTTCATGTGTAGATTTGCAGTAGAGAAAACACATTTAATATTCAGATAGTGCGTACATTTGGCATGTTTGACTAATGTACACAGTACAATTTTGTTTATTAATGGTAACAGCACAAGGCATGTGAAATATGACTTCCACTGGGACTTACACCTCCGTTAAACTATCCCCCTGGCAGGTTTAGAGATCTAGGGTAGTTTAAGGCCATTTACACCATGGATTAAGCTGTACTTCTTTCTTGCATACGGATTCTTAAACCTGGTGTAACTTTACACCAGGGGTAACTTTGCAACACCTTTATGCATACGGATTAGACTTTACACCATGGTTGTTCCCTGGAATAAGCTAAACCACAGCTAAACCACCTTTATGCATACGGGCCCAGGGCATTAACATCGCTGACTGCGTCCAACTTTTGTAATATTTCCTTAGCATTGCGCAACTCATGACTAAACTGCCTAATTTCTGTTGCAGTTTTGACAGGCGTGGTTTTTCTAAGATTTTTCACTAACGATTCCACAATATAATGCTTTAGAACCGTACAGTTGCTGCAAAATATCACGGGCACGCTTGTAACCATCAGCGCCACCTACAATTTGAGTACCTTGAATGGCCAAAAACGCGTCGCCAGATGTATATTGTAATACGCGAGCGAGACGCGCATCATCGTCAACCGAGAGCTTTTCCACATTTATCTCGAAAGATCTCATAAATGAATGGAATTTTAATGGATCACCATCAAAAGTTTCGAGCTCCAATTTTGGCAAACTCAACAATCTTACCATATCAGCTTGCATTTGCTCTGCTTTAGGGTCAGGTTTTTTGGTCACATTTTCTTTGATATACACCTGCACACGTGATAGCACATCTAAATAATTACTCTCTGAAGCCAGGTAGTACTTCTGGTTCTCTATTTCTCTCTCTCCGGCCTCATCCAAAGCAGTCACCTTATCATGTTTGGCTGCAAACTCGTCAAATACACTGTTCAAAGAATTCACCTGCTCAGTTAAACTAGCAGTATCTACTTCACTAATGAGATCTCTAGACAGGCGGTTACATGCCTTAGTCAATTTAGACTTGGCCGTACGTCAGGCCTCTTTTGCCTCAAGTAAAGACATATTTGCAAAATTTGAATAATACATCACTAAAAATGACTGCGCTATGGATAACACCAAAAGAAACAGTAGAAAATAACAGAAGATACCACTTGCCTTCATGAGATACCACTTGAAATATTCCTTCCCAAAGAAAGTTTTCACTGCAATATGATGACACTCTGTGGGGTCTTCAGCAGAATGTTCCGTGCACACACACACGCTGGAAGCGCTGTAATTTTATATCACTCCGTCACGGCACTATATAATATGCAATATATGAATAATTTGCTATAATAAACGTAGCAGAGACATACAAGTTGCACAGCAATGTATCTTCCGTCAACAGCTTGTCACACGGCACAGGTAACGCGCTAACATATAACGCGATGCTCCCCGCAATATACGGCTCAGGTGGGACTCTATGCAAATATAAAACACTGCCCGACCACCAATGCAGCCGTCAACACATTGCTTGGCAAACAGCTTGCCCAACTCACGGGCACACCTCGAGGTAAGTATGGTGCAAATGAACTGGTACCGCTAAGAAATTCACACAAGCGGGAGACGTGACATGTAGTCCCCGGCCAAAAGCACCTGGCTAACGGCACACACCACGGGCGATAGATATAATACGCGGCGCCGTCGATAATGTGTATTGGCGGGAGATACAGCAAGCAATCCCCGGTCAAATGTAACTGGCTAGCGGCACCTCGTCAGGTGAGTCCCGGCACGGGCGTGACACCAACACGTGGCGTGATCAACTGATTGTCTCACTATGCGAGTCCACCCGCTGTTAACATCAGCATACAAAGCAGTACAAATGCCAGATAAGTAATCAGGAGCAGAAATCTCCAATAGTCAGTGGGTTGTATTTCATATCATAGTTCCGGACAAAACGGGACAGAACATGACGGGACGAGACACCACAGACAACACGGCGACGTCCAGTATTATTCCATGTTAAGTCTCTTCCTCATTGAAAATGTTCGTCCTGCGCCCCCCCCGGACCGGGCGAGCGTCCATCTGCCGAACGTTGGTAGTTCTTGCATAATTGTGGCGTACAGATAAAAGACACTTTGGAACTACGTTGTCAGTTGCCCTTTATTCCGCCATTCGCTCTAGATGGTGAGAGAGATGCACTCGTTTTAAATACACATTTATATTTATATTTGATACATATGTATTTCACAAATACTACCACGCATGCACAAAATTACGAATACACGTTTAAACACAAACAACGTGTATTTGACCAATATAAAGTTACATGAAATATTTAATATTTAAAACATTTAATACACAGAATATATAATTACAATCTGACTATTTCAACGTATCAAAAACCATTAGAGGCAATAATACGAAGAAGCCAGTTTGTAATGATAATTTCGTGTGGAATTTACTGTAAATTTATAACAAATATTCTCCACGTAAATCTACGTGTTTACGCGCTATATAATGTAGAAATTAAACCCACACGATAAATAAATATGCTCGCGGCGCGATGATGCGCGCTTCTGCATATCTAGAAAAACATACATATCAATCCATAGCACAATATAAGCGGATATTAGCAAGCTCGGTCCGGGGTACGCAGGAAACAGGATACATGACTGCACCGCAAACTGATACACGTAGCCCAATATTCAAATGGGTCCCTTAGTTTAAGTTTGGTCATTTTTAAAGTGTGTGTGTCGACACACACTTTTCTGTTTTTCTAGGAATTCTTTATTAAAGTGTGTGTGTCAGCACACACTTTTCTGTTTTTCTAGGAATTCTTTATTTCTTTCTTTGTTTCTTTCTTTCTTCTTTCTTTCTTTCTTTCTTTCTTTCTTTACAGGCAAATTTGTCCGACATTTCATTTGAAAAGTATTATATGTAGAAACTCCAAACTTGGCACAATTATACTTCTATGGATAAAGTCTGGCCTTTTTATAATGAGAGGTCATGCTTTTCAAAATTATGCAAATGAGGGCTAATTAAAGTTTTAAATCTTCAATATCTTCTATACTATACAGTGCATTCCACCTAACTTGAGCTCTGGGGGCCGTCTCATTAGTTGTGACCACAGTACTGGTGGGCCAAACAGCCTATCACTGACCTCTTTGCCCTGCCACTCAACCTGGCTGCTATAATTAGTGGTGTTTGTAAACAGGTCCTCATGGGTGCTGCTGTAGACATTTATATGGGTTTTATTTTCACTTTTGTAGCGTCAAATAATTGGATTTTTTACAAAATGATCCGCCTAAAGGGACACCATTTTACTGTGGAGCTGGCCCTGTTATGTGTCTGCCACCCCACCAAACACACATGACCAGTGACAGTGAATGATTGGTATCAAATGGCCAGCTTGTTCCAAAGTCCTGGCAAGAGTAACCACATCAAAATAAACCCTACCCTTTCTTCCTTAAGTTTGTGTGTATTTTATTACCCCCCGATAGATTTCACTCATAATCCACAGCCTTTATCAACATCGTAAGACCTGTGGGACATTTTTACAGGGGTGATTTAGACAAAGCAAGTAGCCAAGAAGAGGCAACTGGAAACTGTGCGACGCGTTTCGATCTGTCTAGGTCTCATCAGGCACTGGCAGGGATTAAAAAATGTGCCATATATAGTTAGGGGTAACAAATGCATTGCTAAATTTTTACAGGGGTGTCACATCTCAAGTAAACTGCAAACAAGCCATAATCCTGGTATATATTTTACAAGATTTGACATCAAAATGACCCTTTGAAAATGAGGCATCCCTTGACTCATTCAGCACAGAAGTCTTCATTTACTGTCAGTAAAATTTGTATCAAAGAGATATACTCAGTATTCTTATGTTTTAAATTAGGGGGTTCTGATTTAAAAATTTCTGACAATCATAATAGAATATAATATCTGCTCATGATTTGTGAGATTCTGACCTTTTTTATTTGTTTCACACATTGTATTAGCAATGCAAATTTGAAAGAATTAGCAAAGAGCATATCCTTTGGGTTCATCACTGAATGAGTTAATTTTGTCATATAAACATTGGCTGCATTGATTGTATAGCTATGTCTGTTTGGTAATTTAATTTTTATATTTACATTTAACATCAATTTCTATTGACATAAGAGTAAGTATTATCATTGATAGTTGATTTAAAATCGTTTTTAGCTTGTTAATTAACAAAAAATCGCCTTTTTGTTTACTAGTGGGAGGAGCCAAGTAGGCGGGGCTACTACATTAGCCATCAGTTGTCAAGGCAACTCCTGGAACACAAAACTAGGAAAAAAATAGTTCTGAATAACACAACAACTTTATTTCAATAAAGCTTGCAAAACCGGTAAAAGAAAACATTTAGGCAAGTTTTGACGAGTAGATATGCAATTCTTGATCATCTGATACCGTCTTCCCATTATGCTTAGGCCTATGAATCAAACGCATCGAAGGCGCTAACAATTGGGAAGTGAAAATAGTCCCAGGCCAAGCATGAGGATATTATTGCGCAGCACGTTGGTTGCACGAGATGCTCTAGTGTAACCATTGTCTCATCAACTACACTACCGTTCCTATTCTTTCAATGCTAACAAAAATAACAAATGTAAATATAAGTTAATGTTTTCTTTCTGGACACCAGTCAGTTCAGTGGCTCTTAAAGAAAACATTTTGGGCTACATTATTTATATACAATTACACAGTCCAGGAAATGCTCAAGATCCCTGCTCATGCATTCTACCATTAAAGTGTGTGTGTGTCAACACACACTTTCTTTCTTTCTTTCTTTCTTTCTTTCTTTCTTTCTTTCTTTCTTTCTTTCTTTCTTTCTTTCTTTCTTTCTTTCTTTCTTTCTTTCTTTCTTTCTTTCTTTCTTTCTTTCTCTTTCTCTCCCTCCCTCCCTCCCTCCCTCCCTTCCTTCCTTCTTTCTTTCTTTCTTTCTTTCTTTCTTTCTTTCTTTTTTTTCTGAATTTGAAATTTTCAATCTTGAATATCTTCAACAGTATAATAGAGTTGTCATTCCAACTTCTACTATGGGGTTGTTGACCATTGCCCCCTAATCACCTAATGAATTAAAAATAAAAGTTGTATCAATTTAAATTATGTAGAAGGACCATTAGAACTTTTATATCTTGAATAACTTCAAAGCTATAATAGATAGAGATGCCATTCCAACTTCTACTCCTGTTTTATGGAATTGTTGTACTTGCCATGGCAATATGCTTTGAAGACACACACACTGATTTGCTATGCAGCAAATCATCTTTCCTAGTTTCTTTCTTTCTTTCTTTCTTCTTTCTTTCTTTCTTTACAGGCAAATTTGTCCGACATTTCATTTGAAAAGTATTACACGTAGAAACTCCAAACTTGGCACAATTATACTTCTATAGATAAAGTCTGGCCTTTTCATAATGAGAGGTCATGCTTTTCAAAATTATGCAAATGAGGGCTAATTAAAGTTTTAAATCTTCAATATCTTCGATACTATAGTAGATGTGGTTCCGAGTGTATAGGAGTTTGATCATAGCAAGCTAAAGGTCATCTTAAATGTCAAGGTCATGTCAAGGTCAAAGGTCATGTCAAGGTCAAAGGTCATGTCAAGGTCAAAGTTCAATTTTAACCCAAAATGTCATTTTTGAGGTCAAGGTTCGCATCGGGTAGAGGTCATATCAAGGCCAAAGGTCATTTCAAGGTCAAAGGCCACTTTCCATGGTTAAGTTGATGCTGTTTCCATTTAAAGCAAATTTTTAATGAAAGTAAAAGAATTGTGCTTTTTTGTGTGCCTTGATCAGCGCAGAACAAGTTTCCAATAAAATATTTTGCATCCAAATCAGGCCCAGGCTGCGTATTTTGTTTTGTCCAATGGTTTAAACAAATACATATAAACATACATTAAAAGTTGTGTTCGAAAGAGGTGAGGTTTGTTTCAGATAAGTTAAATGCGTTTCGTATATTGCATGTCAAAAGTTACTTTTTATAAACATGTACAAGATGGAGGCTTTCTGGCAAGATTTTGTTAACAAATAAATTTACTGGAATGTTCAATAATTTTTTATTAAAATTTGCCCGTTACCTAGTTTCTCTGTCCGGCTAAATGTAATTTGATTGTTAAATTGTGCGTTACATGTCTTTTAAGTACAGTTAAGAAATATGGCTTGCACAAGCCGAAACTTCTTGTGGGGTGACAGATCGAGAAACACGTCACAGTGACCACATTTTGTACATGACACTCTTCTATTCAAGGAAGTGTCTACACGCAAAATTAGGTCAGTGTGATCCCAAGGGTATAGGAAATATGGTACAGTTGATATATTCTAAATGTTAGCATACTATTCCTTCTTGAACAATGTTTCTGATATTATTGCGAAATGTGTGACATTTCCTCAAATCTTTTGTAATAATATGAGAATCTTTGCTGTAGAATGAAAAACATTTTTAACACTAGAGTCTACAGTCTACACATTCAACAAAAACAAAGAAAAACAAGACATCTTCAATACGAAACATTGACTGAAGGGTCTGCATTAATAAGGCTGTCATTTGCTTCAGGCGGTCTTGTGATGCCACAGTATAATCAGTGCAAATATCTCTTTTCCGGCTCCATAAAATAAAAATAGCGTTCAGAGAACGGATTACTCTCGGCGCCCACAATTTGTTTCCTCAATTGTGCATATTTTTTTAGACTTCGCAGAAGAATAATATACATACAATTTCCATATTATTGTCTGTGAAATGAAGGAGCACTTTTGAATGTTCTTGGGGCAAGTTCTGGTGACATAGACCACTGTACTGTGCGTCACCAAGTCTGCCGTCAAATAAACACTTCAAAAGTTTCACAACAAGTATAAAAATAAGAATAAGAAGTTGGTTTTCAATAGGAATGTGGACCATCATGATGGGCATCTGTGAAAAAAAATTGGGGAAGCTGCGTTGGATCCTTCTTGAGATATTATGATAACGTCGTCCCCATGTGCACCACTCAGACGGCCTAAAAGATAAATACTTTAAAGTTTCATAAGAAGTTTATAAATACAAAGAGGAAGCTAGTTTTAAATTGGAACCTGGTCCACCATAAGGTGCATCTCTGACAAAAATTTGAGAAAGGTGTGGTCAATATTTTTTGGATATCGCGGCAACGTTGACAGGACGGACGGATGGACGACGCAACTGACGACAATACTCTCCGGCACTTTATTTGCCGAGGGTAAATAGTGCGCATACAAAACATATGCAAAGTATACATTTGATGAAAGGTCATTCACAGAAGTGCATTTTCGGATCAAACGAACTGTTGTTAATGAGACAATTCATAGCAGGATCAGAATTTTTGCCTTTTCCACAATCATTACTGACCATTACTTGTTTAAAAATGTATACATTGCAAATATCTATTTGAATACTTTTTACAATATGCTGCTAACAAAGGGATAGCAGTGGGGCATAGCTACACAACGTTCTTTTTTGTCATGTTGTCAATTCCCCTCCTCCTCTTTTTGGCTTTGCTGTCCAGGCCTTGTGCAGCCATGGTTGTTGTGGCTGGATTTGGAAAAAGGGCGTTATATGGGGTAGATAGAAATTTTAATGTTCTATTGAAACTCTAGTGATCACTTACATCATCATGGTATGGATACACAGACATATTTTCAGGTTTATTGTTTATCATGCACCGATATAAAATTAGTAATATTTCCATTATTGACCACTGTGTGTACACTCAATTTCATTTTGACAAACATAAATCTGAAGCCCGTTGCCCCCCTCGTCACTTAATGCAATCTGTCAATAAAAGGGGACAGCAGTCACACGACTGTCCTCACTGTGCTCACTAAGGACAGGTCAGCTGGCCAGTGTCAGGAAAGGAGGTTAAAATTTGTATCAAGGTCTCCAGTTAAACAGTGGCGTAACTGCCCCATGGATTAGTTACCCCGGTTATAACTACACCACCAGCTTTTATCATACCAATTTTCTTATACCATGAACTGAGGGGTAACTAAAACTGTTTTAAGTTATACTTATACCATGGGTAAGTTGCACCTCCTTTATGCATACGGGCCCAGGTGATCATTTTTGACATTGTGGCGCGTTTTCCAAATTTTGTGCAGAATAGGTGGCGCAAGCAGGAGTTGAAACATAAACAAAAGTCAGGAGAGTACTTAAAGATTACTGATTTGGTGGACTTTGTGAAACTGGTCGCTGAGGAGTTAAATGATCCAATTTGTGGAACTGAGGCAGTTTCCGAGCGCTCTAAACAGCATAAAAAACAAATTGCTGCTGCTGCTAGACAGATCCCTTGGGGGTCTAGTAAGCATAAACAAAAGGGTAATAGAGGTCATGATGGTAACAGTGTAAACAGAGCACCACCTATGGAGGCCGGGGCACAGAGGCGGAACAGGTTTGTATGCCCTATGTGTGATTCCCCTCACAATTTATCACGTTGTCCTGACTTCAAATGTTTATCTGTGGTTGACCGTGTTGCACTTGTCGCAAATAAGAACTTATGTTCAAATTGCCTGCGTGATACACACACTGTTGATCAGTGTCAAAGCAGCAGCCGCTGCTACGTGTGTCAAGAGAAACATAGTGCCTTCCTGCACGTTGACAAATCCCATCTTACACATGCAATAAGTGCTGGAGAAACAAATATGCCTATTGGTAAAGCGTGTGTTGCAGGCAAATCTTGGGTAAATGTGGCTTTGGACACATTTTCTAGCAATTCTTTTGAAGAGCTTGCCGACAGATAAGTTTTAACAGGTCCTACAACACACTTCACTCTAAAAACTATGGCCGGCACCGCTGCTTCAAAATCGTCACATGTGGCGTTTACTTTATCAGCAGGCAGCGAGAAAATACATATGTCTCGCGTCAAGGTGGTGAATGAGACACCTATTGTCTCTGCATCGCTTGACCAATCCATGTATCCCTATTTGGAGGGTCTGGATTTGAGTGCAAATATAGATTGTTGGAAGGTTGACATTCTTATTGGTCAAGATTTTGTTGATGCACTATTCCCACTAGAGGCACGCAGGGGCAAGCCAGGTGAGCCGTATGCCATTAGATATAAATTTGGCTGGGCACTTAACGGTAGAGCTATAAAATCTAAGGTCAGTCATGTGGTTGTATGCAACTACATATTAACAGTATCAAAGTTGGATGAGGCTGAATATATGCCTGAGGCTGAATATATGCCACTGAATAAAAGTCCAGATTCCTGTGTACACCGCCTATGGGAGCTAGAAAATGAAGGCATGAATAGCAAAATAATGTCTATTGCTGACAAGAAGGTTATTGACCTTTGGGATTATACATGTACCAAAGTAGACGGCCATTATGAGTTGCCGATTCCCTGGAAAGATCCTGAGGAGAAGCTTCTTAATAATTATCACATTGCAAAAAAAAACGTCTTGACAATTTAGTTAAGCATTTGCATAGGGAAGACTTGTATGATAAATATGACCAGGAAATCACCAAACTTCTCGATGAGGGATATGCTGAGGTCGTACCTGTTGATTCTATGCAGAATGCATCTCGTGTATGGTATCTACCGCATCACTGTGTTCTTAACCCTAGCAAGCCGGGTAAACTCAGGTTTGTTTATGATTGTGCTTCTACATATGAGGGCCAGTCATTGAACGATCGGTGTCATCAGGGCCCTGACTTGATAAACAAGCCTCTTCATGTATTGTTGAGGTTTTCGTTTACACACATATTCTATTGTCAATGACATAACTCAAACGTAATCCCAGATAAAAATTCCTCTCAAGGAACCGATATATATGAGACACTGGACAGGAACATTTATGCATATCGTGCAATTGAGGTATTTATTGAGAGGTCTGCGTGAAATGCATAACCTTTTATGAGGCGGAGATGGTGCCCATATCAAAACAACACCGTCGATGCCTCAGAAATGGGGCTAGTGGTGCGCCAGTTCAAGTACCTATGCTTTACGTAGGACTGTCTATGACAATCCTCATGTGGATGCTTTGATAAAGGATACAATTTTGAATGATATATATGTAGATGATCTTGCCACTTCTGTTGAGACTAGATCGCAGGTGTGTAAAATCGTCATTGGTGTTCCAGCAGTTTTGAAGACTGTTGGTTTTGAAATGACAAAGTTTGCTGTCAATGATCAACAATTACTTGAGGACATTCAGGTGTGTTTTCGTCCCAAGGAGGTCCGTGAATTTTCTCCTGATTCTGTGGGGAAGACGCTTGGTATGAGGTGGAACATCCACGAAGACACCTTTTCCTTTACCATCCGTGATTTGCCGGATCGTGACGTCACGAGGCGTTCCATGTTGAGTTTCATTTCTACATTTTATGATCCTCTGGGGCTCATCGCGCCGTAGTTGTTACAGGGTAAACTGCTTTTTCAAGAAGCCACTCGTCCAAAATTATCCTGGGACGAGGAAGTTCCCGCTCAAATGTGTGGGAAATGGTTTGCCTGGGTGCAGAGTCTCAACAAACTACGTGACTTGAGTTTTGACAGGTGTGTAAAACCTGTAGCACGGGATCAAGGGTATTATGAATATCATATCTTCGCGGATGCCGCGACCTTTTCATACGGCACATGTGCGTTTCTCAAATGTATTAATATCCAAGGTGAGGTAACATGCAGGCTCATCATGAGTAAGAGTCATGTCGCGCCTATTAAGGGTTGCGCCATACCCAGGCTTGAGTTACAGGCTGCGGTCAAAGCTGCCAAAATATTGTCCATCTTAGGTTCAGAATTGGATTTATCTTCTGTTCCCGTATTTTTGTGGACGGATTCCATGATTATCCTAGGATATATCACAAATGAAGTACGTAGGTTCCGTACTTTGGTCGAGAACAGAGTTGCTGTTATAAGACAACTGACGGCACCTTCAGACTGGCGACACGTTGATTCTGCTGGCAATCCAGCTGATCTCTTGACTCGCCCAGGTAATGATGTAACATCTAACACTGTTGAGTTGTGGAAGCATGGCCCGTCGTGGTTAAATGTGCACACACCTTCCTGGAAGCTTCCCATGGCTGAAGTGAACAGCTAGCCGGAGGACGACCCCAAGGCGAAGCCAGTCCACTCTACTACTGTTGATGAGACTCATATATTGTGGGTTGAGAAAATATGCGTCCACTTTTCAACATGGGACAAAATTCTTAAAAGCATTGCTTGGATTCGCTGCTTCACCATGACAAAAGTCGGGCTCACTGATTCACGTGGCTGTCTGGAGGTACATGAGCTTGACCGCACAGGCGTCATCTTAATCAGGCATGTGCAACGCTCTGTTTATCATCAGGAGGTTACTGACTTATCAAAGGGTCATAACCCGAAGCGTTCTTGTTCTCTGCTCACTCTGTGCCCGTATTCAGACAGCGACCAAATCCTACGTGTAGGAAGTGGAACTGGAAATTGTCCCATCGTTTTGCCTCATAACCACGTTGCGATCCCGGCTTTAATTAGAAAATATCATGGAGCCGCACACGTGGGATGTGAGTGGACTCTTAGTCTCATTAGGGAGAAGTATTGGATCGTCAAAGCACGTACTCTTATCAGACGCGTCTTGAAGCATTGTGTATTCTGTAAAAAGATGTACGCCAGAACGTCGACCCAATATATGGCTAATCTGCCTCCGGAACGCTTGGAGACCGGACTCCCTCCCTTCACTAATACAGGGCTGGACGCATTCGGACCGTTTGAGAGCAAGGTGCTCCAAACCACAAGGAAACGGTACGGATGTATATTCACGTGTTTTAACACGAGAGCTGTTCACATTGAAATGTTGCATTCTCTGGACGCCAACCACTTCGTGAACGCCTTTAGAAGGTTCGTTTCACGAAGGTCGTTGCCATCAAAAGTGTTTTCAGATCGAGGCGGGAACTTTATCAAAGGCGAGAAAGAGCTTTGCCAGGCCTTTGTAAGGCACTCAAAGTTGACTTTTAGGGACTATGCCGTTCTCGGCATGTTGAGTGGCATTTCAACCCCCCATTGGCCCCCCATATGGGTGGCGTTTGGGACGTATGGTCGGAACCATCAAAAAAGTTTTTAGGGCCATACTCGGAGGGCATAGTAACCTCACTGATGAGGTTATCTCAACTACATTCTGTGAGGTTGAGGCCATCATAAATGGGCGCCCGTTGACAAAACTCAGTCAGGATCCGCAAGATCTGACTCCCTTGACACCTAACCATCTGCTAATTTTGCGGCAGGGTTCCACTCTGTCTCCCGGGACAGGCAGCGCCTCTGACGTCTACAGAGCGTGCTGGAAGTTTGTTCAGCACCTTGCTTCAGAATTCTGGGCAAGGTCGCTGAAAGAATATCTTCCGCAGTTGCAAAGGAGGACAAAGTGGTATGTTAAGTCTAAGAACATCAAGACTGGTGAGCTGGTCCTGGTGGTTGACGTAGGGCTGCCCAGGAACCTCTAGCCTCTTGCCATTGTGGAGGATGTTTATCCAAGCTCCGACGGGGTTGTAAGGTCTGTGCGTGTGAGAACTCGCACGACAAAGTTCGTACGACCTATTACTCAAATTGTGAGATTGGAACTGGACGATTAATTATCTATTTTGATATTTATATAATACACAATATGGTGTGTTTTATATCCAACATGTTGATATGATATTTGTTATTTTTTACGGTGCGTAATGTAAAGGCATTGTGATGTTGTTGTGAGGTTTTTCCTTCGGTGAAATATATTGCTTTGGTAGTTTTAATCTGCCGAGTCGTTGTCTCGTAATATGAAGAGGCCTAGTCCTTAGGTTCACCAGTAAGGATTCATAATATTCCCTAAGCTGTGTTTGGGCGGAAAATGTTTTTTCCGTGCAGCTGGCCTCTGTGCCCTGGTAGCCATAGGTGATGTTGTGAGTGGCTGAGGAGCGCTCCCCCCTGTTTAGCAAATGGCGAAAATAAGGCTAAATAAATCTGCAAGCATACACCAAAATATACAATATATATATATATATATATATATATATATATATATATATATATATATATATATATATTTATAACATAGATTCAAGGAAATTGTGTCATGTTTGGATTCTATTATAAATAGAGCGCTTATCATGCATTATTTATGTTATGATTGAAATTGATATTTGTATGGAAATTGTGCATTTATTCATGCGGTATTCTTATTATATTTATTTACTTCAGAACAATGATCACGTGTTCAGGACTGGGGAGTGTCGCACACAGTTCGCTGTGCGCGTATTTATTAATCATTCCTCATTTTTCAACATTATAAGCACACATTTTGGCAGGCAGTGACGGTCTATACTTTTACGCATTTTGCGGGTTAACATGTTATCTTGCCTGCTGCTACCCGATGTAACAAGTTTTCTTTATGGCTTCGGCCAATCATAAGTCCGTTTTGAATACCCCGGATGAAGGGTGATATATAATGACCTTCCCGGCTTTTTTCGCACCCCACTCGGCACTGCGAGCTCACATGGACTAATCAGTTTGCTGTGCAGTCATTTATCCTGTTTCCTGCGTACCCCGCACCGAGCTTGCTAATATAAGCTTATATTGTGCTATGGATTTGACTTTGGTGGCTCACGAGACCCCTAAGTTCTGTAAGTAAGAATATGTATGTTTTTCTAGATAAATTGGGTATTCTGCGGAAGCGCGCATCATCGTGCCGAACATTACTGTAAGAATTTTGCTATGTACTTTGCAGTGCATCTTTCTCACCATCTAGAGTGAATGGCGGAATAAAGGTCAACTGACAACGTAGTTCCATAGTGTCTTTTATCTGTACGCCACAGTACAGACCCGCCTAAAGTACAAACCCACAAATCTGAAGTGAATCTGTTCAAGGTTACCCTTCTTAAGAAGTAAAAAATGTGAATTTCCTTTGCAATCTCCACTGACGTACATAGTTATCACTAGAAATGAATGTATTAACCAACAAGCACTCGAATTGAAACATTCGTTAAAAATCGGGGATCCATAGGATCACTTATTAATGACCGCTTTGTTTACCCCTCCTTCAAGCTACATTGTACATATCCACGTTTCAGCAAAACCACAGCGACGCCTTTGGAGAAGTCGAAAATACCCTTAATTCGCAAAATTGGGCAAAGAGGAATATAAAAAGGGTAGCGCCGCCTGGTGCGCAACTTAAGGTCTAGCTGTTGGCAGATATTTTTTTATGCAGTTTCCAAGCAGATGGCTAGCCAGTTTCAGAGTATGTTTTTCCAATTTTAGCTAAAAGATGAAACCCCCCAAAATTTTAAAAAGTCACTTAAACGGATCATTTCAATGAACGACGTAAAGACTTACTTAAGGTACATCCCCACCAAGTTTGACGAAAATCTGATAGACTGTTCTGCAGTAGTAAGAAAAGGGACCTACCATTCCAAAGTCCATCAAAATGTGTTGCAATTGAGGGAATTGTACGCATTAAATATTAAGTACCCCCCCTAATTCGTTGGATATCAGAGATGTGGAATATCATCACATAGTGAACAACTTCGTCCGACCCTTCCACAAACTACATCCCACCAAATTTTAAAAGCATCGCAGACACGGGTTTGAGGAAGAATTAAGAAATAGTTCTGACACACTAAAAATCGTAAAAATTCAGAAAAAAAATCGCAAGGCGGCCTGGTCCTCAGATGTGTTTCCATGTAATTTCGACACTATTGGCATAGCAGTTTCAGAGAAGATTCTTTATTTAAGGATTGAGGTCCATGAGTCCTAGGAGGATTTCCTGTGCAATTCCCAATCAATTGGCTCGGCTATTACTGAGGCGAAGAATCTTGAAAGATTTCGCCGTAAAACAAGGAGATAGAAATACGCAAAGAATCCAAAAGTCCCCGACTATTTGGTCAAACCTGGTACAGACTTACCCAAGGTACACCCCAGCAAGCTTGAAGAGAATATGGTCTTTGGTTTTGGAGAAATTTGAAATGTGATATATGAGTGTACGGGCAACAAAGGACGGATTACCATCCATCCTTTAAGCTCTTAATTGACTTACAAGTCAGATGAGCTAAAATATCATGATGTTGCTGCTCAATAAAATTTGCACAAGTTACTCATATTAATAAACTATTAATACTAGTACTTGAAACCTCAAAGTGTGGTTGAATCTTTTGATCCACAAACATATTTCATTTTAATTTAGTAAAATATACTAATTTCTCTTAGACCTTCAACTTGTGATTAACATTTCCATGACCAAAATGCGAGAAACTAATGGTGCCACTAAAGCATGATTTATGAGTACCTATACTGTAACAGAGTCGTTTGATGTTCCTCACAGCAAAGCTATTTTGTACAAGTGCCGGGGGGGGGGGGGGGCACTAATATCTGGATGGGTTATAAACAGATAAATGGTTGTGTGTCAACCATATTTAAAAAAAAACAAAAGAATCCATCCAGAAACACTGCTGCGGATTTTCAAACCAGTCTACCTTGCAACAAGATGATCCTTTAGGGCAACGTTAATCCCCACCAGAAACAACAAAATTATCAGAGTACAAATATTGTGGCACAATTACTTCTCTATTGTTTTATCTCTGTCTAAAGCTAAAGCTAGCATGTGACCATATAGGTAGAGCCTAGGAATGAACTGACATACATGATAGTGGGAAAAAACTGGAGCCATTGACAAATGTAATCCATTCGAAAATATGTGTATTTGATATTCGCATTAAGTAATTTGTATTACAGATTACTATTTAAGTCCCGGTTATTCTAGCCCCTCAAGCGAATACATTTTTCTCAGATGGTATAATCAAAGGCTTAACTTCAACAAGCCGCCAACAGGAAAAAAAGGGAATCTCACATAACTGAGAGTGAGTTGCAATTTTTCTCGCACGAGGAATCGTTCTTGGCCAGAATAATAACAAGCGACCGCTCTCTGTATTTATTGGGTCATCTCACCATTATGTTACCTTTTTTAACCTGGGCAATTACTTTAGCAACAGCATCAACAGTGACTCTAGGCTTTATATATGATTTGTTATTTTCCATCAAGATTAATATATCACTTCCTCTTTATATTGGTGTGATTACCTTGTTATCATAAGCTGTAGAGATCTACAAGCTTGTGTTTTATCCTGTATTAAGTTCCCTTTTCAAGAATGGTCTGTTTCATTACCCACTACACTTGCTTATTATTATTATTATACTTTTCACCACAGTCTTACCTTATAATGCCTTATACCTGGGGTACAGCTAGTCAATGAATTTAGCATATACTGTAAGTAAATGGCTTACATTCTTTCAATATCAAATCTGTTTATTTTCTGCCTCTTAACTTTTGGAGCCATATATCACTTCACATACGGTCAAATATCCAGTTGGAAAATTTTCAGAACAACTGAACGTCCGTAACACATCCATCTGGCATACAAAAAATTATCTGTTTTAAAAAAGATGGACAACATTCTGTCCTGATGAGATACAAATGTTCATAATGTGTGGTCAAGCTGTGCGATTCATTTAGCACAAGTGCACAGTCATCCAAATGATCTATGTCCCCCGCCACAATATTTTGCAAAAGTTGTTGCACTTAATGAAAGGATGCAGCAACTAGGATACACAAAAAATGATATATTTTTGTGCGCTGTGACCTCAATAATAGGTCAAGGTCAAACAAATACATGTCTCACATGCCCTTGGTATGATAATATCTGGTATAAGTTTCATTATTCTTACTCTAAGGGTTCTAGAGATATGCTGCCAGACACCTGGAGTATGGATATGTTCTTGGGCCCTGTGACCTTGAAAACAGGTCAAGATAAAAAACAATACACAGCGCACATGCCCGTGGATCGATGCATCTGTGGTAAAAATTTCATAATTCTATTTCTTAGGGTTTTAGAGATATGCTCACGGACGCCTAGATGCACGGACAGACGGCTGGACGGGGCCCTACAATCACTCACTCTGTGTCCCCCTATACCATCTTCGGTGGCGGGAGACAATAAATTAATGTTGATATTGTGTAGCAGCTTCAGTTTTTATGAAACCCAATTTTATTATCAAATTTCTATTTTTTTATTTTATTCCTACAATGTTTACGTGTATTTATTTGTTTTTTAATCGGATATTATCTTATATTGGATACGCAAGCATTGACTACACCTCAAAATATTGTGTTTCTTTGCAGGGTCTCAATAAGTCGTTATAGGTTTCATTATGTGTGCCTTAAATACCTGCCAATATATGTTAGTATGACTCAATATCAAAAAACAGAGGCTACATTTGTTGTATTTGTAAAAAGCGCTATAAATAATGAAATATTAATAGAGGGCATCCGCGGAAATGGCCGTGTATGCAAATTTGTATTTACGAGTGAGCACGGAAGCTATGCAAACAGAAGGCTATTCTTTTAGTGCCCTAGTTAATGTGTTAATGTGGCTGTGATACTTTATAGAGTAAATGAGACAGTTTAATTTGCAATAATATGGAAAATGTGAAAGAACCAAACGGGGGAATTGTAAAATGAACCAAGGTAAAGGAATGTGGACTTAATGAAGTTTTGTTTTCAACAGTGTCTCTCTCACACACACACATACACACCCATACACACACACACATACACACACACACACACACACACACACACACACACACACACATATATATATATATATATATATATATATATATATATATATATATATATATATATATATATATATATATATATATATATATGTGTGTGTGTGTGTTTGGGTGGGTGGGTGGGTAGGTGTGTGTGTAAATACAGTTAATACTGTAATGCACTTTCTGGAAACTTCGAAATAAATTGTTATTGGAGTACAAAAAATTCTTCCGAGCTGGTATATAAAATCAAAGATTTAAAAGCAAAAAGTATCAAAGGTTTTGATTTTTCTACACTGTGCACAAATATACTCATATTGCAGTCAAACGTTCTCTTTCCAAATGAATCAGGAAAATGTTTAAACATAATTTAAAACTATACGCAAATAGTAATTCCTATTCAAAGATAGCATATTGGCCATACCATAAACATTCAAAACGCAACATTCACTCCTACACTGTTAAAACTTTGATGGATGGTATAAAATTTATTTTGGATAATACTTTTGTTCAATTTGGACCATTGGTTTTTCAACAAATTTTAGGCATTCCAATGGGTAGAAACCTCTCCTGTTTACTTCCTGATTTATATTTAACCTTGTTCGAATTCAAGTACATGATAAACTGATGAAAAAAAATCATAAACTAGTGATTCCATTGATTGAATTTTTAGAATTAGTAGTTTGATGGACATATGGTTCCTTCAACACCAGGATGCATCATGCATAAGTCAACTAAAGTTGTGGGTAATATCACAGTAAATTTGAGTTTCACAATGACCTAAAACCTGAAACCTGAAGCCACGATATTGAATTCAACTTTAAATATAAAAGCAGCTTTGGGACTCTATTACAAAAATACCAGGAAAGATACTAAGCAGTTTAAAATGTCTGAATTGTGTGTGTGAAAATATGGGGATCAGTAAAGGTTACACACCTCTTTCAATTATGAGTGTTTTGTATTAGGTAAATGCTGAAATAATATTCAGACAGGGCTTATTACTTGCTTTGTTTCATAGATTTATGACCAATTGGAGTGTTCACACTCTGAGTAATCCTAAGAAGATCCAGATGATATCACGTGTCATACGTTTCGATTTAGAGAGAGGAAAGTGACTTTACAGGTAACATGTTCGGAGACAGGTGTACGTTGTTCTTTCTACACTGTTATAAGACTAAATGTTTTGGCATCACATAAAAATATAATGTGCTTAGAATTAATTATAGTTGTACCACATAAACTCTTTTTAAATAAGTCTCACCAGCATGGAAAAAGAGAGAAAACTGAAGGCTTGTTAACCTGTGAGGTAACAGAAGGCCCGCCGCGCTATTTCTGACTAATATTCTTGGCACATACCAAACAGTTCATGTTTGCAAATGTGCCCTTTATAAACGCAGAAATTAAGGGTAGAACTCAATATTTTTATTACAACATTTCACAGAGAGTCGTGGCTACTTTTGCGTCCCAATTGCCGATAAAGAAGCATAAAAAGGTTAGCAGTGCTTGTGTTTGATACAGTGTGAATCCTGTATACGTGTATATTAGCAGAGATAGTCTCCTTGATAGCTTTCACATTGTGTTCCCGGTTTCCAGATTTTGAAGTGTATTTTCATCGCATATATACATTCAACAAAGCGTGGATGTGTCCCTATAAAATCTTCTTCCTTTCAGACATTTATTTGCTTATTTTTACCGATATATATTTTAGAGCAAACGTTATCCGTATTCATAAATTCCAAGCCAATAATCAGAACAATATTAAATGCAGCAAAAAGGAAGATTCCAGAACTACCAAAACATCAATATGTATCTTCCAATACGAAGGGGAAGAAATACATTTCCCTGCTGACATGAGACTGGCACTCACCAATATAAATAAATAAATAAGTAAGTAAGTAAGTAAGTAAGTAAGTAAGTAAGTAAGTAAGTAAGTAAATAAATAAATAAATAAATATACATATATATACATATACATATATATATATATATATATATATATATTGAGAGGGAGAGAGTGAGAGAGAGAGAGAAAGAGAGAGAGAGAGAGAGAAAGAGAGAGAGAGAGAGAGAGAGAGAGAGAGAGAGAGAGAGAGAGAGAGAGAGAGAGGAGTTAATTATCTTAACTACAACTGAAGTAAATTTTCTCATTTCATGCCCACATTCCCTATCTACTACGTGTGGTTTATTTAATTTACATACTGTTACAAGTTTTTACTAAATAAAATGCTTATTTCATTCACATTCCCTGTTTAACTGTATTTATTACCTAAATCACAAATTGAGTAAATAGCTCATTTCATATATGCACATTCCCTGTCTACTGTAACAGTATGCTAAATAGCTGAACCACAACTTATGTAAATTTGCTCATTTCACATATGTACATTCTCTGCCAGCTCAACTTGTTACAGTATGCTACACCTAGCTGCTTTATTTTGTAAGTAAGTAAGTTCCCAGGCTACCGTCTGAAAGCAGTGCATGTCGTTTGCCTCGCATCCAAATGTTAAACCCATCCCTTTCACACATGAATAAGAAACCAGTCTCCCGACCATACACATACATCTCTATTAATTTTACCAGTGGGTATATGCCAAAGTATTCAACACCACCCAGGAATCTCTGGTGCCAAACAAAAGAAAAAAAAAAAAGAACATGTAACCATGGGATGTGTAGGTAGCATTTAGAAATTATCTGGCCAACTCTTTCATAGAAATCCAAGCCTGTCAATAGGCTTGGTACAAGCATTATAATAAACCCATACAGACAGACAGGCATACAGACAATGGATCACTACATTTCCTAACATCTCTGCTGACTGAGAAGTCTGCCACGATAAAAACCTATCAAATGATATTTTAACTTTGGTTGATATTCGCATAAATTCAGTATGGCATAATCATAGTTCTCCCTCGCCAAGTACTTTATTTTATATGAATAATGAAGGGCTTGAATTGTTATAGCACTTTGTGAAGAAAATTTGCCTTTGCAATGACGCAATATACACTTTATTCACAATTTCACTGTGCGGAATGGCGTCTCATTTGGTGGCCGCACTTGTCAAACATCGTTACTTTCCGTCATAGTTTGACCACCGGGGTCTGTCAAGTCACGGAAGGGAGCTTCTACACCAACTTCAGTTGTAAGCATTGACTCGCAGCAATGAATGTCAGTGTGCTCATGGCTCACTGGATTAAAATGGGGATGTAAACAAGAAACCGTTCCCACTTTTTGCAGTCTGAACTCATCCATCATGGTGAACCGATGTTGGAAGGAGCCATGGGCTATGACAAAGCCTGTCTTTGCTGGTGGAACTGGTACTGATCAAATCTATACCCATACTGATCACGGGTAAAATACTGATAAGGGTTACTATTTTCAGTGGACAGCGACTCTGGCAGTCAGTATGAATGGGTTTATATCGACCAGAATATGATGACAACCATTCTGCTGATTGCCGGTGACGCCACTGCAGCAGTCCCACGGAAGATGACCAAAACTGGTGCTAGGGAAGTTTAGACTGATGAGGGATGCTTTTCAAAGGTCAATGTGCCAAAATTACTATATAAGTGACTGGTTGAAGTTTAGTAGGTCTCCAAGTACTGCCAGATTAGAGCATATAATAAGAAGGCAGGCCTTTTATTCTATCAGTGAATTGTTGTCTTGCGTGCAATTGTCTTAGTTCAGTGATTTCTACAGACCTCCTATTGCCATACAATGGTCCCCTCCTTATAAGGCTACCCAAAAGGCACTAGAAAAGTGGCCTTATCAGAGGGGTGACCTCTCTTGAGGGGTAAAATGCAATGAAAATGATCATTTTCTTTTCTTTTTTAGCCCCCCCACCAAAAAACAAAAAACAAAAAAAACAAGAAGGCAGGCCATCTTGGGCAGTTCCCAATACCTGCAGTACACCTTGCATGGTTTGTTGTTTGCATCTTGCTACAGTGGCCATCTTAAATCGTTAAAGCATGCACCGGACTCACAGATGCTTTTCAATGTGACTCTTAACCTTCACATATCCCAAGCCTTGTTACATACACACACACACACGCATATATATATATATATATATATATATATATATATATATATATATATATATATATATATATATCATATGTGTGTGTGTGTGTATGTTATATACATGCTCTACGAGACAAGTTACACTTAAGTCCAACTTGCCCTGAGAGTCCTCAACTTGCCACACAAAACAACCAAACTAAACAACAAATGTACTCCATATATGGTGAAACAGTCATGTTTTTTCGTGGCATCATTCACCATGTCTGGAATATCTGCACCTTCATTTGGCCTCATTTTATTACCATATAGAATTCAAACTGGATGGTTTCATCATACATGTTGAAATTCACTTTCAGTGAGACACCACCATCACCACTCAGATTTGATTTTTTTCATTCCCGTGTCCTTTGCATCCCTTTCAGGGGCTTTGGCGATCCCAAATAGCCACGATTTAGGATATTTTAACTGCTCGGTGGCTCATTTCTTACTACATGGTTAACATGGCAAAGAAAGTTATTTAAAGATAAACACAAATCAGTTGGAACGAATCAGTGCTCATACTGATATAGGTGAACATGAATTGTGCAACAGTGCTCGTTTAAGTACAGTGAGCACTTAGCTTTGTAATTACTGACAAAAAATATGAACTCTTGATTATTTTTAATCATCTTTGCTTAACTCGCACAACGGGAAACAAAGTTATAAAGTGAACTTGCCCGACTGCATTTCAACTTGCCTCACGACATTGGGCACCTGCTAAATTCGTACCCTATATATGTATATATATATATATATATATATATATATATATATATATATATATATATATATATCGGTGTGTGTGTGTGTGTATATATATATATATATATGTATGTATACATACATATATATATGTATGTCAGTTTATCATATATATATGTTTGAGTGTGTGTGTGTGTGTGTGTGTGTGTGTGTGTGTGTGTGTGTGTGTGTTTGTGATGGAGAGACCTAGGATAATAATAATAATGATAATGTTTTTATTAAAAACCCAAATTTGAAAAAAAAACCTACATAATACTTCGAGATAGATATAATGAGCCCATGCCAATAAAATATACAGAAGTTAATACAGGATAAAACAGGATGCACGGTAAAACTTTAAAGCTTTCTTCAGCAGTGATACCAGGATATGTTTTTCTCCATGCGGTTTAATAAAATGTTCATGTTGCAATAAAAATCTTAACAAGTCGACGAAGCCGTCTTGGCTTTAAAAATGCTTGGGTCTGTACTTAGGCCGACTTCCAAATGCTAGAGACACTGGAGAGATCCCACTTCGAGTAACGTAATCTTAAAGTGTACCTGGAGCAGCTGACCCAGTTAAAATATTCTGAAAGTAAAAACAAAAGTCACGTACACGTGCCAACCTAAAAATTACTGTTAAATGCTAATATGGCACGTTCTCTAGTTAAGAACTTACAGGCTGTACCTTCAAAGTCTTCATTAAACACGTATCGTGATGTCCTAATCTCCAGGCACTGTTTAAGGAGACAGCCCTGTAGGGACTCCATTGTATTTACAGCTGAACGATCGAGATTAGCACATTGCATGCTGTACAGAAGAGCAGGTGCACAAATGGTGTTCCAGAGAAGACACTTTGTTTGGGAATTTAGCCCAGGCTAGACCATTCCAACTTCCCCAAGGGCATAGGAAGATCGTCTACAGCTATTGATATGGCGATTCACGTGACAACCACCTGAGCCATTATTAGAAAAACAGTGCATCCAAGCTCTCAAGCTGATCTACAATTTCTATCTCATTTTTACCTAACCACCATCTTGGTTTAGTTGAAAAGAGATGCTGACCAGAGCTAAAATATTTTGTTTAAGCAGGGTTAAAGGACAATCGCCACTGATCTGCATAACCGTAGCATATATCTAACAGAGTCTGAATTCCAGTTATTGTAGGGCTAAGCAAGGTAATGTCATCTGCATAAACGTACGAGTTAAACTTACAGGTGCCGACACGCACACCTAATTCGGTCTCATACAATTTAACCAGTAAATTATCTAAGAATATATTAAACAGGTAAGGCGAGAGGAAACTTTCCTGTCTCGTGCCTGTAGTAATACTGAACGAAGTACTGTACTCTCCGTTCCATCTCATCATGGCAGAAGAAGAGTTATACCCAGTATATAGAAATAGCCAGTGCTCAACTGGTAAAACACCCAAAACTTTATGGAACAGCCTGTCATGCCAAATGCGATCAAAGCACTTCTCTGCATCTAAACTACATGGGTATACGGCACTTTCTTTAGATTTGGAGAAAGTACTAATACCATTAAGAAAACTATTACAATAACCAGTGCGGCGACCTTTTACGGAAACCCAATTGTGTGTTTGACACTTTGTCTGCCTGTAGCTTAAACAAATCAACTAGTTTGGAATGAAAAGATGACCGAGTACTAGGTCTATAACTGCCGGCCTCATTAGAGCTCAAAGTTGGTTTCTGTAGGATAAGTACAAAAGGTCCCGAAACGGAAAACAAGGGGGGGGGGAACTTTTTGACATAATATTACAGTATACCATGAAGCCGGTATATTACACAGTATATCCGACTTTCCATAAACTAGATGTTGGGTGCTGTCCCGTCGCAACTTGTTGCTTATCAAATAGTACAGAAATACATGATCCATATTCATTAATTCCAAACCCAACAATGACAGCAAAGAGATTCCAGACTTGCCAAAGCATCAACATTTCTTTTCTAATACCAATGTGAAGAAGCAAATTTCACTCCTGACTTGAGACAGGCAGTCACCCATAAAAGGCAACTGGTTGTTTTAAACCGGTCCTCTCAACCGTAGAAATATTTATCATTAACTGCAGACACTAGTTCATTTCCAAAATGTATAGGCCTTACCACCAAAAACACAAATTTCATTACTTCTGCCAAAAATAAAAAGAGACCTGTTAGGCCTATCACCTTTTAGTTCTCCCGACTTGTCAGTCACCTAAGTTTACAGCAAAAGAGGAAAGTAGGCCTACATCGTTTTTGTGATATTTATGAATCTGGAACATTACAAACACACTCTACCTCCACTATTTGAGAGTTTGTCATGCCATTCACATGGTCACTTGCTACAGGTACGGGCATCAGTTTTCCAATAATTTCCTGCTATAGCGTGTTAACACTTTGAGGGGTTTGGGACTGGCTAGGTGATAAATTACAAATTTTACCATCACCCATTATAACTCATTGTAAAAATCACCAATCTCTGTGCATGTAAAACAGAGTTCACTCTGTTTCTTTGTTTCTTTTTAATATAGTTCCAAAAATATGCCATTTTCCTGGAATGATATAGGTTCTTCAGTTTTTTGTAGCTATTTTGGTGTACACAGTCGATCTGTCATCGAATCTTACGTTTCAACAACTTTTAAATCCCTTTATAACATTTCCAAACTTCACTGATCTTTGGAGGCCCAATATCAACCGATACAATATATATATATATACATATATATATATATATATATCTTTATCTGTTGATGCGGCCTGTGTTATTGACTTACATTTGTATGTAGGTTCACTTTGACATTGACTAAGGCTCATGTTCGGCTGGAACATTCCATTAAGTTGAAAAAGGCAAAAGGAAGTATGGTATGTATAAGTTGTAGCTCCGGATGCATACAACGCATTAATGATCCCACAGGGAAAGCAAATCGATACTTGATGCCATGTCAGGTATAAAACAGAACTCAAAAAACACACTGGTAATCTATGGATTGTCCAGAGAGAACAACATGGAATTGCTAATTTTAAGTCTGGTTCATGCCTGTTTGAAGCTAAAACAACAAGCCTTATCAAAGTTACCACTAGTGTCTGTGCAAAATATATCACCATGTTCTTACTTAGGAGTTTCAACCTTGTCTTTTTCAAGGATGCTTACCAGCCATGTCAAACAAGAAGTATCTCCGTATATGATTTTAATGGCAGTTGTGTGAGCCATGTCTGTCTGCTGTAGTGCATTTTGGGTGACTATCAGTAGAATAGCAATCTATCTACCTGGTTTCTATATTATATCACACACGATCATAACACCTTCATATCTTTGAAAAATATTGAATATTGTAAACACACAGAATCCATAACAAACACTTAACGTGGCAAAGAAGCATACTTTCTCTTGTCAGAGCTTCAAACGTACTGATTACGTGACATGGTATTGTCCATGCAAGGGAAGAGGATGACAGACTTAGTAAGTCCGGTTGTTGACATTACAAAATATTTCAACTAACGTAATATATATATATATATATATATATATATATATATATATATATATATATATATATATATATATATATATATATATATATATATATGGAAGGAAAATTGTAGAACGCCTTGCTCTGAATTTTCTGCATTCTGTTTTCACTGATGTCCAAAAAGAAAAGATATGTATATCTTTTGATTCCCATTCCTGGCAATGTTGGCAACATATTTGTACGAAATACAAGAACCCGTTGTGCTGGAGATATTTCAGGCATTGATGTTGAGTTTCCATGAAGGCATATTACAGCATGATGCCACATTGCAGCATAGACAGCCTTTGCAATGTGGCATCATGTTACAATTGACCTCATCATCCTCAGATATCTTACACTGAATATGATCATCACAGACGTCAGACGCATGCACACACTTTTCGTTGCAAATCGTTGCAGGGTTTACCACCAAAACATGTTTTTGTGGGATTTAGAACTTCCTATTTTATCATGGAACTTGTTCAATGGAGACTTCTCGCCTTCATTTTCCTTTCAGTGGCAAAATGGCACCAAAAGACATAAAATGTACCCAATCTCCATCGCACACACTTTACGAACCTATGAGCAGTATTTGGTTATATTGTGTCCTTTCAACTAAAGATATGGAAGAAATGTCCCAATATGAAGCTTTATTTCAATCTTGAGACATCACAGGTAATGAACAATATACCAAAACCACAAGGAACGTTCGGCCAGGTTCCATCTACTTTGCTTATGAAATCTTGTAAATCAGGTTATTACACATGTTTAAATGGTGAACGTGTCCCAGGGAACTATGTTTGTGATAGTAAAAATGTTTGTTATGAAGAATCTAGTACAAGTTCGGACGAGGCAAATTGCACACGAGTTTGTTTTGTGAAAGGTGGCATACACCTGGTCTATTCTATTGCTATCACGAGCGTCATGAAAGATTGTGCACCTTTGACGTCTTATATTTTCAGTGCATTATTGGTGGCTGCATACCAGCATCTGCAGTTTGTAATGACGCAATCGATTGCAGTGATCACAGTGATGAGATGAATTGTAGCGATGTACCCAACACAGAACATAGTGTTCAACTTCACGCCCAGTTCATGGGCACTAGCTTAATCAATTCAACCTTTCAGTTCAAATTCCATTATGGTAGGCTCTAGCCGTCTTTATGTGCAAATCCCAAATGGCTTCCGTGCTCGAATAAGCAGATGTCTCCTTGTTTTTTTTCGAGGCAATATGTGCGTTTACGATGTAGACGATAGAAAGAAGCTCTTATTTTGTGATAATAGCTACCATTCAGAGAAATGCGAAATGTATCCATGTTCAGGAATGTTCAAATGTTTCCTTGCATATGGTGTTCCTTTACGCTTTATATGCAATCTGTCCATACGGACATGCAATGGGATTGTCCATACGGCAATGACGAAAAGCAATGCGAATATTTTAGTTGCCCATTTCATATCCGCTGTAGAATAGAAAAAAAATGTGTGTATGCGTCTGACGTCTGTGATGATCATATTCACTGTAAGATATCTGAGGATGATGAGGTCATTTGTTACATGATGCCACATTGCAAAGGCTGTCTACACCGAGGCCATGCTGCAATATGCCTTCATGAAAACTCAACATCAATGCCTGTAATATCTCCAGCACAATGGGTACTTGTTTTTGTATAAACATGTTGCCAACATTGCCAGGAATGGGTATCAGAAAATATACTTATCTTTTCTTTTTGGACATCAGTGAAAACAGAATCCAGAAAATTCAGAGCAAGGCGTTCTACAATTTTCCTTCACTGAAAAAAAAAATATTGGCTATAATTTAATAACTACTATTCAGAAAAGCGCGTTTTATGGGTTGAGATATTTATAAGAGTGAAATTTTACCGGAAACAAAATATCTTTTTTGGTAGAAGGTGTGTTCTATAAACTGTATTCTTTGAAACGGTTGTATTTGAGCAATATGAAGCTGAAAATAATTATAACAGACACGTTTCGTAGTCTTAACGGACTTACATACATTGATTTGTCAAAGAATAAGATGACTAAATTAGAAAATTTCATATTTTCAGGCTTAGGACAGCTCCAATTTCTCAATTTGACACGTAATACGTTTACACATATCTGTGTTTCATCTTTAAGGCCTCTGAGTCGGCTTAAATTTCTGGTTTCAGATCACTATCAGTTGTGTTGTCTGAGGTGACATGCAGTTGATTGTAAGCTAACCAAAAACATTCAGCCCAGGTGTGAGCAGCTCATTCTACCTGAAGTGCAGCCATACATCGTATTCCTCATTGTGTTATGTGTCATTTCAAATTTTGTTTCAATGCAACAAAATATTAAAGATATGTGATTGCATGTCCATAAGTTGCTCAATGATGCGTTGTTTTTCTCTGATAGCACAATGATTACCTTTGTAATTTTACTGATGCTTAATGATCGACTATTTAATGAATTCTTTTTTTTTGTATAGAGAACAATGGCTTCAAGGCAGTACATGTATTTCTGCGTCTTTTTTTAATATGTTATCCCCTATGCCATCGATATTTATAATTTGTCTGGCGACTATAGATCGAGTAGTTTCAATTGTGTTTCTGCTCAAAGTGCAGAGAATGACAACTGCCAAGGCTGTTCCAAGTATTGTGTTTGGTTCCATTCTCTCCGCCACCATTTGTGTCGTCAACACCTATTATCAACAAAAAGCAAGACCTTGTGAGATGCACCTGTTGGAAATAGGTATTTTGCACTTTTCGCTTAATACATTTGACAAATATTCTGTGTCCAGTGTGCTTTTCACCACAGTTACATGTCTGGAAGCGTTGATTATACTTACTGGCCAATTAGCATGCCTGTAGTCGCTAATGAAAAGCCATAAAAATTCTGGTCGAAAGCAAAGAAATGTGTCAGTTTACTGTAGATTTGGTGTTGCTATGCTGGGTGCTTTCATTTACGTTCTGCCTGGCATTATTATCAACGTTTTAATCAGTGATAGGGACATATGCTAACGTATTGGTTTTACAAAATATATGATTTAATTTCTTTTGCTGTTCAATTGCACATCAAACCCTGTTATTCACAGCCTACTCACAACTGAAATACTAAAAACACTGAAAAAAACATTTTGCATTTGGAACAAACATAAGCAGCAGATGCAGACCATTGGTACAGATCTAAAGTAACTAATATACCATCCAATTCAACTGCGTAGAGCAGAAAAAGTACCAAAAGTACTGGTATAGTAGTACATTTTAACATGCTTCCGTTGTCATTTAACTGTAGTATGGAAGTTGATGAACAATAAACCTGCAAATCACCAATTCCAGAGGTAAACTGTTTTGATATGCCCAAGCGTCCTTGAAAAAGACAAGATTGAAACTCCAAAGTAAGAACATGATGATATATTGTTGCAAGGAAACTAGAGTTAACTTTGATTAGGCTTGTTGTTTTAGCTTCAAAGCAGTATGAACCAGACTTGAAAGTAGCAATTCCATGCTGTTCTCTCTGAACAATTCATGCCCAACATAACCAGTGTGCTTTTTGAGTTCTGTTTAATACCTGACATGACATAAAGTATCGATTTGCTTTCCCTATGGGATCTGAAATGCGTTGGTATACATAGAATTGCATTAAAAAGAAACAAAGAAACAGGGTGAATTCTGTTTTACATGCACAGAAAATTGGTGATTTTTACAGAGATATAGTGGATGATGGTAAAATTTGTAATTTATCACCTAGCCAGTCGGAAATCTGACCAAGCGTTAACACGCTATAGCAGGAAAATATTGGTAAACTGATGCCCGTAACTGTAACAAGTGACCATGTGAATGGCATGACAAACTCTTTGAATAGCAACAGGTTGCGACGGGGCAGCACCCAACATCTCGCATATGGAAAGTCGGATATACTGTGTAATATACTGGCTTCATGGTATACTGTAATACTATCGCAAACAAATGTCCCCCTTGTTTTCCATAGCGGTACAATTGTACTTATCCTAAAGAAACCCACTTTGAGGTCTAATGAGGCCGGCAGTTATAGACCTATTACTCGGTCATCTTTTCATTCCAGACCAGTGGAGTTGTTCATGCTATAGACAGAAAAAGTGTCAAACACACAATTGAGTTTCCGTAAAAGATAGCGGCACTGGTTATTGTAATCATTTTCTTAATGATATAAGTACCTACTCTGAATCCAAAGAAAGTGCTCTATACAAATGTAGTTTAGATGCGGAAAAGTGTTTTGATCGTATTTGGCATGACGGGCAGTTCCATAAACTTTGGGGTGTTTTACCAGTTGAACACTGGCCATTTCTATATACCTGATATAACTCATTTTATGCCATGATGAGGTGGAATGGAGAGTACAATACTTGTTTTAGTATTACTACAGGCACGAGACAGGGAAATTTGCTCTCTCCTTACCTGTTTAATATATTTTTAGATAACTTACTAGTCGAATTGTATGAGACCAATATTGGTATGCATGTCGAAACCTGTAAGTTTAACTCATACGCTTATGCAGATGACATTACCTTGCTTAGCCCTACAGTAACTGGACTTAAGAGTCTGTTAGATATATGCTACCGTTATGCAGATTACTGGCAATATTCCTTTAACCCTGCTAAATCAAAATATTTTATCTCTGGTCAGCATCCCTTTTCAACTAAACCAAGATGGTGGTTAGGTAAAAATGAGATAGAAACTGTAGATTAGCTTGCAAGCTTGGGTGCATTGTTAACTAGTAATGGCTCAGGTGGTTGTGACGTGGACCGCCATATCAAAAGCTGTATACGATCTATTTATCCGCTCGAAGAAGTTGGAATGGTCTACCTTGGGCTAAATTCCCAAACAAAGTGTCATCTCTGGAACACCATTTGTGCACCTGCTCTTCTGTACAGCATGCAATGTGCTAATCTCGATCGTTCAGCTGTAAATACAATGGAGTCCCTACAGGGCCATCACCTTAAACTATGCCTGGGGATTGGGAAGCGACATCACCATACGTGCTTAGTGAAGACTTGGAGAACTAAAAGGTGATAGGCCTAACAGGTCTCTTTTTATTTTTGGCAGAAGTAATGAAATTTGTGCTTTGGGTGGTAACACATATACATTTTGGAAAAGAACTAGTGTCTGCAGTTAATGATGAATATTTCTAAGGTTGAGAGGACCGGTTTAAAACCGCCAGTTGCCTTTTGAGGGTACCTGCCTGTCTCAAGTAAGGAGTAAAATTTGTTTCTTCACATTGGTATTGAAAGATAAATGTTGATGGTTTGGTAAGTCTGGAATCTCTTTGCGGTCATTGTTGGGTTTGGAATTTATGAATATGGATCATGTTTTTCTGTACTATTTGATAAATACTTCATTGTCTATGTTGTGCTGTGGGCTTTGTTCTCCGACTCATAGTTATACTGGAGGTAGAGTGTGTTTATAATGTTCCAGATTCATAAATATCACAAAAACGATGTACGCCTACTTTACTCTTTTGATGTAAACTTAGCTGACTGACAAGTCGGGAGAACTAAAAGGTGATAGGCCTAACAGGTCGCTTTTTATTTTTGGCAGAAGCAATGAAACTTGTGTTTTGGGTGGTTAGGCCTATACATTTTAGAAAAGAACTAGTGTCTGCAGTTAATGATACATATTTCTATGGTTGAGAGGACCGGTTTAAAACCATCAGTTGCTTTTTAAGGGTAATTGTCTGTCTCAAGTCAGGAGTAAAATTTGTTTCTTCACATTGGTATTGAAAGATAAATGTTGATGGTTTGGCAAGTCTGGAATCGCTTTGCTTTCAGTGTTGGGTTTGGAATTTATGAACATGGATCATGTTTTTCTGAACTCTTTGAATGTAAAGCTTGTCGAGTTCTTAACTACAGAACGTGCATATTACCATTAACAGTATTCTGAAGGTTAACACGTGTACGCGACGTTTGCATTTACTTTTAGAATAGTTTAACTGGCTGAGCTATACCAGGTACACTTTTAAAGTGCGTAACTCGAAGTGGGATCTCTCCAGTATCTCTAGCGTTTGGAAGTCGGCCTAAGTACAGACCCAAGCATTTTACAGCCAAAACAGCATCGTCGACTCCTAAAGATTTTTATTGCACCATGAACATTTTATTAAACCGCATGGAAAAGAACGTATGCTGGTATCACTGCCGAAGAAAGCTTTGAAGTTTTACCGTGCATCCTGTTTTATCCTGTATTAATTTCTGTATATTTTACTAGCATAGTCTCGTTGTATTTATCTTGATGTATTATGTGGGTTTTTCCTCAAATTCGGTTTTTTAACAAAATTATCATTATTATTATTATTATTATTATTATTATTATTATTATTATTATTATTATTGGTATATCCAAGATCTCTTTATCACACACACACAGATATATATATATATATATATATACATATAATAATAATAATGATGATGATGATGATGATGATGATGATAATAATAATAATTTTATTAAAACCCCCGAATTCGAGGAAAAACTACATGATACATCGAGATAATCACAGTAAGACAATACAAGTAAAATACACAGAAAATAATACAGGATAAAACAAAATGCACCGTAAAACTAAAAAGCTTTCGTCAGCATTGATACAAGCATGTGTTCTTCCCCAAACGGTTAAATAAAATTTTCGTGATGCAATGAAAATCTTAAAGAGTCGACTATGCCGTCTTGTCTGTTAAAATGCTTGCAGTTAGGCCGACTTCCAAACGCTAAAGACACTGGAGAGATCCCACTTTGGGTTACCTGATCTAAAAGTGTCCCTGGTACAGCTGAACCAGTTAAAACACATTCTGAAAGCAAATACAAATTCAAGTCACGTACACATGTGTCAACCTTAAAAATATTATTAAACAGTGATATGGCACGTTCTCTAATTAAAGACTCGACAGGCTTTACATTTAGAGCCTTCACTAAGCACGTATGGTGATGTCGCTTCCCAATCCCTAGACACTGTTTAAGGAGACAGCCCTGCAGAGACTCTGATTCCATTTTATTTATAGATGAACGATCAAGATGAACGCATTCCATGCCGTACAGAAGAGCAGGGGCACAAATGGTGTTCCAGAGATGACACTTTGTTTGGGAATCTAGCCCAGGGTAGACCATTCCAACTTCTCCGAGTCCATAGAAGGATTGTCTACAACTATTGATACGGCGGTCCACGTGCCAACCACCAGCCATTACTAGTAAACAGGGCACCCAAGCTCTCAAGCTTATCTACAGTTTCTATCTCATTTTTACCTAACCACCATCTTGGTTTAGTTTAAAAGGGATGCTGACCAGAGATAAAACATTTTGTTTTAGCAGGGTTAAAGGAGAATCGCCACTGATCTGCATAACGGTAGCATATATCTAACAGACTCTGAAGTCCAGTTACTGTACAGCTAAGCAAGGTAATGTCATCGGCATAAGCGTACGAGTTAAACTTACAGGTGCCGACACGCACACCAATATCTGTCCTATACAATTCAACCAGTAAGTCATCTAAGAATATATTAAACAGGTAAGGAGAGAGCAAACTTCCCTGCCTCGTGCCTGTAGTGATACTTAATGAAGTACTGTATTCTCCGTTCCACCTCACCATGGCGGACAAAGAGTTATACCAGGTATATAGAAATAGCCAGTGCTCAACTGGTAAAACACCCCAAAGTTTATGGAACAGCCCGTCATGCCAAATGCGGTCAAAGCACTTCTCTGCATCTAAACTACATGTATACACAGCACTTCCTTTGGATTTGGAGAAGGCACTAATATCGTTAAGAAAACTATTACAAAAGCCAGTGCCGCGACTTTTACGGAAACCAAACTGTGTGTTTGACACTGTCTGCTGGTATCATAAACAATTCCACTAGTTTGGAGTGAACAGACGACAAAGTAATAGGTCTATAACTGCTGGCCTCATTTGGGCTCAAAGTCTGTTTCTTTAGAATAGGTACAATAATCCCGACATGGAAAACAAGGGGGACAACTGTTTGAGATAATATTACAGAATACAATGAAGCCAGTATATTACACAGTATATCCGACTTTCCATAGACGAGATGTTCGGTGCTGACCCCGTCGTAACCCCCTGGAGCACAATTCCTATTCAGAGAGTTTATCATGTCA
This sequence comes from Hermodice carunculata, assembly GCA_964020975.1. Classification (NCBI taxonomy): domain Eukaryota; kingdom Metazoa; phylum Annelida; class Polychaeta; order Eunicida; family Amphinomidae; genus Hermodice; species Hermodice carunculata. The sequence goes on along the minus strand of OZ026618.1, from coordinate 81,690,935 downwards.
TTTACGTGGTCACCTGTTACAGTTACGGGCATCTTTTTACCAATGTTTTCCTGATATAACGAGTTAACACTTTGTGAAATTGCCGATTGGCTTGGTGACAAATTGCAAATTTTACCATTACCCATTATATCTGTAAAAATCACCAATTTGCTTTGCATGTAAAACAGAATTCACCCTCTTTCTTTGTTTCTTTTTAATGCAATTCCAGAAAGCTGTCATTTTTCTGGAATTATATAGGTTATTCAGCTTGTTGTAGCTATTTTGGTGTACACAGTCTATCTGTCGACGAATCTTATGTCTAAACAACTTTTTAATCCCTTTGTAACATTTGTATACTTCACCGACCTTTGGGCGCCCGTTATCAACCCATAGGTGCCACCACCATCTTTTCCGGTCACTGAGGTCGGGGCACCAATACCCTTTTGGCTGATATCGCCGACCCTGGCGCCCAGGAACACACCCCGCTTCATTTATTGCATCATGTATGACATTGTTAACCTGGGCGACATACTTATCAACCAAATCCTGAGCAGTTGATCGGTCACAATTTCCAGGGATACTTAAAAGAGACATGCCAGATAGCTTATTTTTAAGTATGTCCTGGTACAATGAATTTTTCCTGTCGTTAGGCCAGTTAGGAGTTACAGTGCGGTTATGTAAGACATGAGACAGGCAATTATTGTAAGATGTAGGTGAAAAATCTGGAGCCTTGGTGTGAACATTAATCATAAATTCTAGTCTGACTGGTAGGCGGTCGCTAACATTAGAACTTTCTTCCGGTACAATGCAGCAGCGGACAATATTATCAGCATCATATTTATTGGAAGTAATATGGTCTTTCTATGTATAAATATTCCTAGTATGATTGAAGAAAGTGTAACCAATGCTCTTATCAGGGATAAAGTCTGCAATCATCATATGATTTGACGCTAGGAAGTCGAACATAATACTGCTGTGAGGGTTGAACCCGGGGGAAGAGTACCAACGTTTGTGTAGCTTGTTTGATTTCGGGAGTTGGACATTAAAATCTCCACACATTTTAACAGGTGCTAACATGCTGTACGAATCGAGGACGGCTTGCAAGCATTCAATAGTTTCAATGAATAACTCGGTTTGTTTGGGATTACCTTGCTGAAAGAAAGGCATATATACACAGACAATAATTTGTACAGGTTTACCAGATGTATCGCTCACAACAATCGGTAGTATTCTATCACCATATGTATATATATATATATATATATATATATATATATATATATATATATATATATATATATATATATATATATATATATATATATATATATATGGTTTTTTAATACTCTGATGTACAATTAACTAGGGATGAACAACTTACAAACGCAGTCGGAGATCAAAAATAGGGTTTTCTCTCAAGAGCAAAGAAACATAGACTTCACAATATTTTACATTAGAAAACAACACTAAGGGGTCAGCGAAATTAACAATTTGGAAAGTGTGCACAGAGTTATCTTTCTTGTACTCCCTTCCCCAAAAAGAACACCCTACAAATTTTGATTCATGGCTAAATATTAATCAACATTTTCAAAATTAGCTAAAAGGGTACATTGATCTTGGCCCCCTCAACCCTGTGTACTCAATGTACCAAAGCAAAAATGTTAATAAAAATGGCTGACTTCTAATGCCTGCCATGTTTGCAGAATATACAGTGGTAAACTGAACTTTGGAACCCATGCGACAGCCTTGTTTGAACGAAGCACGGATATCCAGTTTGCGGACTCTGATTGCAAAGCAGGCAACAATGGGCAGTAAAGATACCATCCTCCTTTCCACACGTCCGTTAGGATTTTCAAAACTACAAGATTTTTGTAGGCATGGGTGACATCCACGGCCCTAGTGATCACTAAAGCGCCTACCACGGGCTAAACAAAAGCATGGTTGCATGGGAAACCGTAAATATAATCTGTCGAAATCCGAAGAATCATTCTTTTCCACCCACATCATAAAAATGATAAAATAATAATAATAATAATAATGATAATAATAATAATAATAATAATAATAATAATAATAATGATAATAATAATAATATTAAAAATAATAATTATTATGATCGTGATGATGATGATGATGATAATAATAAATAAATAAATAAATAAATGAATAAATAAATAAATAAATAAATAAATAAATAAATAAATAAATAAATAAATAAATAAATAAATAAATACATAGATAAATAAATAGATAAATAAATAAATAAATTAATTAATAAATATTTGAATAAATAACACAGATACATAGTTATGAAAAGGTCCTGAAACCTCCTTTTAGGTATGTGTATTGTGGAAAAATAGCATATATTTGATAATCTTTCTCACATTTCAAGTAAAGCCCAACATAAAGCAATTACAAAAATTAATTGTGTTTAAACAACAATTTGAATGTTGACGCCATCTTTCCTGCAGAGTGACTGTTGAAAGCTCAGCAGTCAATTGAGCGTGTGTCTTTCTGCTGGCAATGTATATCTGCCTGTGACATTTTTGCTCAGATGAAAGCAACTTTTCATTTCCAAAACTGACTGTAATAAAAGACGCCTATATTATACAAGTGATTTGTCTACAAAGTCTGCAAAGTTTGACCGCTAGTAGTCATCGCACACTGTTACAGCGGGTGACATGCAGTGGTTGGTTCATGTGCAAGGAATAAAATCAAATTGTCCATAGTGCAGATTAAAAACAGTTCAGTATCAGTTCACATGTTTCTGATGGCTGGAAGTGCTTTTAACTGAAAAGCTTCCACCGACGGTGCTGCTACAAAATTAGATGTTAGTCTGTTCCAGATTGGTACTGTCCGGACGAAAAAGGAATATTCGTACGGGTTAGTGGTTGCTGTAACCTGTTTGTATTTATAGTCGTGGTTTCTTGGAGTGACATTTGTGGCCAACAATAACTGTGGGGGGAAGGGAATCTTGACTATCCTTTTTTGTACTTTATAAAATAATACGGCGCCATGTAGATTTCGACGGGTTTGAAGGGAATCCCAGCAAAACTGTTGTACCATACTGCGCACGCGGTGGAACTGGCTGTATTCAACAAGGCAGAAACGTGAGGCAGCGTTTTGTACTGCCTCTCAGCAATTTGCTCCCTGCTGGGTATGTGGTGACCAAGCACTGGAGGCCTATTCTGGGCAGGGTCTGACTAGTGCCTGGTAGGCCTGGGCTTTAACTGTAGATGGACAAAAAGACAACCCCATCCACACACATACACACGCACAAGACCACCAAAACAATACAAACAAAAAGCAAACACGATAAAACAGTCTGTTCTTTCTGCCTAAAATGTGGGCTTTCTGCGTCATTGGGAAATGAAAGCATAAAACTTGGCCGTATAGCCAGGAATGTGTACATTGTGCTTTAAAATTGGCAATTCTGCTTTACAAAGTAGCAAAATCCGCTTTATTTTCCCACTCTTCTAGTCTTACAAATTCAATTTTTGAAGCACCTTTTACAGATACCAGCATTACTGTTTTCTCTGGGTTTCTTCAGAATCACCAGCCTGAAAAAGATTAGCAACAATATATCTATGCCAAGGACAGGGATATAGTCCATGTCTGTTTCCTAGTTGGTGTAAACTAAATAAGTTTTAATATAGAACCTAATTCACCAGGTTACACAATTGATGTCATCATCATCATCATCATCATCATCATCATCATCATCATCATCATCATCATCATCATCATCATCATCATCATCATCATCATCATCATCAACTGAAGCAAGACACATTAAATATAACTGACTGTGTTATGAATATCATGATCATCATCATCATCATCATCATCATCATCATCATCATCATCATCATTATCATCACCATGATCCCTTTTTGAATAGACTTTAGTCAGAAAAACCTCATTTATAAGTTTAAGCCCTGGTCTCTTTTTGAATAGACTCATATGATGACATGGGACATGCCAATCATGTCAACAATTTAAAAGTTCACTTCATTTTTGTGAACATATTTAATTTTTCACCCCACCCCAAACATTTCTCAGGTATATGCATAAGGATAATCTGAATCACAAACATCGCTGACAAATATGAACGACAATGTCTCCTTTATTCTGAATGGATCGATACTGGTCAGTCTTGGGCCCTTTTATACTGTCTGGTCTTGAACGGATTGTACAAATAGCACTTTCATGTGATATGATTGCAAGATTATTGTACTGTATTCAGTGCATGTTTATATGGAAATTGAAAAAAAACTTGATCTAAGTCTCAAGGTCGCTCAGTAATTATTTTATATTTCCTTTCTGCGTGATAACTATACAAGTCTTAAACCTGACACTTTCATACTATACAACATTATCCAATTCTGTTGGGTCTAGGTTTGTACAAAGCATCCATCTGAGTACAGGGCTAGCCGTCACATTCATCTCTTTTTAATTAGGTAAAGTTTCAACAAACACATGTAGATATAGTAAATCTCTTCTGGTGTATTTAACAAAACTTCATCTTTAAACATCCTGTTTGATGCTAAACTTAATTACACTTCCGTCCATTCCGTTACTTTTATTGCATATTTTATTGTGTTGCATCTCTCTCTTGACTGCCTGCAATGTTCTTAACAACACACAACTCAAATCTGTCTGCACTCTTGTTTTAGGGTTCAATATTTCTACTTGTAAACGTAACAAATAGGAATCATTTCTACACCAGACCAAGGTATAGTCATGCAGGTGCAAACACATGCACGTGACAATTATCCAATGATAATCTACACCACCATAAAGTCCGGTTTCTTTCAAGCTGAGGCCGTTCTTTTAGGCACTAGGCCCTACGGACTCAAGATCTTTTGTCTTTATTCATGCCTACAAATCAATTAGGCTACTAGAAATGTCAGTATATCCGTATAATTTTCCAAAATATTAGTCGTTTGTCTTCCAGATGGCCTCTTACTCTAATTTTACAACTCGCCAACTTGAGCGAAAGGAATGAAAGATGTTCTAAAATCTAACAATATTGTGTAACAGACGTTCATTGCAAAGCACCTTTGGAAATACCAGTCGTATAGTACGTCATGTGCCCTATGTGCAAAATGTAATTTTTAAACTTTGTATATAAAGGTGCTGGTTACGTGCAAATGCTATATTCGACTTTGTATCATTCCAAAACATTACATTTCTACTTCATTTATTTTCAGTACTTCGAACATTCAACACACTCTAACTGAAAATCAAGCGAACATAAGTAAGTAGAAAATTAAAGATATAGACACATGTGTTTAAATTTATTCAGACCAAGAGAAAACAAAAACAAAGTATAATTTAGCAATATGCAGTCCATAAATACCAGTAAATGAATACATTTGCACTGTGAACTCAGAAATTGTTTATACTGTACCACTTAATATGTGTTATGAAAATGTGTATGGCAGTTTGTTTTAATTTGGACAGGTCACTCTATTCATTCAGTGTGTGCTGGGTCATTGAGTTCAATGAATACTATGCAGGGTCACTACAGAGCCACTGAGTTGGTATGTTTTGTGGATGACTGACATGTCACTGGTAAACAGGTGGAATAAGCTAGAATGGTGACCTACATTCATATGGGGAGGTCCTTCCAGGTCTCAGTGGATGTGTGACTAATTGGAAAATTCTGGAACAAATTAGAGATTTCTTTGTGTTTACATGAAGCTGATATTTTCTGACTGAGGGAGAAGAGAAATAATTCTGAAGGATCTGACAGAAGCTGTGTGTTGTTATCAAGCCATTGAGACTTTGAGCCATTGCTTACATTGTACCTGTGGAGTGTGGACAGTGCCGAGAGTGTACTTGTTTTTTGTTGCTACCTATTTACACTTTGTACCCGTGGACTGTGTACATTATCTTTGAGCGGACTGGTATATTGCACCACATTGGAATCAAACCGTACCTTTGTGGGATTTGATCAGCACTACATCTTTCGGCACCAACTTCGACCCAAACCGTACCTCTGTAGGATTTTACCAGATCATTTGGCACCTGTCATAAGACTTGGACGTGTGGGAGGGTACCTGTGGATAATCTTATCAGGGATTAGGATTTACATAAGACTGTTTGACCATTGAAATACCAGTGGAGATAAGTTTACCTACTCTGTATTAATTTGATTGTTAATGTATTGTTATTGTTAAAGTTATATCATTGTTTTCATTCTTTGTTGAGTTCTTCTTATATTAAGAGGGTGGGCATCTCTCAATATGCATTGAATAATATAAATAAAACAGAACTGTTACCGTTATGGCATCTGTGGCCAAAAACATGGATCACCAGATATGATACATATCAATATAATTGCTTGAAATATTCTAATTCACTTACAATGTTTGTGGAACTTACCACATGTGGCAATTATTTAAAACAATAAATCCCTTTACATTTCGGATGTCTGATTAACTGTACAATAATCGGTAATATTTAACACCAAGTTGATGATTTGTTTGAAACTGTACTGGGCAAAGCGATCAATAAATTTATGATACAAAAACATAAATTTGCAATAATGGAGCATATGTATCTCCCAAAAAAACCCCCCAACTGATTGACAAAAACCTTTCACTAGGGATATCATTTTTGTTTTTCACAAACTGAAAAAAATCTCAAGTCTATATTTTCAGATATTGCATTATTCAATACCTTCTACACAGCAACCATATTTAATTTTTTTCCGCTCGATTGTTCATTTTCTGGTTCATTATTTAATTAATGAATTAATAATTTTTTTTGTATTGTCATTGGTGGCATTGTAATCGTAAGACAGAAATCATCCTGATCCTTATTGTTTTCATGAGTATGTATTGCAGTCATACCAACTTATTAACGCCACTGTAAACTTATAATCTTTAGAAGTGTAGCGTTGTATTCTGTTTGCAGTATTGTTTGCGAAACATTTAAACATTTCATGTAACTCTCACTTGGTAAGGTCAGATAAAATCATGTATTATTACCCCTGATTTTTATTTGTCATTGCCGTGTACCGTTTCTCGAATATTCTGTCTTAAAAGTTCTAACTTACGTGTGTAATGACAATCCTACAAAAGAATGTCAAAGAAGTGCATTTTTGCTAAGTTCAAATTCCCCATCACCATCTCCAGGGATTGCACAGCCAGCCTGGTTGTGTTCATGTCATAGTTTACTCTGTAAACTAAAACTTGAAACAGTATGATCAAATTTTTTGTCTATTTACCATCTTAGAAAGTGCCATTAATGGGCTCTTCTTTCAAATCTTATACCACGACAGCTTCCATGGTTTCTTGGATCATACTTGATTCTTTTTGATCTACTTTCGATGACACCCCACTGACAATTGGGACAGTGTGATCAAAGTTATATTAATCTACCATCTGACAAAGTACCATCATTTGGTTCTCCTTTGAAATCTTGAACATGAAATTCGATACAAAATCCCTAGTTTTTAAGCTGGTTCACCTGTTCTTTTCCTTGTGTAGCAGACTATTGCCAAATTGATGTTTCCAAAGATTGGCATCATTTGTTAAATTTCAAGCAAGACAGAGTTCAACAATTTAAAGATGAACGTAGAGAAATACTATGTACATATACAAAATCCTGTAACACGCTCTGGTAAATCATCTTGTGTTGAGAAGCGTAAATTTTATATCTTATAATCTATTTCAGTTTCTGATTATGGTTCCTTTGAAATCATAGTTATCTGACCACAAAACGTAAACAATTATATTACAGAGCTTGTACAATTTTTCATTGTTTTTAGCGCTAAATCAGCATTTTCATCTTCTGCAGGAACAATTTATGTAAAGCAACTAACACAATCCATTACAGTCATATACCCATGGTCATTATTGTAGTTCTCTAATGATAAAAAATACATAGATCAGTCTACAACTGGCCGTCAGCTTCTTCAACGGCATTTTTTCTTGTCCAAGTTGTGCGTCTTGGTTCTTGAAGTAATGAGTAAGTCTTTTGCTTCATCAGTCATCTTTTTGCTGCAGATTAAATTATACCTACTGCCTTAGTCCGTCACCTTATACCACCATAGCTTCCATTATTTCTTGGATCATACTAGACAATTTTTAATTTATTTTTATGACACCCGATTACACCCAGCTGAAGACTGTTTATTCACAGGTATGTACACATGGACGTACCGTGAGTTTTCCCCTGACCATTGGTGCCCCGGATGTAAAAGGGTAGTTTCCTCTATAAATTATCATCATTATTAATATTGGGACATTAAAACATGCCCCTGCAAACATGCCATACATTAAGCTATTGGAAGGGACATCGATCGGCTGAAATTGCATCCAGGAAAATACAAGTGAACCTGAGTTGAATTTATGACGTGTGCGTTCAGATACATATCAAAAGTTTGAGGATTTTATGTGCACTTTCATGACATAGGCAGTTACAACGTTCTGATACATTCATGTTATCTGAACCAGACCATATAGCCTTCTCAAAATCGACGTCTCGATGCACCCACACATGCTGATAGAATCGTAATAAGTGTTGAAATTACTCGATTGGTCACTGATCACCTACTATTTATACAAGTTTCCATGAAAACTTTTGGCAATCATATTTTCCTCTCGTTGTGCGTTTTTTAAAAACAAAATTACAAACAATAGAGGTCCTGCATTTTTCAGCAAAACTAAAAAATGATTTTATTAGCTTGGAAACTTCAGAAAATAGTTTGGCGGTCAATTAATCCTTTAATAGAATCTCACAAACAAACTGTGGACAAAACCCAATTTGGTCACTAATCAGCAGGTTAAATTATTTTCCTTGGAAAATAATACATGGCCGCGAAAAATGTAATTTTCTGGTAAAAATGATAACCTAGGATCTCTGAATCGCCAAGGTACATTATGGAGGAGAACCAGTGTGAAATATTAATGATATCCCTCGAAGATTTTGGAAAACAGTTTAGCTATTGATTGCCCGTTTGAAATGTTTTACACCGTATACTTCCAAACACCCATCCTGCATTTTTAATACTAAGGCAACGGTGCCATATTCCTGATATCACTGAAACCTCAAGCATTTCTTTGGGGGAACTTACGTAAGTGTATCATGATATCCTAAAACATTTTGGAAATCAATTTAGCCACGCGCCACATTTTCAAATGCTCACAGTTTAGTGACATATGTGAAACATATTTGACCACTACTATTTTATTTTTTTAAATGATCTGAAGCCAAACTTATGCCAGTTGTCCCTGCAATTAGGTCCGACACTTGACAATTTATTTTGGTGGATAATTAATCAAATTGCTTTAGCATTTTCCAAATATACGAAACTTCACATTAAGAGTCTCGTTTTTTTTCCTTTTTTTTTTCAGTGCCAGTACCCTGTAACACATTGAGCTTTGCCAGTGGCTATCGTAAAAGACCGCCGCCATAAGCATATTTGAAACCAGTGTAATGTGTATTAATCAATAGTAGCCACGATTCCTCGCTGAATAATTCCTATATTGGTTGACTACCATCCTTTACATTTTACTAGGGACTCACTGTCGCTAATGGATGTATGTATGTATGTATGTATGTATGTATGCATGTATGTATGTTTTTATGTATGCATATATGTATGTATGTATGTATGTATGTATGTCGCATAAAAGGTTGTATAGATTTTAATGGTGTAACACCGAACTGAATTTTCAATTGTGGTTCCATTTACATGAATATCGACATACGAGAAAAAGAAGATCTATATTTTGGAAGTTTAGTGATATAATGAATTACATCCTATACTGTAACTAAACACTCAAGATTGTCTAAAGTTTTCTGTACACATTCAAAAATCTGCAACGTGCTAAAGAGCCCGTTGTGGCTGATTGATAAAACTTGTATATGTATGGAAAGCAGTCCACTGTCACAATATGGCATATGGCTGATGTGCTACCTAGTATTGGTCAACAATTCTGTTGACATCATGGAAATGAAGTTTGAGTCAGCACTGTCGAAGGGTATAACTGATGTTTCCTTGTGCAAAGGTAAAATACGGCTGAATAATTCAATGGATGAATGAATGTGTACATAAATGCTTCACTTAAGAGAATGAGTGTGTGAATGAGGGAATAGATGGAAGAAGGACAGACAGACACAATACACTTTCGTGTGCCAAAGAGCGCCCCCTTGCCCAAGCTTCGGGAATCTTACTTCTTCAAATCTGGATGTATATTCGGTACAAATTTTGGATGTGCAAATATTTCATCAGGTAAATACACAGGACGGACGGTATTTCAATTTGCGAATGACATGGAGAATTTGAGGTGCGATGATTGTGTTAAGTGTAAAAAATAAAATTATATATATATATATATATATATATGTGTGTGTGTGTGTGTGTGTGTATGTGTGTGTGTGTGTGTGTGTGAGTGATAAAACGCCATTGTTTGTTTCAGGATTTTGACACATCACATGATATTGCATGATGCCAATAATTCTACTTCATCGGATCTACAAAAGCATTTAATATCATACAAAAATATTTGATTATATTTTTTAATATTGTATACTTGGTGATATCGTCAAATGCATTTGACCGTATCACAAAAACGATTTTACGATACGGCTTCAAGGTAAACCGTTCAGATATGTACAATTATATTTACCATCTTTAAATCGATTCTATGAAATAGCCTATTTGAAAATATGCTAATATGCATTTGATCTTCAGATGAAACCAATTTAAACACATCATGTAATACTTCTAAACCAACATAATTCCATGCCCCCAGTTACAGGATGTATTTGAAGAGATGATCATATAATTCGACACACCCTGACATCACTTCGGTCCAGTTTAATCATGTCAATAAAAATACTGTATGATGGACTTAAATCTGACCAACAGTGATTTGATGAGATGATCCGATAACTCATATCTATTGAAGATACACTGGACTTCCTGTTCCCATTTAACCTGTCATTAGATATTCAATAAATCAATATGATTATATCGGGCCGGTAGTGATTTGATAATACGAGACAACAAATGATCATAGCATCAAATCACTTTCGGTGGAACTAAATAATCAATATTATGAAATCCAATCGCAAGTGAATTGAGGATATGATAAACTACTTCATCATATCATTGAATCACTTCCACTGACTTCGGGTAAGAAATGGCTGTTCACCTATAACGCCATTTCTGGTTCATTCAGCATTTCCACAAATCAGATATATTGTAGATTTCTACATTATACAGTTTCCTAGCTTCAGAATAAAAAAAAATGCAATTTACGTTAGCTGTGATAAAATCACAATGTATGTAAGTATGTTTTGTCTCGGGTTTTGGAATAAAACAGCAAAAGTGTCCATACAACACAGCTGTCCCAACTGTAGCTGTATTTAAGGCCATTACAACGTCAAGTATGTTGATAGATGAATTCAACGGTACGCGGGTTCTAATACCTGTGGATATACACATAACAAAGTGCAAGTGTGACGTCAAACAATATTAATTTTCAGTATGTCTGTGTTTCCAGCCGGACACTCGGACAAAACAAATTCCCGTTGTGCCTCTCCATATGCTGATCATTATTCATATTAACTCTTATGACTCTAAGTTAGGTCAAACACTACTAAAGATATACTGGACACAACTTTGATATTTAGCACTGACAATTTTCACTGAGCCAACAGAAAGGGACGGACGCATTGACAGACATACAGCAAAACAAAACGCCAGACGCCCCCATCTTCGTAGGTTTGTTAGTGTTCAATGCACATATGAAATTTCATTAGATAATCTGTACTGATCCAAATACATTATAAACTTGCTTACTCGGCCAAGTTAAACAGAGCTTCAAATTCTCATAGTTCGTATTTGCCAACGCAGGAACAATTCAAAATTATATTGACTATATTCAGTTTAAATCTTTGATTTCTAAGAGCGACTAAGTTGAAGTAATTTTCGAATGAACTACTCTAACTTATCAAATGGATGCTACATTGATATTTATTGTAAAAAGGTCTTTCATTCAAGTCCCAGCCCGCGTATTGTCCCATAGGATATGATGATCGTTTGCGTCTGTCATTATGGTAAGAAGTTGGACATTCTTTATACTTCTTCCTTCGTGTTTTTTGCCGAGTTAGATATCAGAAACAAATCTACGATCGTTGCCCTTGTAAACATGTCAGAGTAAAATGAATACAAGAAAAAGGCTCCGCTCTCCGACAAAAAAATGAACGTAACACGATGTACTTGATAGCAATGTAAACATCAACATTGACAATGAATGAAGAACTGACAATTCCCAGTTACCAGGACAAGTAATTTCATAAAATGAAATAAAGTTTAAAGATATTTTATTTGATATATACTTTATCTACATAACATTTCTATATATTTATGATACTCTGCAATCCATCAGCATAAATAGCTTTGAGCTTGGTCCCATGATTTCCCTACAGGTCGAAGACAGTTCTCTGGTCATTGAAGTCTGCCCACGTAAGCACCATAGGAGTACAATTTCTCAGATAAAATTTTATGTATAGGTTTAAAGAGGGTACAATCTCTGATATTGTACTTTAGGCTATTTGCACAAACCCCAAATAAATGAAAGTTTTGGTAGATAACACCCTAGTGCTCCTCGGCCTGCTAACTGATGCGATGTTTCATGTTAGGATTTCAGTATTCAGCTTCGCAAAGGTTCTTTTCACCGGGAATACAATAAACGTACCGAGTGTCCTGCTGCACAAATTTCTGATACTCTTGTCCTCCCAGTATCAAATAATTCATCTTTGGTCTTCCGTTGTGATTACCGTCTATCATCTGCAAATGAAGGATATAGCGTGATCATACAATGTATTCTCGCTCACTGTTACGACCCCAATCAGGTTGATAATATGTAAGCAATGAAAAGCAGGAAGAGAGAGAGAGAGAGAGAGAGAGAGAGAGAGAGAGAGAGAGAGAGAGAGAGAGAGAGAGAGAGAGAGAGAGAGAGAGAGAGAGAGAGAGAGAGAGAGAGAGAGAGAGAGAGAGAGAGAGCAGCACTCGCCAAGGAAACGTACTGACTCAGTCGTACTCTGACCACTAATGGGTTAATGAAGCAAGTAGACATGGATAGCTTTGGTCATGCTAATTATTTTGTATAGAGTGACTAGCAAAAAGAACAGAAAGTGTACTGCGTTTCTTTCTAGTCAAAATATTTTGTGTTTGCTTGACTTCACCGTTTTTCTTATGGTTACATATACTTTATACGCGCTCATCTGGAAATTGTAAGTTGATGTAATACTAGATCTCCTATTCTATTCTAAATGTAAACGGTAGAAGCCAAGTTTGGACCTTATTTTAGGTCAGCTGACTTGTCAATGATCGGAACTTGTGGTATTAGTGTAGTCCTCCATTGTCTGTAAGTGAATCCACAAATGCACTTGGACTTTCCCGAAACACTTGGTCGGAGCCATTTCAAACCAGAGAGGGATGTACCCTTCTGTTTCCCCGCTAATTTGCTCCGAAGTTTCCGCTTCAGTGATTTGGTACTTTATTATATTTATTTGTTTATTTATTTAGTTTTTTGGGGGAGGGGGGCATGCGTAAAATTCTTTTGCAAGATGTTCCTTTTTGACAGCTCTTTATCAATTAATATCGCTACTACAACCTGGGGGCCTTCTGGGTACCATATACCTTGATTTACTTAGTAAACTGTGCTGCATTTTCCCACGTTTTCTTTATGTGTAATTTTAGAATTTTTAATTTTTGTCTAAAAAAATTCGATGGGTTGGCTTTATGGTTGTCTTCAAACTTGGTAGGAACTTCCTTTGTCTTAGGTATCTTTACCCCTTTCAATGCCACCAACCACCAAAGTCGAACTACTTAAGACAAACTCCTCTCAGTTATAATAAGAATGCTAGATTCATATCCTTTTTTTAAAAAAGACATTCCATTCAAGTACCAGTAGCCTCTAGCTCCAGGGAGTACAATGGTCCGGGTCAAGACTCAGTCGAAAACTTGGCATTGAATGAGTTTAAGTCGCTTAAAGGAAATTAACGTACTCATGATGACTTAGGAACTAGCTGAAACTTTGAGAGTACAGAGTAAGCTGGTCCATTGTGAGGGCTAGCTAAATTCTAGACATGGCTGACCTTGACTTCAGTGCATGAAACCAAGGCATGTTGTTGTTTATTCCAGAACTATGTTGGCCATGGAATGAGATATTGCACATGATAATCCTCTCCAACGGCCACGCCAGACTACACATCGATGACCATGAGTTAATGCCTTCGGTTAAAGGGCCACTTTATCTTATTTTGCGAATACCAGGTCATGTGAGCAGAGGACTGTCACAGTCCTCTTGTTTAGGCGAGTTAACTGATTGAAGGATCGATAAACGCACATACGTGCGGTAAAAGATACATCCAATTCACCATTCAGGTAAAACGACCAACGCAGTAGACCACGAGCTAATATTGTTACTTATTTGAAAACAAAATATCAATAAAATACATCCGATTTTCCCCCGGTTCAGAGTCCCATTAGAGTCAAATGTAGAAGACATCATGTCATAAAGCAGAAAATATTGATAGAAACAATGGTAATCCAAGTTAAAAGCATACCTGCAAATAGAGTCTTTCTGCTGGGTCTGATGCAGGTGACACCTGGCGAATAACTTTCGAAACACAACCAGGTGAAATCAACACTTATAGAACACTGAATTTTATTTGACCACCCATGTCGGTGATTCTTCTGCGAGTCCACATGCACCTGCCCCTACCTCCCCTCCGATCGTCACTTATCAGTGCAGCGCTATTTATCTAACAGGTGGTTAATCAATGAACCCAAACTATCCACTGAATAAATTCGAGGATCGTTTTGTCAGTGAATACATTTTCCTGATATGATATTTGATACAAATTTGGGACGGCTGTACACAGGATGCTGAAAACCGTGTGGAAAACGTTCAGCTTGTTGCGGCACAGGTAGTCACCTGGGCAATGAAAACTGCTCCAACAGTAAAACTTTATGAAGAAACTGGATAGGAGACATTTTCCAAAAGGCGTTTGAAATTCAAATTGATTCACATGTACAAAATTGTTCATAATTTAACACCAAGGTATCTACGACATATTTTTCGAAATATTCTGTTGCCTCATTCGACTTTTACTTCTAACACTCGCAGGCAGCTCGATTTACCACGCTTTAGAACTCGTACAGATCTGTTAGATAAGTCCTTTTATCCTTCTGCCACACGCCTATGGAATCTTCTTCCCTTAGATACTCGGAATGCCCCTCCCCTATCATAGATTAAAAGAAAAATACAGACTCCTTCTTTGTGCCCAGTGAAAGACCCTTCTCTTTATTATATTGGTGAAAGAAAGTCTGCTGTATTGCTTGCCCGACTGCGTATGGGCCGCGGCCAGCTTAAAAATCATTTGTTTCAAATCGGTGTAAAAGGTTCGCCTGATTGTGTGTGCGGTACTGGTGTCGAAGATGTTTTGCATTTCTTTTTCTCTTGTCCTCGATATTTAATTATAAACGATAAACTTTGCTCCCTTCACACTTCAAACTCTACTTTTTTGGTTCTGCTGCTTGTAGCCTTGAATATAATAAGGTGATATTCCTCGCTCTTCAGGACTATATTGATGACACAAAACGTGTATGTGTGTATATATGTATATGTATGTATGTATATATATATGTATATATATATATATGTATATATATATATATATATATATATATATATATATATATATATATGTGTGTGTGTGTGTGTGTATGTATATATCATTATGTAAGAATCCTAAGCAGTAGCGTACCCTACACTGAACGTGTCTTGCTTCGTCTTGTCCTGTGATATTGTCTAATTTCTCAAGAGGGATTAACACATGGCTTGCCCTTCTTTCTAATTGCATAATAAAATATATTTAAACCAAATAAAATGAGTTTAATTTTCTCTGGATTAAAGCCACGAAAAGCTTACAGTATCTTAGAGATTTACTTTACATTTTGTGCTGGTTCCGTATTAATTTCTCAGCAAAAATGCGATAACATGCTTTAGTCGAATACCTACTTTGAGATCCCTTAAAATTGAAAGAAAAAAGTTCCTCTAAGTAGTTATGGAACTTTACCGTCATGATCCGTGTTCTCCCCACTGTGGTGATGATTATCATCATCATCATCTTCATCAAAATGGTGTCCTTTCCCGTGATAGCCTCCAAATTCTCTTTCATAACTATCCTGTTTGATATAATTTCTCTTGACATTTTTATAGCCAGGGTTCCATCCCTTTCCGTTATCATCGTCGTCATCATCATTTTCTTCGTCATCTCCCTCATCTTCATGATCATCGTAGCCATCATCATGATCTTCATCGTCGTCATGGTGATAGCGTCGGCCACCCTTGCCATTGTAATCATCCTCTTCGTGAACACTGTGATCATTGTCATAGTCATCATCGCCCTCGTCATCATCCCCTTTAAAGTCATCGTAATGTCTCCGTTTGTTTCCATCGTCACGATCATTGTCAGCACTTCTATCCCTGGTGTAACCTTCACCATCATCTTCGCCATCCTCACGGCTTCGACCGCCTCTAAAATCGTCACCATTATCATCATCATCATCATCATCACCGTCGTAATCAGTATATTCATAGTCAGTTTCGTTGTCATCGTCACGGTCGTCACGGCCCTGGTCATCATCGCCATCGTCGTCACGGGTTGCGCGACTGACATCAGCTCCAGTGTCGTCGCCGTCGTCACCACCTTGACGTCTGTCACGCTGGTCGGTCTCGCGCTCCCTCGTGTCGTCATCTGTGCCACGCGAGCCCGCTTCAGCTTCTGCGGAAGCATCGTCTGTCCGTCGGTCTGTCCTTCTGTCTGTCCTTCTGTCTGTCCTTCGATCTGTCCGTCGGTCTGACCTACCGTCACGAGATACATCATCATTGCTTATGTCCTCACTTCTATCATTGTCATAACTTCCATCATCCCTTGTGACATCACCTTCATTACCCTCTTCACTCCAATCATTATAACCATAATCATCACTCCTATCTCCGTCATAGTCTTCACTATAGTGGTCATCGCCATTGCTGGTGTTCTTGTCGTTGCTGTCACTCCTGCCACCAGAGTTATCGCCATCACTGCCACCACTGTCATTACTGTTATAACTATTATCTTCATTGGAATTGTCATTGCTCCCCACGGACCTGGACCCATCCTCGTATCCGCCACCATTACCTTCCTTTACCTCCTGACTGGATGTAGAGGGTCGTCTTTCCGCATAGCAACGCCCGTTACAGTAACGTTTGCAGTTGTCCACGCAAGTCGATCGTGCTTTTCCTGTAAGACAACCACAAGTTTCGCTGTTTTGGCATTTCGCTACACATGTGTCTGAGTTCTCTGCCAAAGTTCCTGCCACCAACACAATTAATGCTACTCCTAATCCAATTAGACGCCACATCGTCCCCATGGTCAGCGTGCTGAAAAGAGAAAGGATCGGAAAGAATAAATAAAGTAGCAGAAATGCAGCCACTGTTTCTCAAAGTTATTAATAATTGTTTAGCTGGTGTATATTGGTATTGGCGATATCTGTGCCTATGTGTCGAATAATTTACCGTTCATTACATTTTGTATTTCATTTATTTACTTTACTTTTCCCGAACTTAATGGTAGACATAGAGCAAGCACATTTGACAGTTAAAATCATTCATGCCAGCAGATCCATTTATTTTACAGAGGCTCTGTTTGTCCCTCCTATCTGTCTCTTCACTGTGACATTTATGGCTACTGATTATGTTAAAAATGTATTTGCGAGATGCAGAGATTTGGGGATGACTGGACGGGAAGAAGCTCTTGTTGGCATTTCTTGTCCCAGCGGACACATTGCATGTTTGGTCCAGACTGTTGTGAACGTGGTCAGTCTATTTTTCCAAAGGCGGCTTGACGTTAAAAATACTTCATGAAGTTTCACCATGTACATATACACAGTTCTGTGTTAAACGCAAAAAACTAGGTGGAAAATATTTAAAACAGATTGCAGAGGAAACTTTAAAGGATTGCATTAATAATTTCAAATGACCCAAAAACTGTTGCACAGTGTTATCCACACAACTATACATAATGCATTAGAAAAGCACTTACCTGTCAAACAAATAAAATATAATGAAAGAAACACAAGAAAACATCCACGGATAACACAAAGCAGTCAAATATCAATTATGCAAAGAAATGTTACTGTGAAATATGTTCTACTAAATACAAACAAGATGAAAAAATATTTGGTAGAAAATAAATGATGTTTTAAATAGCATGAAAAAGGAACGACGCTTTTTAAATGCATGTAACACAGATGGTGAAATTACTACTGACAAACAGTTAATTTTCAATGAATTTACTCATTACTTTACAAACATTGGATGCCAAAATTAAGCTATCCAATAACAAAAACATCAGTATTATCTGACAAATTTACCTATAAATACAGTAGAATCTCCACCTCTATAAAGAGACCATTTCTATATTGAGACCACCAATTTACAGACCCGTTTTGGTTTATCCTTCATTACATTATATCCCGATTAAGACTACTCCCCTATTAAGACCATATTTTCCAGTCCCTTATGTGGTCTTAATAGGGAGATTCCACTGTATATTCCGCTTCACAGCTATCACAGTTGATATGGTACCAAACATACACTCCTTTGACGCTTTCAGTGCCAGATTTTAGACTGGATCAACAGCTTTTCTCAAGTACACCGAGGAAAGATGAGACCTAGACAGTCATATTTTCTGGATCTATAGGGATTCTGGTACTTTAAGGAATGGTGTTATGACAAGAAATATGAACCTAGCATTATTAATTATAATTGAGAGCAGTTGGTCTTAAGTAGTTAAACTTTAGTTTCAGTTGGCATAATTGAAAGAGTTAAACCTAAAAACAGAGTTGGTTTCAAAAAATTGTCTGTTAAACTATTAAAACTGATGAAGATGGAAATATACAAAGCCATAAAAGTCATGATAAGTCGCACGATAGAGATAGAATTATTTGCAGATTTGTTTAAAATCGCTGTAGTTATAACGATTTATAAAAAGAATGATACTACTATCTTTAAAAATTAAAGGCCAATTTGTGGTCTTTCTGAAATATAAGAAAAATATGCAATTCAAACATGAAAATGTTCGACAAGGGTTAATAACTGTTACCTTTTTGCACAGGGGCATTACTATTGTTAATGTAATTAAGGCGATTAATGCAACCCATGTGACACACGTAATTGCAATGTTTTATTGCTGCCATGATTAAAGTGTATACAAGGACAAAAAGTAACTTCAGTGACCTTTTTATTTAACTTTATTGCCAACATTGACAGTGATAACCGAACCCGCACGTTTAGCGACGGAAAAAGCCCAACCCGAGCCGGGGTTCAACCTGAAACCCGGTAAGCTCGGATTCTGTTGTTCGGGTTCGGTCAGGCTGTATTATTAAACAATTTTTAAGCAGTTCCTTTAGTGCACTCACTTCCAGCAATACAATTCATTGAAAATCAATGACTCGCAACATATAAAAGCTCTTGTCAGCTGCTCTGTTATGCCATACAAGATACTGAGACTCCGTTCGCCACCCAATACTGTCATGACACCACTCAAAATTGCATTTGATATTTTATTCCATCCATAATTAAATAAACACCTGCAAATATGACTGAAAAATTAACACACAATCTAGTGGGGACTATAGCCTGCCTGGTACACATGGCAGCATGGGGCAGATCTGTTCTTGCATGAGCAGAAAGGTATTCTCTGTATTTTATTGAGAGCCTCATTACACATGGAGGCCCCCCCCCCCACCCCACCCCATTTGCTGCAAGACCCAAACCTTGTACACCATACACCTAACATGCATGGATAGAAGGGCGGGTTCAAGCTAATTAATTATGAATGCAAAATGGTTGTCTAGCACCATGGAGGCCACGCAGTAGGTCAACAAGCAGTTGAAGGCCTGCATGTGTGGATTGTCGAGAAATTGGTGAATTAAGCATACATTGAAATTCCCCAGCTTTTGTTTGCGTGCTATTGGATTTGCCAGTTGCCTCAAACCTATGTGTGCAAGTTACAACTTTATGTCTATCTATAATATTTCTAAAGATATAGAGCTTTTAACATTTTAAATATCCCCTCATTTGCATAATTTTAATCATCATGACTATTTCAAACCAAATGGCAAAATTGCATTGGTGGGTCAGTCACCATGGCAAGTTTGGTGGTTTGGGGAAAAATAGTGTCTGAGAAAACCCCCGGACAAATTTGGGTGCCATGGAAAGAACGAACGAACGAAAGAAAGAAAGAAAGAAAGAAAGAAAGAAAGAAAGAAAGAACGTGAGGAAAAACAATCTGTCTGGGTTGGCATCCAGACATAATGAACCAAGTGTTCCTATTACTTTTACACAAATTATTTCTTGAGTCTGATTTTACCATGCTCTCCAGATTTTCCTTAGTATTTAGACAACAGATATGCGACACCCTCACATGTACAAAATCCGTAATATGTGAAAGTGCCCTTATAGCTTATGCCATAATAATAATAATAATAATAATAATAATAATAATAATAATAATAATAATAATAATAATAATAATAATAATAATAATAATAATAATAATAATAATAATGATAATAATAATAATAAAAATAATAATAATAATAACAACAATAATAATAATGATGATGATGATGATAATGATGATTTGGTCGCACATGTAAAAATCAATGCCATAGGTAAACACTTTCGATGTTCACTTTATGTTCGGAACGAGCGGGACTCGAACCTGCAACCTTTGGCACTAGTCGCCTAGCTGAAATGGGAAACATGTCAACTTTCAACCACGTACTCCTGTACTCAGTCCACTAGACCAAATCCCTATTCTAAAAAAAAAAAAAAAAAAAAAAAAAAAATGGTTCAAGGTAGTTCCACCAGGCCAATATGCTAACCGCATGTGTGAAAATCACGTACGTGATTTGAATGTCAGTTGTGTTGCATAAACATCGTTCATACTGAACCGGTAATCTTCCCCAAACGTAACTGTGGAGACATCCTTCCCTCCGGTTGTTTTGCCCCAAAATCGCAATAAGAATTGAACGGACATGTACGTGATTGTGCAATATAGATACGCCATATAGGTAGAGAGTTCCTTTGGGGCAAAGAGACGGTTGGCTAAAAGGGCAGGCCGTGGCCCGGGGCCTTGGTCCAACTTCTACGGTTATTGATAACCGCCTGGTGGCGCTGCAGTCATTAGTTACTGAACAGTAAAGGAATCGGACGGCACGCCACAGATCGGGTCCTCTGCATGCACTTAACAAGTATAGGTTAGACGCCGTGTAGAGTTTTCCAATTGAATTAGAAGACGAGCGCGCAGCGCGAGTCTTCTAATTCAATTGGAAAACTCTACGAGGCGTCTGACATACTTATACTCCAAAAGATGGGTATTATAAAAGTATTTCCTACTTGAAACAAAGTTAAAAGACTTGATTTCGAAGAGAAAAGCGACAAGTAAGAGTACATAATGTAACGACCTTTGACACTTGACCTGTCACGCTCCCTGACCCTATTCAATGCTGGTCAACAATAGACACGCTGGAATAAATATTATGTAAAATCCGTGAAGCATCGTCTCAGCTGTTTAGCGTAATAGACAGCACGCTCAGCCGTACATCACAGAATTCGTGGTTCGAACCCTGCCAGGGACAAAATATTTTTTTCATTAAAAAGTGTAGACAAAAATTGTCGAAGTTCCATTGCAAAGTCCCGTCATGAGGTCACTTGCACTTCAGCGGATCTAATTCAATTAGACTCCTAGGAAGAGAGGAGCTCTATGAAAATTAGACTCCGCTGAAAACAATAGAAATTGGGCGCTGAGGAGTATAATTCGAACAAAAGCGTTCCCTCCCGTCCAACTCTCAATTTGCAATAAGGTCTCAACGCCTGCGGCACGTCCCTATTACATGATCGCATTTGCCGCAAGTTCGGGACAAAGACCGCCCCCCCCCCCCAAAAAAACCCCAACAAAACATGGAGATAAGGCCTTTTTCCAGGCTGCCCAAAAATTGTAGATCTTTTCATCGACCTGTGCCAATTAAGTGACGTATTGTGATCCATATTTTTTACAAAGAGGACATTTAATAAGCAATGGCCAAGAAAGAGGACTTTTCCTATCAAGGCAATCAGTGGATAACTTCATAAATATTTATTTACAGATTCGGGTTTCGGGTAGGCCATGCTTCATTCAATGAAAACCCTTGGCACGGAAGCAATCTATAATTAAGGCTTTCTCCATTCAACCTTCTTGCTTCAGCCAACGTGGCTGTCATTGCTGGAGAAGATTTTATGCTTAAGGATTGCTTTAGTATTGTATTGAATCTAGAGGAGAAAAGCCGTTCTTGCTATTGCTCAATAGAACTGCACAACCATGGAAAATCAAATTCAGAATAACACTTTTCCACACGGTATTTGTAAACTCAGTTCTGCTTACAGCTTATTTCACGTGGGAAGAAAGGATACCACACAAAATGGTTACATTTAATTCACTGATTTAAGAACACTATTTGTTGTGAGTAGAGTTGCTCAGCGATTATAAACAAAAAAGCACACAAAAACACAAAAACAAAAAACAACTAACAAACCCCCAAAAACAAAAAAACAAAAGAAAAACAAAAAAAAACCAAAAAAGAAAAGAAAAGAAAAGAAAAGAAAGAAAGAAAGAAAGAAAGAAAGAAAGAAAGAAAGAAACCCAATTCTTTTAAGAGGAACGTTCGATTAGAAGAGAGCCTCCAAGTCGCCATGCTTTGCCCAAGTCATTTGCGCTTGCCGACAACCATTATTTTGGACTTATTGCGGTTGGAAATAATTCCCCACTTCATGACAAAATGGTTCGCTATATTTAACAGTGTGTATAACCTCTCCTCGCTATGTGCAACTACATACACATCATCTGCACAAAAGAGACATGGGAAACTTGAAAATTATACGATCCCGGAGTTTTGATCGTGTAATGAATCCAGCAGAGCTGCGACTAGTGAAAAGACCGTCTTAGACAGCATAGCTGTCAACTCTCCCGTTTTCACCTGGAGTCTCCCGTTTCGGAGACTCAAAAGTTCTTAAAGTGACAGGGATTTGGAGGCAAAATGGAAAATTTTCTTTTATTTCATGCACTTTTTACCAGAACCTCCCGGTCACGCGTCTCTGGGGGTTGACACTTATGAGACAGGTTGCAGCTTTTGTTTGCGCCTTTTATTACTTAATACCAAGCAATTTCGAGATGTTCGAAAATAACTTTATAATTTATTTGGCTGTGGAGGTGTACAAGCTTATTCTTGAATTTATGTGTTCCGTATACATATACATATACATATATTATTATTATTATTATTATTATTATTATTATTATTATTATTATTATTATTATTATTATTATTATTATTATCATTAACATTATTTGTTTTTAATTTTACTTGTGCGTGCACATGTCGGTACACTTTATTTTGCACAAGAAAGGAAAAAGGAGAGAAAGAAAAATTTCATCATCAGAAAACAAAATTTCAAGTGTGCAAGAAGAATACTGGTCGCTTGGACCTCAAAGAGTACCTAAATATTCTATTGTCACAATGCATTCGGTGTGAATGAGCTCCCAACGCAACTCCCCGTCTCTAATCCGAGACCGTTCTCTTATCACTGAACCCCGAAACAACTCACCGTTACCTTGTGCCAAGCACATATTGCTGATCAGATTTAAAAACCAATAGTTAGAAAATTCACACATGCATAATTCGTATCTGGACAAAAACAAAATTTAAAGAGTGACATACAATGGGCCTGCTTCAACAAAATTGCCATAATGGCTAGAATATACCTAACCTCGTCATGGTACCTTCGCGTGGGTCAGGTTTCGAGGCGGTCATTCTGTGCCAGTAGCTTTGTGTTGTCTGGTTTCTTTGGGTTTTTTTCAGAGAGAAGCGACATGAATACTTTTGGATTCCTTTTCTCAGAGTACGTATAAACTTGGATTTTACTACTTTACGTGTATTTATTCATGTTAGTTCATATTAATTCTTCAAGTATTGCTATTATAATCAGTAACTTGTTATGAAGTATGTATTTAGGTATTTGCTGATATTTCACGTTCATACATTGTTTGCATTTACGGTAAATGGCTTTTTTCACCATATACAAGGCAAAGGTCAGCAGCCGCCATCTTGTTAAAGACATGTCCGTGAATTTAAGGAAACATTCTTGATGGTTTCCCGCAGATGACCTGTTTATAAATTCATTAAGCTGTTGAAGCCTAAGACTTTCTTAATTTTGAATCGGATGTGATATTTTGCTTATTAATTTATAAATTTAGACTAAGATAGTGACTGGAACAGCTATGGAGGGTAGAGAGATTAAATTGCGGTTTTTTGTTGTTGTTTTGTTGTTGTTGTTTTTTTGGCGGGGGGGGGGGGGATTTAACCGGAAGGTTGCTGCTCCTGTTTGCATAATTATTATTACTATGTTGCAGTTTGTCCGTGAAGCTGGAGTTGAGTATCTAAGTCATCACAAACTAGATGCAGCAAGGCGCTGTGACTTACGTAACGTGAAGACGTTTCTGCAGAGTGAAAAAGGAGTCCAAAACTACCTTCCTTAAAGAGAGTTTCTTTAAAGATTCCATCCTTCAAAATCATTTTTCAAGAATCTTATACCTCCACGCCCGGACGCTCTGGGCCGTATAGGTCTTAAAGCCGGACGCGATTTTCATGCTCTTGGGCGTCCACCTCTTAAAAGCGGCACTGGCCTATCCAATGGTTGGGTGGATCTCGCAGGAATACCCTTTGCATTTGTTTCAACATAGCGGCCGTTACTAGGGGTATATTGTAAAGGGCCGCATAGCCCGACACACTCATGATGTGTGCTTTACATGGCATGCACCTTGTACAATTTTTACACACGAAATAAATTATTTATGAATTTTAATAACGCTTGACCGGGCTAGTGATGCACGCTCTAATTCTCTTGAATCCTGTATGATAATAATTTCATCCTTAAACTGCACTCTTGTGGGTGGGATCTTTTGGAAGGACGCGTTTATCGCAGGCCAGGAAAATGCTTCGTTAATGGAAATCGGCAAACTAAAAAAAATGTTTGGATCCTTAAAGACGCCTGTTTATGATTTTTGACTCCATAAAGGCAGCGTATTAAGTTTCTCAACCACTAATTTCACGCTCGTTTTCATGCAGCAATCTCTACATCAGTCTAATTGCCTTGCGCCAAGTGATGAAGAATATTTCAATGCTTTGACCGGTAACATTCCATTGCTGGCTAACATAAAAAGCCGTACAGAATGGCTAAAGCAACTCATACTTTGTCATGGAATACATGTGCTTAAACTGGAATTTCATCAAATTATAACCTTCGAATATACTCCTTTACATTTTCGGTCTTCACATGAATGTCAATGTTTGCTCCCAAGTATTTGGGTGATGTGCATTCTGGAATTTGGACACATTCGTGTTTAATTTGGATGCACAAAAACCATTGAGGTGGTTGAAAGAAATCACTGTGGAGTTACTCAGATTAAACAGCACATTGTGTGCTTTATAAGACATTGAACAAATATACCCGTGCCCAAACCCTCCTCCCAACAACAGTGAGGCCCCCTCCCCCCCCCCAAAAAAAACAACAAACAAACAACAAAAATAAAAAAACAAAACAAAAACAAACAAGACAAACTAAACAAAAACAAAAAAACAGGCACTTGTCAACATTGGGTATGTGTCTCAGGGTGTGTGCAGGGAGTTGGTTTATTTTATTGTAATTGTGTTTTTATTACCTCTTTTGGGAGGATATGGTAGTCCTGGAAAGGACCTTTCTGTATGTTTGAAGGCTGCATGCATCAGCAGAGGTTGTAACCACCAGGCTTCCTGCGGCAAGTTGGCATGCTGCTCATGAGCTTGGCTGTGTCGGCCTAGGGAATACGGTTACAGTCGTCTCTGAACTGCTGTGCTAGTTGGTCAAGGGTGGCCACAAGTTCGTCGTACTTAGGGATGCCAACACTCAAAGTGTCATTTCCGGGGCAAGTTGTCAAGACCATTAGGAACACAATATAATTAACATAGAATATAGCAGCAAATACTCAATTCCGATGAGGGACACCCACCGTTAACTAGTCAGATTTGCTACTAATTTAAGGGATTATATCTGATCACGAGGGGAAGCAGCTGGCATATCTGCTGACTAGAAAGCCAAGCACATCCTGTTAGTGTTCAATGGGCGACAGGTCAAGAGTTGGAGCCTGCCGTTTCAACATCTGTGTGTTGTACTACTAGAGGTACTGCATGCTAAGGCAGTATGTCGCCGTGCATTGTCTTGCTGGAACAGCAGCCCTTGCCAGCTAAACAGACTATTGTTATGCGTGTCTGACTGGGTTCCTAAGTGGAGCGCCCACACAGTTACGATAGCGTAACTTTGTCTTAGCAGACAACAGCAGCCTAGGATGTTGCTGGAACCATTCAGCGACTGTTGGCAGGATCTCATCCACATGTCTGTCCTATTAGAGCCTTATTTACCCCGATGAGCTCTGATCTTCCTGTAGCCGTCACCCCACCCCCACCCCTGCGCTTCTTTCTCCATATAGCGGTCATTTCCCACCAGACACCCATCCACAAGTCTCCGTGGAAAGCATACGTCCAGGGGGCATACGTCTAACCCGTTTGCTCCCGTCATAGAAATCGAGGCAAAATCGTGACTCGTCCGACCACAGCACACTTTTCCACTGATCTCTGGTCTAGTCAGTATGTTTCTGACACCACTGTATCCATGCAGCCTTATCTGCAGGGTCGGCATGGATGCGGATGGCAGGGCTGCGTGACCTAACTTTGGCCAACGCCAGTGTCCTTTTCATAGCACGCCATGATGCTGTGATGCTGCAGGCCTGGCGCCACTGCTAACGAAATCTCTCTGCCGAAAGGAACTGCAGAGTGAAAAAGGCGTCCACAACTACCTTCCCTAAACAGAGTTTCTGAAAAGATTCCAACCGTCAAGATCATTCTTCAAGGATCTCATACCTCCACTCCCGGACGTACATTTCACGCTCTGGGCCGTATAGGTCTTAAAGCCGGACGCGATTTTCATGCTCTGGGGCGTCCACCTCTTAAAGGTCCCCCTTCTTGAAGGTGGCACCGGCCTGTCCAATGGTTGGGCAAATCTCGCAGGAATACCTTTCGCATTTGTTTTAACATAGAGGCAGTTACTACGGGTATATTGTGAAGGGTCCCATGGCCCTGCATACTCATGATGTGTGCTTTATACGGTATGTACTTTGTGCAATATTTACCCACGAAATAAATGATTTTTGAATTTCAATAAACTGCGTCTCTTGAATTTTTGCGTATTGCACAAGGTAACAGTCATTCTTCCCCTCTGAAAATCTCGGTATTCCAGGTCCCGCTTTTCTCTTGCAACTTCTTTTCCTTGAAAACGAACCCGTCACTTTTGTACTGCTGACCTTGAGCATCCAACTCTCCTGGCAACCTCAAACCAGAAAAGATCAGCCTCCAATATGTCAACGATTCTGCCTCTGTCGATAAGGACCCCAATACCAGACACATCTTTTTTTCACTTTTGGGGCTTTTATCTCATTTCAAGGACATTTTGGTTTTGTGTGACAACGCAGGCAAACTCTTACCAATCCTGTCCATGACACATAACAATCCACGCAACACTCATATTTTCTATACAAGCAAATATTTACAGCATCCAATGTTAAACCAATGTAGGTGCCCGGTTTTTATATTATTATTATTATTATTATTAGTAGTAGTAGTAGTAGTAGTAGTAGTAGTAGTAGTTGTAGTAGATTAGTAGTAGTAGTACTTTTATTATCATTATTAAAATTAGTTTTATTGTCATTGTCATTATTATCAATATTATTATTACTATTATTATTATTGTCATTGTCATTGCCATTATTATTATTATTATTATTATTATTATTATTATTATTATTATTATTATTATTATTATTATTGACATTGTCATTATAATTATTATTATTATTATTATTATTATTATTATTATTATTATCATTATTATTATTATTATTATTATTATTATTATTATTATTACTACTTTGGGTTTTTTGGCCAGCAATATAGTTTTTCTTCGATCTTAGCGTGGGCGTTATGAGAGTTACACTCGCTGCTTGTGCAGCTGCCTCAACAAATATATTTTCAATGTACTAATAACGTCAAAATCCCGATACTCTAAATTTTGCAAAAAAAGGGTAACATCTACACCAAAAAAGACCGGTGAAAGCACACCACCTTGTTTCATACTTGTTGAATAAGTAAATAGTGTAGACTTGAATTAAGTCATACCAATCTCACGTTTGGTTCACATTAACATTTAACAAAAATCGATATTTCAGTTGGTACTAGCCCCTCTTCAGCAGTAATGAAAACAACCTGACGGACGTATACGACTCTGCCAAACGCATACGTCAAATCTAAAAGCACCAAATGGACATCAGTACGTCTGTCTTGTAACTGATGTCCTCATAAACAACACGTACACACACACACACACACACACACACAAATATATATATATATATATATATATATATATATATATATATATACATGTATATATATATATATATATATATATATATATATATATATACATGTATATATATATATATATATATATATATACGTTATGATAGAACATTTCTTGATTTTTGATTCCTGTTATCATTGAAACTTTGCAATGCATGATATATGAATGCATCAAACACAAACATGAATATGACTTTACCGACATGTTCCGCATACACGACGGAGCTCCACTGACATGTACTTGTACGGACAGCCTGGGGAGTGTCACGTCTGTATGTGCTCAGGCATGTGGTATTAAACTTACGAAGTCTGAGTCAAAAGATTTCGCTGACCTACCCTGAGCGCATTAATCACATAGTGCGTTGAGGAAAAATGTTGACTGGCAATATATGTGATGTAAAATTGTTGCGTTTGTACAAACACCTGAGATTTGCTTACTTAATAAAGTTGGCTTGTTACATAAATAGTGCCTCGAGGAAAGGTGGTGACTAGTGTATATTGTGTTTGATGTTCATTTTTTGTGTTTGTGTAAATATCAGGCGTTTGATTGTGCGATAAGGTTTGCAACGATCATCTGCTCCACGAGGGGAAATAACCTGAAGGGGGGTAAGGGGGGTTTCAGTACGCTGGTACAGGTAATTATTTTTCTAGAGTACGAAGTACGTAAAATAAGAGGGCTTCCAATACACCAGTACGGTAAATAAAAAGCCCCAGTACGCCAGTACGGGAAACCCCTTTCCCACCCTCTTACCTGGCTTCTGAGATCTGTATGTGCCCTGATATGCAGGCCTTTTTGTACATTGGTAGTTTGAACTGTACATCACATACAGGTTGTCACATCATCTTGTCACCTGCCCACATAACCCGTGTACTTTTACATCACTGTTTGACCGCAGGATTTGTACATGCACTCCAATTTTCGTCGGCTTTTTCAGGTGCATATACCTCCAGGCGGCCAATACAGTGTTAGAAAATATATTTTTTCTCCTTTCTTTTCTTCCAAATCTATTTTGAGCTGAGTTTGCATTTATTGATTAACTTCGGTATGTTTTGCTTTTGAAATTGCATTCTGGGACTTCATGACTGGGTCAGTATGGATAAATTGCTAGTACGAGTCATGTACATATAAATACGCCGTATGCACATTAATTTCCCGCCACAAAGCACGGGTTTGACGCCAGGCGATCACGGGGGACGTGTGGGCTACATCACTGTCACAGACTGGGCCATATATTCTTTTCCCACAAAAGTAGCGGGTTTTTTGTGAGAAATTAAGTTCACTAATGCCAAACTGGTATTTATCTAGTACTTCCCGAGCCATATATAAAGAAAAGATTTCATCTGCCTTTAATAAGTATTTTTTACTTCCAAAATATTAGTAATATCCCGCTTGTCCCCTAGGTACGGACCCGAATCTCGCCATATCCCGCCAAGCGAGACTAGGCAATCAGGTATGCAGTTATGGCGGGAAATTAATATGCACATCTCTTATTCGCGACAGAAACTTTTAAGTTTTTCACGTGTGTCTCAACGGTCTGCCTTTTTAGTTTGGCGCCAAATATGAGTTTATACCTGCACACAGCACATTAAACGACAGATTAACAGTGATTCCGCAGTAACTAACATTTTTCTTCAGGTAACCTTTTAAATGCACGTTTAACTCTTTCAGTGCCAAATTTGAACCGAGTCAACAGCTTTCCTCGGCAATGCACGCCAAGTGCGTAGAGAAAAGATGTTGAGCCGGACCATTATATTCTATGTGGCTACAGGCATGCCGGTGCCTGAATGAATGGTCTTTTTACAGGGAACATGAATCTAGTATCCTCATCATGATTTAGAACAGTCCGTTTCATGTAGTTCGACTTAAGTCGCAGTTGGGACTGAAAAGGTGTTGTCAGGTGTACATTTTTCTCGTTTTATGTATAATTCTACTGTGCGATTTCAAGCTTCTGTCCTATAATACATTGCTGATTATCAGTTTACATAAATATTATCAACCATAATCTATGAACAGAAAAGTACAAATTAACTTAAATTCGAAAATGCAATTAGCAGCTTCTTTTTTCCGCTTCCAATAAGTTGGAACTTTTAATACTAAAACACAGTTGTCAGAGACCGTTCTCCGTGCAGTCCATTAGGTCGGGTCATGGGATTAATGGTAACTACAGAGACATAGCTCTTTTAATTGTTTGTGGGGGAAATATTTCAAAAAAAAAAACAAAAAAACAAAAAACTGAATGATTGTCTACTGGAGTGGAGCGATAGCCTGGATAAAACCCATAGGTACCGAGTGATTTTGAGGGTGTACCCCACGTTAGCAGTGACTTCTCCAAATGTGTTGAATATAACCTTGGATATAGACATAAAGTGTACTAAAATATCCAGCATCACTACACAAAAGATCATCATAATTCAGCACAAATATTGACTCAGCTCATTCGTTTTTTTTTTTTTTTGAAAATAAGGGCCGTTAAAGCTGCCTCAACCTAGAGTTAATGCAATGAATAAAAAAAGCGTGTCTCAGATTTTTCAAAGTTTGTTCCGTTTTACCACCAGAGTTGGCTAAAAATATGTTGCCCTTGACGTGTCTTCATTCCACTTTCACACATTCATATATCACTAACAACAACAAATATAAAAAAGAGAGAAGCTTTTTAAGTTTGCTTTGTGTTCTACAGATTGCCACAAATTTGATGTCGAAATTTATGAAAATGTAGAAGTAGAATCGCAATTCATATCAAAGAATGATGATCACTTCAGTTTATTTTATAATTGCTGTGTATACATTGTTCCCACCGAACATAACAGTACAACAGCACTAATAATTAGTTTGTATGCTTTCTACTCATGTATACTTTATAGAACCTCAGCAGTGATTTTATAGAGTTATATACAGACGTG
This sequence comes from Hermodice carunculata, assembly GCA_964020975.1. Taxonomy (NCBI): domain Eukaryota; kingdom Metazoa; phylum Annelida; class Polychaeta; order Eunicida; family Amphinomidae; genus Hermodice; species Hermodice carunculata. The sequence continues at coordinate 81,659,425 of OZ026618.1, read as the reverse complement.
TCATAGTCCGCGCTAAAATCACTGCTCAAAATTACGTATGTCCTTAAAAATAAAGGATACAACTAAAAATGCATTTTTAATTTTTGAAAGTTTAGAAACCTAAAATTCATTTTAGGACACTATGGAAATATTGATTATGTGCAGTATGTACCGAATAATTATATAAGGTTACAGTCATCATGCTGAAAAATGAATTAGTCGTATCATTACGTATTTCCAATCACGATGCGCAGGTTTGTAATTGTTGTGTAAGTACATGTGGGCAACTGCATACCAGCATGGCACCTTTATGCAGATCAGATAATAATGCGAAAACGGTAAAGATCCGAGAGAGCTTCATTGATACTTTGCAGCACAAACCGATTCGATGGCAGTTCCCAGCCACATGTAATTTAAAGCTTTCATTCTTCAATACACATTGCATTGTTAAGAACTTTTGTATTATTATTATCATTATTATTCTTATTATTATTGTGATCGTTATCGTTATCATTATCATTATCATCATTATCATAGTCATAATCATTATTAATTTTCTAATGTGGCGACCCTGCGATATTGTTTTTTAGTCACATAGTATAGCCTTAAAACGAAAAAAAAGGTTATGTTTGTTCCTCCTCTTCATCGTTGTTGTCATTTATTATCAACATTGTCATCATGCCAATTCGGTAATTTAGACCACACGTTCTGGGTGCACTTGCCATAATTGCTCTCGAACATTTAGATGCTGCTATGATCTGAGACCCTCTGTGTTTTTCTGTACATAGAAACACACAAACAACTGACCGACCTGCGGCGTTTATAAACAATACAACTATTAGACATTTGTTTGGCAATTTTTAGATGTTGCCCTCCCCCCTTTTTTTTCCTTTGCTATTGTGTATGGCAATACATTTGTCACCGCTATACAAAGCTAAAGTAATTTGTGTTGACATGGAGGCCAATGTATTCACTGCATTTGTTTGGGATGTTAAAAGCGGTTTCGTAAATAACAGATACATTCAATGAAATAACAAAACTTTATAAATTCCACTCTTCAATTCCAAGATTACGTCTACATGGATGCCTTCCAGTTGAAATTGTTGATACTCTAATCGCCACTTGGAAAATACATGGATTAATAATGCAATATAAAAAGCGAAAGCTAACAGTAATTCCATCTTACCTTTTGTCTTGGCTGATACCTCAGTCTTCCGTTACTCTATTCCGCCTTTTGTTGTTCTGGTAGCATCCAGTTGGTCAGCGGGCGTTTTATCCGTTTATTTCGTTTCCGTATCTTTACGCCAATAAGAAAGTGATGTGACTCTATCCGGCAATGATCAAAAGTGATTTTTTTTCACCTTATACCGTAAACTAAAGTGAAATTGAATGCACCTGTCGAGGGGTTTCGTTTTCTTTATGATCAGTGCTCCTATTTTACGTGCGCTGCTTTGTTGTATCCGCAGTAGAATATTCGAGGTGGTGTAATCAAAGTGATTAAATAGACCAACATCTACCCCCTGGCCATTTTCGGGATGAATGTGATAGTAAAAAGTAGCCGCTAGCAAAGGACAACGCGTGTGCTTGGGCGGCAATTTGTGAAAAATGTTAATTGAAGATCAGTTCTCAGGCAGTTACACAAGTCTGCGGCCTATAAAATATCGTCGCTGGCTATTTATGGGTAGGGTTCAGGTGGATCATCTGCCCGACCCGCTTAACGTGTGAGAATCGATAATATATATATATATATATATATATATATATATATATATATATATATATATGTATATATATATATGACATGCCCCCTACGAAGACGTACTCGGCATACAAATAAAAGCCTTTTGAAATCTAGTATTTTGTGGTGTTTTTAGTTCTTCGGAACTTAAGGATTGGATGGGTTAAAAATAAAATAAAAGTACATATAAAGTTAGTGTATTTTCTTATGATCCAATGTGAAGATAATGCCTCACCCAGTGCACGGACCACTTTCGCGCCATCCTTTTTGTGAAAGTAAGTATTCATCGTTAACGGTTAACACAAGCCTCCTTTTAACGATGCTGTCACTTGGCTCAGTCGCATCGGAATTTTTTAAAATTGCAATTCACCTCTGGATTATGCTGATTAAACACTAATATATTAAAATTTGCATACACCTATAGTTCAAAGATCTTATTTTTTACTCACCTGTACCAAGTCGGAAAAAGCAAAATAAATGATAAAATCTCTAAATACACTCAAATTATAGGACCTTCAATATCGGCTGGAAGCGGTTTGTGTTTATCATCCTTTTGGCTCAGTACATGTATGTTAGGCATCCAGAACTTGCCTCGAGCTTTGATGACGGGGGAAAGAAACATCTGGATAGATTTATGCTATAGATTAAATCAATTGCCCTCTCAAAAAAAAAAAAAATACGTCCAGAAAAACTAATGTCTGTTGTGCTTCCTTTAAGCATTCAGGTCTTGGTTTATTGTACGTGTTAACCTTACATGCGTGCCCATTGTGTACGTGTGCCATTTGTCAGAATGGGCTCTGTGTAAAGTGTGGAGAATCCAGGTAGAGTACTCTGCTGCAATGCAGGAAAGTGTACTAGTTGCATTTTTATTTCAGTTTTATGGGGCTGTTTGTTGTGCGAATTGTAGTTTCCTCATCATTTAACGCATTTTGAATGTTTTAAAAACACGCTGATTGTACACACACTTGTCTCGCGTGGCTTGTTTCTGAAATCCTGTACTTTTTTGTTCTGGCTACACGGTGCAAGTACGTGTACAAATGAAAATATTGTATTCAAATGCCCAAATTGTTTTATCTCAATAACTTTCTCTCATCAATTGCTCTGAAATGTGTTTAATTGGGGGCTCGATCTCCAACAAAAGGGGGGGGGGGGTAGACTTGGGCCGGGACTGGTGGCTCGGGCGTGTGTAAGTTGATCAACGCGCACAAACGACATATAATCCAATTCGTTTTAACTGTTAACAGCGACCTCGCCATCACTTCACAGTTTCCCTAAGGTAGCTTAAGCAAAACAAAACTGACTCCCATAAAAAAAACGGACTTAAACCACAAAAAAGTATGTGATATGAAAGGAGGATTAGCTGAATCACGAATCTGTTTACTGCCCATCAAAGCAAGGAGACAAAAACGAATGTTTTAGCCTCTTTGATCGAAGGGGATGAAACTTAAACTCACTGTCACTTGGCATCACGGCAGCGTTTTCACGAGATAGGGAGCATTAACAGCAAGATTTTAGCAAGTTCTATGATTCTGTTGTCTTTTATCTGTCCCTTAAGGTTTTTTCACAATTGTTATGTTCATGAGCGTAAAAATACTGTCATTGTCATACTCTCTTAAAACCTACTCTGAAAATTGTGATGGTTGATTTTATGGCCATATATGTATGTATTTATGTATGTATGTATGTATGTATGTATGTATGTATGTATGTGCACGTGTTTGTATGCGTGTGTGCGTGCCTTTTGAGCTTGCATAAATGAAAATCTCACAATATTCACTTTGCGTCCAGAGGCCGCACATGCAGTAAGACATACGGGACACGATAATGGCACAAACAGTCTCTGAAAAGTTGAATCTTGCACAAAACTTGACTTGAATTTTAAAAAGATGTACACGGGAATCGAAGTGGAATTGGCAACTTGATCAGTAGATAATGTAGAAGATGTTTTGAACATTTTTACTGATCGGTATTTTGGCATGAAGCAAATGTGACTTCACTCTTCTTTCTTTGTGTTCATAGTAAGCTGCAGGGCGCGAATATTCCCAGGAAGTGAGTCCGCCCCCTCCCGCAAGTCTGTTTTTAAAACTCAAGATTCTCCCGTAAGTGAAGTAGGCCTAAGCCTGGCAGGTAGTACTGGTCAGGCTCACCTAGTACCCAGGTTAGTATAGAAATGTCCGTAATTTTGTTCGCATTGAAAAGCATTGTTTCGCAAGATGATCCTTGCATCCTCCTTTATTTGTGATGGCAATAATCCATATTCTGTGCACAGTTGGCTGCTTTGGGAATTCAAATCTCAGCATTGAGCTACAGCAACCTCCAATCAGGCTACAGGTCGCCACTGATTTACATACGTGTCGGAGCACTGCATGCCATAGTTGAATATTGCTTCACTAATTCCCTTTGGTTGATAAGCAGGTTATGTCATTTGAAATAATTTTCAGCACTGGTGGTACCTAAATGAACCCAAAGGTTCATTACATATATATATATATATATATATATATATATATATATATATATATATATATATATATATATATACATATATATATATATATACATATATATTATATATATATATATATGTATTCATTTATTTATCTATTTATTTTTTTGTCGTTTTTCACCATGTATGTCATGATGTATATTCCTCTGACCAGTTGACCAGGACCCTAGACCAAGAACACAAGTTGCAAAATTTCCAAGAGACAAGAGACAAGAAGGTTTGCTCTTCAAACAGTCAAGAGGCTAGAAGATTGGATGCAAGATGGCTGTGACCCTCCATCCCTCCTGTATATCTACACATAATAGACAATAAACAAAGGGAAAGTTCACACTCAGGCGTTATTTCTTCCAATGGGCAGTGCAGGTGCCCCACTAGTCTCAGTGTGATCTGAATATACAGTTTCGCTGCCACTATGCACCAAGAAGACTCTTTGCAGTGCCGCCAGTCATTTAACTCATTCCAGACCAGTCCCTGATTTTTACGTATACTCACCTTGATTTTAGATGACAATTGCATATTTAAATTCTTCATGAAAAGAGCTTTCATTCAAGTAGCAGCATGCCTATAGTCTTAAGTTAGTGGTTCTGGCACTGCCTGGCAATTCATGTCATAGCTGCCGCAAGGGCAGCTGCAGCATGACTTGCCAGGCAGTACTAGAAGCACTGACTAATGTCTGTCACCATAGTATGGAATAAGTTAAATATTTTTTCCCTTTAATTTTTCAGCCCATGAACACATTTTGGCATTTTAAATCATTTTGGAAACAAGAAAAGTGTGACTTAACCTACGGACCCCAAAAATACGGTCTCTATATACATCAACATAATTGACATAAAATAACAACTGTGGCTTAGAATCAACTTTTTCCTTCAAAGCATGGCGTAATTAGCTCCATGCTGACCGTAAGAAAAATTACTGAGTCTAGAGTCACTGTGCTCAAATGTTTTGATACAAGTTTGACGCCGTTAGCATTTATTCTGCTCTGTCGCCCCCGTCCGCTCCTTTCTTCCTTTCCACTGCCAGCGACGTGCGCTATGCTGGGATTTAACTTAGCACTGCACACACGGAGTTTGAGAAGTTCTATGCTACATAGCTACAAAGTCGGACTGAGCTCTGCCAGCCGTCCATATCTCTCCTTGCACAGCAGGGGATGCTACATAGGGAACCTCGAAGAAATTAACTCTTTCATCGCAAAAAGTGAATCTAGTCACACTTCTTTAAATCACTGTCACCACATGTACAATTTAAATACTTCATGCAAAGAACATAAATTCAAGTAACAGCAAGCCTAGACTTAAGATAGTAGTTTCAGTTGAGGTTTTCAGAGTTGTCCCGCATTCCTCAGTAAACTTTGCCTGCCTTGCTTAAAAATAGCACCGAGTTTAGATCGTGACAGTCCTTAGCTGGAACTGAAAGAGTTAAGTATAATGCAAGTTACTCCATATCCTTCCTTATTCACAGTATATATATATATATATATATATATATATATATATATATATATATATATATATATATATATATATATATATATATATATATATATACATATAGATAGATAGATAGATAGATAGAGAGAGAGAGAGAGAGAGAGAAGGAGAGAGAAAGAGAGAACTCATATTGAGTTGAGAATGATTGTTGATATCCGTGACTATACATGTATACATATATTGATGAACAAGCTGTCTACTGTTGCTGTGTGTTCAAAAATGTGTCTTGTTTGTCATTGACCAAACGACATTCTGTAATGGTTTGATTTCAGCATTGAAATGTTTATGCATGATTGACAAGTTTCAATTTCTATATATTTGATGTCTAAATGATGTGCCGATGTTCTAAACAGGCAGCTACGAAATCGAGTGGTATATCAAATCTAATATCTTCAACCAGTACCATTGTTAATATTTTCAAAATTGTATTTTTTTTTATTTTTCATTTAATACAATTTTCAATGCCGCATCGTTGTATCAATGTTTATCAGATAAGTCCACAGCACAATTCTACAAATTGGGATTTAAGAATGGCAACCCAGTCTAAAACAGAATGAGGAAATTAAGGGATTGAATATTGTTTACTCCCATATTTAAAGGAATAAAAATGCTACAACGTTTGTTTATTGGATGTGTCTATATCACCAATTTTATTTGAAGTTAAAAAGGCACCTCTCCATAATCATTTTGAAGATATTCTAGATTTAAATTTTGTGTATTCGCTTGATCAGCATGAATTAAAAGCTACAGCTTTGGTTCCTGATGCAATGAATGCGACCATAGCACAAACTTTGTGATTCAACTTGGATTGAAACCTCTATCTCTAATTGTTTGGAAGATATTCGACATTTAAATGTTGTGTGTTGACTTGATTTGAATAAATCAGAAGGTTACAACGTTAGTTCATGGTTCAACGGATTCACCTGCAGTAAAATGATATAAGTACCAGTTTGACTATCAACTCTACTATCATAGTTTAAAACATATTAAACATTTTTGGTTTTCAAAAGTGCCTCACCATTACAATATTTTTGATAATGAGAAAATGTTACATTTTTAATTGTCCCCTATTTGCATAGTTTTAAACTTCATTATAATTCAATATAAGGTGCAAAAGTTCATCACAGATGCAGTGTCCCCACCAATGTTCAAATCTGTTGTTTTTACGGTGTCAGAGAAAAACGCCGCACGGGGGAAACAAAAGACAAAAAGAAAGAAAAATCTGCAGGGAAAACAGAATGTACACATAATTTTTATATTGATATATCAGAAGGATACAGCTTACAAGAAAAAACCTTATAAATGATATAATATACGGACAATTTGCATACGTTATCCTCCAGGGAACACCACTGAATATCAATGCAAAGACATTTTTCCAGAGGGGTTCACTTTAAATAGTTCTGCCAAATACGAAGGAATAAGTAAATGATACATTGTAAAAATATACAAATATTTGAAATGAAAATTAAGTGATAAAAATTGTGACGCAAGTAACAAAATAATTGGATCAACTTGAAATGTTAAACAATATGAACACCAGAAACTTAGAAATAACATTATACAAGAAGCCTGAGAGAGTCCTAGCTCAGCCGACCTTACATGCAGAGACCGACGTGGTCCTGTGAGCTTAAGAATGATTTCAATGTCACCTTTGTTCAAGATAACCATTTCAGCGGCTTACTTAAGTATATTTCGTTATAATTTTTTCCGAATGTTGCTAATATGTTAAATATTCAAGAATGACAGGAATACCATGTTTTGAACAAATTCCCTGAAGATCAAGTCCACGTACGTTCCCGTTAAGTCTGAAGAACATCCGGCATACCAATGGGGCGAAGAAGTCAAGAAAAGTATGAACGCACAAAAATTATGTAAAGAGCGAAAAATAATCACAGCGCCATCGGTTGAACAAATTCAACTTTAAATGTTTCCAGAAGTATCCCCATGCAATTTCAGAGCAATTGCCTTGGCGGTTTTGGACAAGGTTATTTGGATTCTGCGAAAAATAAAAATGAATAAATGAAAATATGAAAAAAAAAAAAAAAAATCAACGCAGCGTGACTATGGAATAAACTTGGTGGAGATCTTACCAAGGCACACCCCACCAAGTTTGAAGTGAATCTGATCGGCAGCTTTGCAGAAGAATTTAAACGATTGATTTACCATTGCAATCCCAATCAATTTGCACTGTGATCAATGGGAATGTATGAATTAATGAATATGTACCTAAACTGAAAAATCACTCAGTGAAAAATTTAGTTTGACCCATTTACAAGCTACATTTCACCAAGTTTGAGACTTATCTAACATACGGTTTTGGACGAGTCGAAAAAAAAGCGTTAAAACACAAGAATTTTTAACAAGAATAAAAGGAGCACAGCGACACCTGGTAAACAAAATGAGGTTAAGGGGTCTACAGAAATGTCCCCATGCAATTTGGAAGCAATTGGAGAAATGGCACCAGAGAAGATTTTACCAGTTGAACAAAATTAGTGAAGATCCACCCAGGATATATCCCAACCAAGTTTGAAGTGAATCAGTCGAGGGTTTTGGGGAAATAAAAAAACCCACCATACTAAACTTGAGAAAATTCTATTAGTTTCGCTGTATCACTTCATTCCACCCTCTGATACCGATGTGAGGGACCCCCCAAACAGCTTCCAACCCTCTTTGCCAAAAGCTCTCACCGACCGAGAGAATTACTATCGAAAACAGGATGTTGATTGCGGCCGGAATTTACACATTTAGAAAAACAAAAATAAAAACGAAAACTAATAACTGAATTTCAATTTATGTCCCTTAACTGGGAAAGTAAGATTGTATACTGTTAACAATGAACACCTGAATTGTTGACCCTGAAGTGTTGAAACATAGATGACTGAACCTTGACACTGTGACCATGAGATCCTTCAGGCATCTGCTGCCGCGCGCGCGTGTGTGTGTGTATGTGTGCGTGTACGTGATGGTGGTTTCTCTAGCTTGTTTTGTGTTTTTTTTTGTTTTTGTTTGTTTTTTGTTTGTTTTTTGTTTTTTTGTTTTTCCATTTTTGCGGGGAGGTTGTTTTTGTTTTTGTGTTGTTAGTTTAGTTTAGTTTTTTCCTTGTTTTTATTTTGTTTTGTCTTCTTTTTGTAAGTTTTTCTCCCAATGATAATTAGATAAGAACTAATTTAAACATAATTGTCTCGCTTATTGTTTGGGGTCACTCGTTTAATTGACGAATATATATATTTTGACAAACAAACATCTGACTCAGGGTAATATCATTTATAGTTTATCGTCAGACTATCACGTTTCGCTATCAGGTACATTGGAAGGTAATTATTCTAGGTGTGTTTCCTTGTTCTGGATGAAAGTCATAAATACTATTGTATTTTGGTGACAAATGAATGGACCCCTGTCCCCCCGTTGTCTTTTACGTAATTACCTTCCAGTGATAATGGCATCTACAAAAACTATAATGACACCTGTCGCCATATCACTCTCTCACTAAGAGCTTATACGTAATGAGAATGCTAATAGCTTAACCCGTTATCTTCACCGGCGCATGCTTACACGTAAATCGCACTATTGTGTGTTCACTTTGTCAACTCCCTTTCCAGCAATTTTAAAACAATTTTATTTATCTTAGATGAAATAATTACCAAGGGGTATGACCTGTTATATTATCACCGATGAACCTTGTTTAGTTAGTCTCTCTCTTGATGGCTCTGTCCTTTGCTAACCGGTTGTCAGCCACCAATCAAGATCGTTTGCGTCTGTTGAGTATAGTTGAATATTTATCACCCGAAAACAGCTAACTGAAAGATATAGAAACGATGTACGAAGTTGATACGCGCCGACCAACAATCTTTTTCTCTAGACACGCTACGCAACATCCTGATGTCTTGAATTTGTCGAGACGGGGCCGCCTGTTGGCGTATAATATATCTAAGTTCAGCGAAAAATCTAACAACCGAAATCAGTGCCAGTGGAATGACTTTTTTCATTGTATTCACGGACGAGTGTCAAACATGGACACAACTTTCAAGCATCAATCAATGATAATCAATACATTCTGTTGGGCTCTGAGTTGTTGCTGACGAGGTGTATAGGGCTGAAAATTTCAGGAAATCTAGATGAACCTTACGCAGCTTGTACAATTCTCATGCAACATGACAGCATACCCCTGGAAATTAATACTCCAGTAAATTAGTCATCAGGTTTCCTCGGCCCACTATGAGCTATAGCGAAAAAAAGCTTAAAATGAGTAGTCGCCTGTATCACTCTTGATGAATACGAGAAACAGACGTCATTCATGATACGTTCAAGTTCTCTAATTGTTCGTGACCTATACCCGAGGTATGATGATCATAAACAGTACAAAACGGTCTGTTTCTGGTGGACTTTAATGGGGAAAAGTTGCATGCCGATACTTCAGTGTTAGGTCCTCAGGGTTAAAGATAAAGATATAACACGGACGCGCTCACAGACTGGTAAGAATTTCGTATTGCATGCCGGAAGGTCATTATGGATAAAGGGCACCGCAAGGTTGCCCTTTGTTTCTGTTCTGGCTTGTAGATGTAACTGTCGCAGCCCCCAAGACGAGGTCACACTTGGAAAGTTCAAAGTTGCACCTCAACGTGGTATAACCTCAACAAATAGATAATAAAAAGACTGGCACTGTCCTTGTTGCAGTGTCTCAGTGGGGCCAGCGAAGTACAAAAAATATGATGGAGAATTGTGAATGCTCAGACGCACATGCGCAGATCTTATCACAAATGACCTTGGGGCCTTGTCTGTTTATTTCAGTAATTGCATAAGCACTGCATGCCCACAGATTCTCATGCAGGTAAACGATCCATGCTGTTTCAACTAAGTGCAGAATTCTACCAAAAGAATAGAATTAATTCACAAATGAATATAATACTCACTGCCGCAATATAAGCACCAAAAAACTGACTGCATGAGCAGTTGGCCGTTGATTTACTATGTCAGGGCCGGATAACCAGTAAGCTTAATGATGATTATTTTAATTAAAATTTTTTGCAATGGTATTATATCTGAAGCATTTACAATATAACATGATGCTAAAAGTATGACTTTTTCAAGTGTCGTCTAACAAGAACCGTGCTTTCGTCACATGCATACAGAAAGTTGTTACATTATCATCAGAAATATTTTATCTAACCGAATCTTACATGTATGTATTTATTAATAATTTTGAGCACTCTCAGAAAGATAATCTATTGCTTAACCTGCTGCTTTCCTAAACGAAGTTTGTCATTTTCGTATCTTAATACAGGTTACCCCATGAACGTGCAGTTCTTTTTCTGAAATGCGTCAGATACCTCCCTGTTTCATTTCATAAAATCGCAAATTCCAAGTCTGGCAAATGTTTTGACCTGCGATAAAAAGAGGAAAACTAATACATGGGAAAATAAAGCAACTGGTTGTATTAATTAGTATGCCTTGCAAGAGACTATAATGCTACAGGATTAAGCAAAGATGTATAATAGTCAGATCGCTGTGCTTTTTGCCTGGTCTCTGAGTCACGTGGTGCATTGGCGGCCAGTCCAGATACATTTTTGTGCCAGTTGATCATCACAAGATCATTTACAATTGTGAATTTACGGACAGGACAGTGGAAATGTTTCCAACACATTGTCAAATTGAAAATAGCATGCATGTTTAAAATGCTGTTATTCAAGAAGTAAAACATAAGAGGGATGTCAAATGCATGACGGTACACAGCGTCTGAGTTACAATTAAAAATTTGTCAATGCTTACGTCCCGTTATGTCGTTACGATATTCCTCTGCGGCTGTCGTAAATGTATGCCTCACGGCCCTGATGTTGTACCAGATTAAATCCATTGACCTTTAACCTAAAAGATGACAACATACGCTTTATAAACGCAACATTCACTCACAGACTCGTAGTGATGTAACACGATCAATGTAAAATGAACCAAGTTTCTTCATGAAAATCAACCAAATCCATCCAGTTGTTACATATCATTTTGGAATACCACAGTCAAACATAAATTGGGAATTTAGAGGCCATTTCAATCACGTGTCCTTTTAAAACCCTTGACCAACAAATATCCTCGGTAATCGAGGAAGTACATAGCCCCTAGCATTATTTTCCGTTTGGCGTAATAACGGACTGTATGTTTGACATTTATTTTCGTTCGTGTAAACACATGAGCACAAACGAATGAGATTTAAAGGCCATTCAAATTAGAAAACTTAAATCACATTATAAGTCAGGTCCGTAGAGTGTGTTTTGATTGAGTTGAGAGAACTGAATGCCTTGTTGCAAAATATTTATCGCTATTATCAAAGTCTAGTTAAAATTATATCAGAGATAATGTATCAAATTACGTGTCTCGCTATAATGTGCTATGGAACATAATTTTAAGTGTGTGCATGTGACAATATGATGACCATAATAGTATGAAGAGAACGCAGTTCATAAATCAAGGCATTCATCGATCAACATATTTTCGGTGTCAATCTTCCAATGGCCACCGTAACTTTGCAGATACAAAATTTCAAGAACTATGTAACTTTGCTTTTCATGTTATTTTTATATGACTTTTTTTACAGCTTTCTTTTTTGTTAAGACTGGGGCTTCACCGTGAACGCGATATGCGTCAATAAGCACATCTGGTGTTCCAAAATTACGCATTCCACATACCTTAACGCAAGCGTCTCGAAGTTTGACTTTATACGATTTTAGGCAGTGCTGCAACCAATAATAAAAACGCAACTGTTGGTCCCAGACCTGCTGAGAAGGGCACAACTATTTGGGAAAAAAAAAGAAAAAAAAAGCAAAAAAGCAAAAAAGGAGAGTGAAAAACACACACCACAAAAAAGAAAAGAAAAACAAACAAACAAGCAAACAAACCAGCGCAACAAGCAAACACAATACAATACCCCCCTCCCCAGAAATATTTACTTTAAGAGTCAACAGCAAAGGTCCAAGGAACCTGTGCCGTCATCCGTAACATTCTAGCTGCGCGAAGCCTTGAAGAACAAGCAAGTTCAATAGCGGGTTTAAGTCACTGAAAATAAACGGGTCAGGTGGCCTGATTGCTGAAAAGTCATTGGCAACCGCTGTTCAATCAATTTAGAACAGAAAAAACAGCACTAGTATGACCAGAAAGGGTTATCTACCTTTTATAAACATCATGTCATCACCGACCTTAGCACGTTATCTGATGCGGTATTTGGTACCAACTAATGTAAAGGAAAGCTGTTAACTCAGTTTTAATTCTATGGGTATTCCAATGTTTAATACGAAACAAGATAAATGTGTTGAGTGTTTAGAAAATATTTAATTAAAAAACATAATATCACAAATCTACGCAGGGAAGTACGGCAGCAACTCCAGACCTAAGTATATTTTAATACTGATGCAAGTTGCTACAAATCCATGTTGGTTGTAATTATACTAATTGCGTTTCCCATTGCGCAACCAGTTTTCATCAGCTCAAATGACGAATCAAGGACAAAAACGCGTCACCTTTGGATATGATATACAAAAAAAATCCTTTCCAAAATTCCGGAGAACCATCGAAAGTGAGGGATGGGGTCAAAATAAAAAGTGACAGTTTACTTTTCTTGAAAACTTCCTTTAATTTGCAAAAAGAAAAAGGAAAAATCCACAACAAGGGACAAGTGAAGTTGAATTTTACAAGCCCGAATGGACAACCACTAATTCCTAGTGGGCAAACAAATTATTTGACACTTCCAGATGTTCAAATGATACACTTTGTCTCACAAACAACTCAAGTGATAGAGACTATATCTTGCAACCTAAAACAACACAAAGGCAATTTCAATAGGTAAAATAAACAGTGAATTTATTATCAAAACTCAACACAAAAAAAAAAAAAAAAAAAAAAAAAAAAATCGCGATGGGCGATAATAAGGGTTCTATGTACTTTTGTTTCAAAAGCTTCTTCACTAGAGCTTCACATATTCGCTTTACGTACACATTATCTCTATATTGTATGTTCATGGAACATATTTTCACTAAATTCTTTCCAGTGAATAATCCTGAAGCTCGAACAATGTGACTCTATCTCCTCGCATTTACAGCTTGAAGCCCATGCAAATTTCAGTGATTCCTCAAACTGACACTAGATTCCACAATAATCAGTAAATCTTGCCAAGCACCACATGCTTTCAACGCCAAAGAGATGTCTCCTGATTGAGTTTTACACACAAACAAAATTCCAAGAAAATTGTGATTTTCGAATTGGGAGGGAGGAAAGGGTCAATGACAATCCAAAGTTTTTTTGAATTTACGAAAGTTGTTTTGTACATGATCCATCCCTAAGTCTGCGAAGAAACCAAAGATTCGGCTTTTGCTTCAGTCATGAAACTGGAAAGGCTTTAATATAGCCTGTTAAATCGGTAACGGTGTCGCGGTCGATCTTTGTATACTTTCTGTATGACGCCTTTAATTTTTAATCTAAGGGATTTTTTTATAAACAATATCCATTTACTTTAATTCATTTCGCTGATAGAATAAACCTGCAGTGAAATAGTGTTCTCATTTAGAGTTAAAAGTGTGTCCAATTCGGAGACCTTGAGTGAATAAATCGCAAATACCAAGATGAAAATTTGTACACGCAATATATCTTTTATCAAAGATAGGTGTTGTTTGAAAGGGGCAATGACGAAAATAGGATGCATATCCGATTTATTTCTTAAGCAGGCTTATCGCGCGGTCATTAGATAAGAGACAGAACTGTTGCACTTAAACTTCTGATGCTGCGTGAAATAATGGGGAGCGGAGAAAGGTCTTGTTCTTGTCGGTCTATGTAGTGTCGACACTAGGGAACTATAGTAGCCGGACCCTATCACAGCACCAGTAACATGGCCCATCGTGAAAACAGTAATCCCTGCAATGACCCCCGTTATGCAACAGAGTTTGTTTCCCAGACACTTGAAATTAGCGATTTTAATGTCATCTAATGTACAAGCCCCAATAACGGAATTACAAACACAAAAAACACCAATAGAGAAACCATATTTTCATTACTTTAAATTTCAGTCCATCATGCACGATTGAAACACGGGACATGGTCAAAGCAGAGTTTTGTGAGAATTACTGTATTTATCAGTACGCTAATGACGCATGACCTTAAAGCATAGAGGTTTATTGATTTGGAATTAAGGACGCCAGACGGCAGCACTAGATGGTTTCATAAACTGTTCTTTTTAAACGTGATAAAAATTTGGAAGGGATTTATTTTTATGCGCATGAGCAAATCATGTGCAATAAGCACCGCCAAGTGCTGCCCTCTAGGGTTGCGTAGGCCGTAGTGTCTGTAAGTGTTTGCTGCCACCATATAATGACCGACATGGGACCGCTGTATCAACGATACCGCATTGTCATTACTCTAGGTCGAATGGGATATATGAATATCAAGGTATGTACTGTACAATGGTTAATATCTGAATGGCTTGAACCTAGAAAAACTTCTTTATATAATTTCCTGACGTATTCAAGGTCAAAAGACTCGTATTACGGAACAAATGTTTCTAGGCGCCTGTTGTACACTTACTGACAAGATCTAAAGTTTTCTTCTGAATTGTACCCAAAAACATTTTTACAGAAGAATACGTATACTGGATAATCATCATGTTAAGTAAATTTAGTTGCTGCGAAACAAGAAAAAAATCCCGGTGTAAACGATAATTCATGGCTTTTGTCTAATTCCTGCGTATCAGTTTACCATAGAAACAGGAAAATACTATTCGAGAAGTCAACAAACGGAAAAGGTTGTGGTTATCGTTAGTGATGAAATTATCACGGCATGTACCTATAAACGAGGTATATTCCCATGATCACAGTGATCTGATCCTGACCATTGGGAAAGCCGCCAGCAAATCAGAAACTGTGTGATGTTACCGTATACACGTACGGACATGTAAATGGCAGATCTGAATATAGTTTCTCCTTCCACCGTCGGGATCACGACGGTCTCTGAAGCTTGCAAAGATTGGGTTAACCTATTAGTACAGTATCTTTTGTTAGGTCCTTTGGCACATGCGCAGTCACGCATGTTTTGTAGCATCACAACAGCCGTTGCACACGGCTTTGTATTTCACAGGACGAATACGTTCAAAATGTACAACTCCCCGCAAACGCATTCAATTGACACAACCTTTTCCAGACAGCTTTATGCTGACATCAGACATGCGCATTCTTGGAGTGCACATACCAATCTGGATATGTACTGGGATAAAGTGAAACTAGCTGTGTTGAACTGATATGTTTTACCTTTCACATACCTCTTGTAATAAATGACATGCATGACCTAGCTAGTGATTTCCTACAAATACTGAGTGATTTGAGAGAGCCACCACTGTAGCTAGAACTGTCATTAAATGTGTTTTGAATCAGAAGAAAAACAATCTGAGATCGGTGACAGCTGAAAGTTTTGGACAGGGGTGTTCTCGAACTATAGTGGTAGGTATATGGACTCCTCAGGAATGATCCCCTATTTTCCAACACATGTAGAGCTTTGAACCCCCCCCCCCACCACCACCACCACCCCATTTTATGATCTCAGATTCGAATATTGACCCCCTCTTTTTCAGTAGTGAGTAAAATTGCTGGATTTTCTTGATGCAAAGTTTGAAAAATGCGGATTCTGACCAAGTTTTGTGTTGCAACTGTGGAAAATGACCATTTCGTAAATAAAAATGTCAAATTTTGACCCCTTTTTGGTAAAATGTAAAATTTTGACTCACCATTTTGGGATAAAAATCGCATGTAGAAGATAGGGTTTCACTCTTACAGGGCGGCTACATATCCTTTTCGAGACCAAATCCCCCAATCCCCCGGGGTTTTGGATAACGTGTCTGAAAAAAAGGATCAAAGCCAAAAGTGCAGCCCTGGAGTGCCCAGTTAAGGTGTTTGAGGATCAACAGGAAGAGGCTGAGCGATAAAACCCCCGCATCTGATAACGTATTTGGACGGCAAGTGACGCAAATTACGGTTAGGACACTGATCAAATCGAATCATTTTGAACACCACTGAACAAGATGGTGAATACATCTCCTTCTGAAATGGACAAATCGCCCAACAAAGAAGAGGCCATGCATTATACGTACAAAGTCAGTGTCCTGAACAGTGGAAAAAAAAACAAGATTGTTATTCTAAAGCCTGTAGACTGTCAGCAAATCCAATGCTTGGGGCGGGGTCGCGATGTTGAATTGGCTTGGGTCAAGGAATTACAAGACCATGGACACTTCAGAGAAATGAATCCGCGTACAGAGTAATCTATTTCTAAGATACGCCTGTTGTGGTTTATAGCACCTCGTGTGTGACGCTCGTGCTAGTTCAGCTTGACTTGCATATACATGGTTGTATTGTCTCTTGGCTTTTGACTTACTCACACCGTCCATTGTGTAAATCGCCTTTGATTTTTGACCTGCGCATATCAGTACATGTTACATTGACCCCTAACGTTATGCACATATACATCTTATTCAAGATTCTGTAGCCCAGCACAGTTTGTCAATTTATCATCTTGTATTGATTGTTTTTTTTTACCAATGTTGTTTATCGCTCATAAAGCTATATGGCTCCAGAAAACATGCTGATTATCTAATATGGAACAGCGAGTGGCGTAAACTATGCACTTTCCATGTCCTAAGGCATATGACTGTTTATCTTTTTCATTTATTTTTTTATTTATCTATTTATTCATCTGTCTGTCTGTCGCTATCTATCTATCTATCTATCTATCTATCTATCTATCTATCTATCTATCTATCTATCTATCTATCTATCTATCTATCTATCTATCTATCTATCTATCTATCTCTGTGTCTATCTAGCCATCCATCCATCCGTCCGTCTGTTTGTCTGTACAGTACATGTGCTTGATTAAATGAATAATGGATGTTATTATGTTGATGGCATTCTTTAACATGACTTGCCTGATTTTATTACTTGCTACATTTTATATTTTTTTACGAGTCTCGGTTTATGCGTGCCTGCGCCCGTGATGCGTTCACACTTCGAATTCCTGTCTGAAACTGTCAGCCAGATTAATCTCAAACTTGGTGCCAAAGGTCCCCTAGTGTTCATTTTTCAAGTTAGTACAAATGGTCATGTTCCACTGATTTTTCGGTTTTTATGCTTTTGTGTTTTTTCTTTTGCATGAGGTCCTATATGAGTCAATAGGAGTTGAGATTTTCGACTTCTTCTCTGAAACGTTCAGCCAGATTATCTTCGAACTTGGTGGCAATGTTCCTCTGATGGGTGTCTAATACGTTTGTTCGAATGGTCAGGCTCTAATGATTTTTTAAAATTTTGATAATGATTTCTTTCTTTTTTTGGGGGGGGGGGGTGGCCAAAGCTTACAAAAAATTCTTCTCCGAGACCACTCATCCAATTGGTTCAAGATCACACACGAACACTTCTGGGGGACCCCAGTTTTCTCCGAAACCCTTAGCCAGATTTACTTCATACCTGATGGTAATGTTCCTCTCGTGAGTCCAACTTTGTTCAAGTATTCATTGTCCATTGATTTTTTATTTTTTATAATTTTTATTTTGCCAAATCTTAAAAAATCTTCTTCTCCAAGACCGCTCAGCCAATTAACTTGAAATTACACAGGGACTCGTCGGAAACCCCTAGGCCTTAATTTGTGCAACAGGTGGCGCTGCAATTCTTCTCTGTATTTTTTACGATATTTTTACGTTGGGGCCATTTTCAACTCCTTCTGCTAAACTGTCACTCAGATTGGTCTGAAACTGGGTGGAAATATAGCCAATAGGAATGGTAAATACGTTTGTTCACCAGGTGAAGACAATGTTGATGGCTGATTTTGAACGAAATTTTCCATCAGGGTGCTTGTCGGTTGATGCATGTATTCCTATTGGTGACCTTGTAATTAAATGTGGATTCCAAAGGCAATTCACATTTTGACCTATTCTCCAAAACCAAGCTTATTCACTTGAAACTTGGTCGGGATCTACCTTGGGTCGGTCTGTACCAGATTTATTCATATGGTCACGGTCCAGTGAATTTTAGAGCTTTAATGATTTTTTGTTGATATTTTTGGCAAAATGTTTAAATAACCTTCTCGGATACTGTCCAGCCAATTGCTTCGACATTGCATAGGGACACTGCTGGGGCCCCTAGACCTAAATTTGCTCAACGGGTGGTGCTACGATTTTTCTGTATTTCTTTTTTTCCTATTTTTTTATACGATTGGTACGATTGGCAAGGGGATATGTGTATGTTAGCAATAGTAATAACGCTCTGAATCATGGGTGACCTTAATATCACAGGTAACAGGACCACTTCAGTCTCAGCATGTAAGGACAGCTGAGCACAGTACTGTGACAGCCCTGTTGCATATTATGCCATATTTACCCTACAGTGTTTGTCCTTATAGCTTTCATGGTAACATACATGCATGGGGGGGGGGGGTCTATGTTTTTTAAAAACGTTATTGCACTTTAAGGTTTACCATAGACCAAGTAGAGGTGGTTACTGCATATACAGAATCAATTTTTTTCTCACTTTTTTTGCGGGGTACTTGCTCTAGAAATATTCTCACTCATCGGCTTAATCCTATTATGCATATGTACATGTGCAGGACCAGTTGACTGACTACATTGCAAGATCTACCTGAGGGTTGTTTTGATTTACTACTAATTTCTGCACGTGCAATTTCTAATTTGCTTACCTACTATCCAGATGCTTGACTCTGAAAATAGCCTTCTCAGAGTGATAAACGTATTCAAGGCAAGTAGGCTTATACATTGCATGAATTATCGTGGGAAAATTAAGAAATTTGTGTTGCTTCTAGTTGTTAATGTAAAGCTATCTTATTTCTTATTGGCTTAGTAACTAATGAGTATCCTCATTGTCAATTACAGAATGATCCTAAATCTCATTCTCAAAAGATATATATCTTTCAAAGTTTACTTAGATTCTAGTCCGACTGTGGTGCATCATCATCATCATCATCATCATCATCATCATCATCATCATCATCATCATCATCATCATCATCATCGTTTTTTCATCCAGGAAATTTTCTTGGATGCCATATATTCAAGTCTGTCACACTAACGTTTGCAGAACAGGGAAACGACGTATTAAATTGCTAACCCTGTCTGGAGATTGAAACACCATTACCCTTTTTGAAAAAATCCCAATTGAGAATGCATCTAGATGGAAATATTTACCCCTCGTCGAAGAGTAGCAGTTGGAAACTATTATCGTCCACCTAGACAGCCAGCGCAGATGTCCAAGACAGTTTCTTAATTCATCAGCCATCTGAAACTCCACAGCAGTAGAAAGCAACCCATTATCACAAGCGACTTCAATGACAGGTGTGGTGACTCGAATTCCCCCCCCCCATACTGAGAGAGTGAATTTGACCTATATCTTGTTGACCTCCACTCAGTCTCTGGAAAAAAGAAATCCAAGGTTGCGGGTGTGCAGTCTTTCACAATGTTTTGGATGTCGACAAAAGTAATAATTGAATGTATTTAACGTGACTTTCTGCTTTTCCATTGTGAACTGATGAATATACCGGTACATGATAAAACCAGAAAAAGTTTTTTCCTGTTAAAATTTCTTGCATTTTCTGTCCTCATGGATCAGAAGTTCTGTTACCAAGAATAAAGATTTATGCCAAACAAGTGTAAACAAAATTCGCAACACCATGTTTTCTAAGCGCAATATATAACACTGATCATGCTAATCAGCATAAATCTTTGTTTTTTTTTCATAACGCTATAACGGTGTAATATAATGATTTAGGTTGCTGCTGAGCCGCCATATGACCATTTCAAACTTGTATGTAAACGCTATTTCCTACTTTCATGATACTTTGTCTGCATTGCTTGTAAGTTGGTAGAGCGAAGGATCCCCTGAAAATGTACACGCAAAACTGCAGAAAGTTGACAATAAACAAGCTTGTTGTGACCAGAAATGAAACTTTAGGAAGCTGAAAATGTACGCGGTAGATGTCAAAAGCTTGAACTTTAACTCCACAAGCTGAAAGTAACACAAACAATGTTGCACAGACTAAAAACCAAAAACATTTAACTGCTAAATTAATACAGATGATCTGCGTTTCAATGCCCTGCAATGAAGATAAAAAACTGTCACTACTATTTACAGGCAATACACTGTTTTAAGTGTGATGGTTTGAATGTTGACGTTGGATGTATTCCAAAATAATTCCATAAATTGATTTCGACCATATTTACTTCCATGAAAGTTGTTAAGTTCAGATTTTTCTTTGATATCAGTGCAGCTAATTGGCTTTGCAATACAGATATATTTCTGTGCTCATCATTAATGCCGACCATCAGTTTCACCGCACAGTACTTTTGCATGTTGAAGCTCAAGAAAAAAAAAAGCTACAAGTAGAGGAGACAAACGTCATAAGATAAATTTGCCATTTTATTTCAATGACCACTTTCATGAGCGCACAGCCATTGGTTGAGCATATGGAATAGGGGTCAATCAGAGAGACGCCCATGACTGTCATTTGACTCCAGCTGAGGACCTCGTCCCTCCTGTTATCATCTAGTCATGTGTCTCATTCTGCTCTTCTAAGATGCTATCATAGATAAACGTAAAAAAGAAAAGATAACAACATAAACAGATTACAAATCTACAATATCATAATAATGAACATGACACATCCATATATGACAAATATATTACTGTGAACTTGGAGATGTAGTCATGGTTTCCAAAATATTTTCTGTTTGATTCAAAATTTAAGTTTGAGGTGGCACAAGGTTCATGAAATATTTTCATTGCAAGGACTACCTGCAACAGACAGTTCAACAGAAGGTCGTAAACTTTGGTACAATAATGCAATAGAAGATTCCTTATATTTTGTATTTGGGGTAGTTGTCAACTTCGTATCCTCTTCGTCATTGACATGGAATAGCTTAACCGTTACAGAGAAGAAGCTGAGCAAATGTCCCACTTTAAAGCCCAACTAAGTCATGTCATACAGCTACCTGTGCACATCCGGTTTCATGTTTGATGATGGCTGCTTGGTAATTAACAATTTTGTTACCATAGCAGGTACGAGCAGATTCAGAAGACATCTGGAATGCAAGATGTGCAATAGAATAAAGAATTACATGTAGCAGATATATGCGCATTGAGGTTAGATGTAAACCTAGAGAGATTCGCTTACGTTGTTTGTTGGAGGAAGGTGTGTGTGTGTGTGTGTGTGTGTGTGTGTAAGAACTGCACAGAAGATGTGACACTGTTGTTCCTGCTTGTGTAAATAAACCAACATACTACAACATAGTATAGCCCTAGGAAGTATCTACCTTCTTAATACTTCGTCTTTCATTTTCACATATATTATACACAAAATAATTTCAAAACCACTTCCGGTGCTCCAGCAAGAGCAGGTACACATGATCCCCAGGAGATGTATAAAGACTTGAAAAAGATGGCTACCACCCAAAGGGAACAACCATACAATGTTCACAACTACATGCCACTGATGCATGCAGAAAGTTGTCCAAATTAGTCCTGTGCAGATGTACATGAGCAGGAGGCATGCTTTCCAGGGATGTGCCATGTTCATTATGTTGTCCCTTTAGGTGACTCATCTGCCATGTCTCTTTTAATCTTTGGCACAATTGAATACATTTCGGTTTTAAGTGGTTAGGCCTATATGTTTTGGACACACTAAAGTCTGTAGCTATCGAAAAATATTTCATAAGCTGAGAGGACTGGTCAAAAACCAGCTGTTGCTTTTTATGGGTGACTGGCGGTCTCAAGTCAGGAGTGAAATTTGTTTCTTCATATTGGGATTGGAGGATTAATGTTGGTTTTTTGGTAAAATCCTGAATCTCTGTTCTTGTTGTGCTGAAATTTATGAATATGGGTAATGTTATGTTTTTCTGACCTATTGACAAGCACCATGTTGGGAATTCCGGGAGTTATCTCTAACGATATCATGCTTTATTACAAGGATTACATGAATACATTTAGCATCATGTCATGTGTAAACAAACAATGTATAACATTTTTACTTATGATGGCTGAGATTCAGACACTTGCGCACATACAATCACTGGTGTATAAAAATATTTGTAAAAGGTATAGGTAATGTAGTCCCCCGATGCGACTCTAATTTGCTCTGGACACCAACCGATCTTGGTGCAGGGTTTATTATGGTCGCATCTGGGGACTAAATTGCATTCCTTTTTCCGTTTTTTTTTTTTACCTTTCCAGTCGAAAAAAGACCCAGAAGTGCACTGCAGAAGATCATTCTGAATGAGAGGTGCCCGTGGAAGTCAACGTAAATCTATAGTATGACTCATGCTTAAAATGGACTGAAAATGAGTTCATTATGCACAATCAGAGATAAGATGCACATACACATATGGTTTTTACCATATTCAAGGAAGGAATGTGTACTTTATTCGCGCTTATACTGAGTACAATTGGTTTTGAGGCACATGGAGGTACTGGTCTTGTCTATTTCCTATAAAAGAAGCGTTGGTGCTCCCGGAGTACAAATACTTTTATGGGCCTGTGCATTACCCATTACGTGATAACTGCTGTACATGGCTTTGCCCTGTGGCTGAACTCGGAAAGGGAGGGGCGCTGGCAGAGACACCATTTGGTCACAGACAGCATTCCTCATCTACTCGGTGCTAATGCAAGAAAGGTGGGAAAGCTATTTCGCTGTTGCTCGTACTTTCAAGCTAAACACATCGGGCAAAAACCTAACCTTTCAAAATCTTACTTATTAGAGTCATTTAATATATTCCTTTCGTGTGGTTATGCTCTAATTTGTACCACAATCCATTTAAAAGGTTAGTAACAATGCTTTTCGGACAGGGGGCTCCATAGCTGGCTCCTTATTACATCCCAACATCCCACACAATGGAAGACACTTTTATCTGACATACCCATGTGCAAGGCTATCTGCAAACGGCTCACACAGATATGCACTCCTGACTAGAAGTGTGCTGAGCACCTTCCACAATTGTTTTATAATCATGCAGCAAAGGCCAAACCCGACTGGGATTTCACATTACACCTACGAAGAGCCTCATTAGGTTTACAATGGCAGCCTCTATAGCATCCGGCCAAAGTTAGCTGATGTACCTCTCGGGGAGGGGGGGGGGCGTCACACAAAATTCATTTGCGCCGCCGAAATCATGCTTCGGACCATTTAAAGTATGTCTGTAACCCAACTTGGTCTATACAGTGTCAATATCCATACTGAAATTGAAAGACTTTACCAGCTGGACAAAAAATTTCAAAATAAGGCTCTCAGTCTTTTCCAAAAAACATAATTTACATTTTCTAACCTACGATAAAAATTAGATAAGGATGTTAACCTTAAATAATAGTAAAGTCTGTATAAGTCAGTTCCAGGCTGTGAAATCCATCAAGACATACCCACTCAGCATTGCAGACAATGGGACCATGTCCAGCAATTATGAAAAATGCCACCTGCTTAACACAAAGTTGCCAGCCAATGCACATCCTACACCTAACGCAGATGCCCCACTATTACCCGAGTTTACTTTCTGAGCAGATGCATCATTACAAGAGATAACCTTTGACGAATATAGTGTATGTTAAATTTTGCCTTCCTAGGACGTACCTCTACCTCAGGTCCTGACAATATGGGAAACATGCTGCTTAAAAATACAGCAATGTCCATCTGCGAACCACTTACCAAAATCTTCAAACTTTCACAAAGTCGTTCTCAAAGTCCTGGCTCTTAGAAGGGATCTTTTCAATGTCCCCTATTTGAAAAGTCCAACAGACAGTTTTATTGTAATTATCGAGCCACGTACCTCTAACTCAGGTCCTGACAATATGGGAAACATGCTGCTTAAAAATACAGCAATGTCCATCTGCGAACCACTTACCAAAATCTTCAAACTTTCACAAAGTCGTTCTCAATGTCCTGGCTCTTAGAAGCGATCTTTTCAATGTCCCCTATTTGAAAAGTCCAACAGACAGTTTTATTGTAATTATCGAGCCGTCTCCTTGTTGTGCAAAATTACTTCAGGAACTCAGATGGTCAACACCTGCAAATGGATGTGAATATTTTGTGTTGACCTTTTTCTATTAAAGATGCAGTGATCTTCCATTTACCTCTCAAGCATCTTATATCACCTCCTTCGCCGGTCGTTCTTTCTCAGAACTCAGAACATGTTTACTAGACCACAAATACATACTGAAGTAGTAACTATAAAAGAATACGAATACACTCGATGGTCAGGGAGACTCCCATTAAGACAAATTATTGTCGCTGTCATGAGGGCTCATGTTTTGCATGATAGTTTACGAATGGCATTCATCATGTCAATAACCCAATTGAGAAATGCACTGTCATGTCATATCTCCAATTACAAGTTCACAGTAACAACATACTCTGGTGCAATAATGAAACTGCTTCAAGTTAGAGCATTGCACATAAGCCAAGGTCAAAGAACAAGGCTATTGATTTTGACACATATAACAATTTTGAACTGTGCAGTTTTCTTCATAATTTTGTATATAGTAATTTTCCATGTATTTAGCCACCTTGTAGACGAAAAGTATATATTTTTCCCTAACGTTTGTGGGAATTTTATTAATCGTGCCCGGCAGATCAATTTTTATACAATTTTGGCATGATAGCTATGATTATATTTTGGCTTATAGATATTACCTCATTGTCTTGTGGCCTCTTGATGTGTATTTTGATTTAATTTAAGTGGCAATTTTTGAAGATTTGTTGGAAGTTTGTGATTTACGAACTTATGATAGAAATTTCCAATGGAAAAGAGAATAGGTCATCGATCTTTTAGACACAATGAAACCTCGTTGTAACAACATTCAAATATCCGACATATTCAAGTAATCATACAGGGAATGAAGGAATTAAAGCAAATTTCTCAGCAATTTGACTCATTATTCTGACGTGTTCAGCTATTGGACAGATTTTCCGGGGAACAGATGGTGTCATTATAACAATGTTTCATTGTATTGTAAACCCCATTCTTACTATTCCTCCCCCCCCCCCCGCTTTAATAATGACAATCGGAAACTTAGCCATAGCGTTTAGTTGTAAAGGTATAGAAGGTTCTTCATGAGTTATCGTTAGTTATTTCTTCAACAGGTGTTTTAATTGGCAACATAGGTTGTAGTGTCCTGTGCGTTTTGTACATATCATGTGTCTGGAGAACTCATTACATTAGTTACTGATTTGTACTCTCGGGCCACCCAGGATAAATAAGAGTGTTTAAATCAAATGAAAAATGAAGACCTTCGGGAAAGATAATGGTATGATAACCATGGCTTGTACCGACAAGTTTTTCATTAGTTTTACCATAAATTCCACCAGGGGACAACACCCGGTGAAAATAAGGGATCCGATAATACGTAGCAGTGATAAGGATGATAAATAAATGAAAAAAATATGTGTGTGATGTATATTTAGAGTATTTTCAATGTTCATGCAGTAGCTGTTTTCCAGCCTCATAGACTGGTGATGGAAAATTGGACTGTGTGAACATTATCGATGAGTATCAGTGTCCACAAGACAACGAGAGCAAACTAACGGGTCACCAATGCCCGGGCTAGGTATCTGTTTCTCACAAAATTATCAGGAAAATTAAAGTGTACAAGTACCCGAGTTATATTCATTTAGTGCTTCCTAAATTGGTTACCAAAATGAATTTCCATATGCTTGTGCTAAGTATTCTTTATATCCAATTTTGGTAACATCCCGCTTTCCCGCACAGCATCATCCCGCATCTCGCCAGGAAAGACCATGGTTACTAAGAAAACCAGTTGTGCAGTTGTGGTGGTAAAGTTATATATGCGTCTCGTATTGGGTGGGGTGTTGCATAGCATCGTTTATTTATTTATTTATTTATTTATTTATTTATTTATTTATTTATTTATTCATTCATTCATTCATTCATTCATTCATTCATTCATTCATTCATTCATTCATTCATTCATTCATTCATTCATTCATTCATTCATTCATTCATTCATTCATTCATTCATTCATTTATTTATTTGTTTTTGTTTTTGTTTTTATCATCAGCTTCATGTCATTTTAGTTACTTATCTGTAAGTTTGCTCTTATTTAGAACCATGCTTTCAAATCTGTGCTGTTCATATCGTAGCCACTACCGTAACACATTTGCGTGGTGTGGCTCGTATACATAATAAGGGGGACCACTTCGCGGGTTACTTAAGCTGTGTCACGTGACCGTTTGTTTGGCAGCAGGCTGTGTCGCATAGCAGCTACTGTCTACAAGCAAACACATGCCGATCCGCAATTTGGTGAACTTTAAGGTGGCTATATATTTTCTTATTTTGTGTGCTTTACAACCGTTTTGAGTTTTGTCCAAGTGCACACAACATATAAATCTTATCAAACATTTGAAAAAAATTGCCTGAAAAAACGTCAAAATGGATTGGACAGTACCTTAAGCTCAAGTGAGAATAAACACGTCACCGGAGAGGTAAAAGATGAAGAAAATTATAAGATGGAGCAAACTTGTGATACTTGTGATACTTGTGATACATAGAACTGTTCTCAAAGTGATACCATCTCTCGAGTGAAGATGCACTTCCAGTGAAAGAAAGCACAGTAAACAGGTGCTTTGGTGCGTTTTTAATGTGAACGTTCAGCAATATCTTCTGTAAGAATGCATCATATGTGAACACCTACTTATCTCGGGTGAAAGCTACATGCTTCAGGACAGAGGTTTGGTTCTCTCCGCCTCTCTGTATGTGTATTCTCTCTTGAAAATCTGAATTAACTCTTTGAGTGCGACTTGTGCAAGCAAGTTTTTTGTGTGTGTTAATTCTTTGACTGTTGATAACAAACAAATAGTGCTTAATCGAGGTTGAGGCCATGTATATTTAAGAGATCTCCGGCCTTCACCATATTAAAAATACAATTTTGCCATAGATTATTTCTGTTTTTATAAAATTTAACTTGAGTATGAGTGTTTTCTAACGATAAATTAATATGTTATCCTGTGTGAGTAATATGGGGCGCGATACCCCGGGATTTTTGTTGGTGGAGGACAGTCGGCGGGCCGCTATCTGCACCACGCTACATGTAGCGTCCCAGAATGCCACCAGGGGTCGGTGGGTGGACCACCGGCTGCATTCCTCGGGAGTCGTGCCGCCTATTTGCCAATGCCGGTCTACCGGGTGCTTGCCTGCTAGGCTATCTTGATTTATATGATTCCAGATTCAAATTTATCGAAAAATAATCGTTCATTCAAGCACAAGCATGCCTAGATTCCAAAGGGAAAGGGAAGTCATTCAGGTCAACAGCTTACCACGGAGCGCCTAAATAACAACGGGTCAAGTATAAAGTCACATTACTGCAGGCATTGCTGAAGTTATCCTCATGTCCATAGTGTCATGTTTACTGTCGTCCTTTTGCCCTCCATGAGGCTTTGACCCCCTGATCTATATTTCCAAACAACTGAGACAGATGTTTGGTATCAGGCAATTCTAATAATGTCACTTAGGTAAACATCTTTGACACACAACCCCACTTCAAGTTCGTCACAAATAAAGAACACAACAAAACCTTGTACACAACAAGAACTATAGACCTGCCATCAGTACACAACATTTGCATTTGCAGTCGACAATGAACAATCTGTCAAAGTAGGGTCATACTTATTTTGTCAGAAAGGGTTTCATATTGACAGCGAAAAAAGAGAAGAACAGTACGTTTGCTAACATAGTGTACTTTATGATGACGTGTTTTTCATCGATCTTCCATAAATGTTTATACATACACAAATTTTCCGCCGATCCGTCCATATATTCACGCTTTATTTCGAGGAAAATCACGCATGCGCATAAACCTTTTTACTCGGTTTCATTTGCTATATTTATTGAGGGCCACAAGAATTTACCACTGGACGAAAATCACGGCAAGACGACTCATTTCTTCAAAGTATGTAAGCAAAACGGATAAAAGAATGAATGAAGTTATCAAGAAAAATGAACGAAACAATAAATAGACCAATCAATCAATAATGAATGAAAGAATTAATAAACAAAGCAAACACAACGGATGTTAAGACAAATTGACAGACATAGGTTGAGGTAACGTGCCTGCGCCAACGCTTATCAGCAAAAGAAGAGGGATGTTAGCGGTCACTGGGACAACATGGATAAGTTGTTAAAAAGCCCTACTGTAGAAAGTATTTTTAGAACCTTATCGACCTTTCACATAATTTTGTGAATAGAACATATTGTAAATCCTAAACCATAAATCAAACCAATATGTCAACTAAACAACGAGATGAAAATATCAATATTCCAATTTACCCTCGGTCAAAGCAAATCTGGGCATTGATTCTTGATTCGGATTACATCCAGTTGACACCATGGCATACATTTTTCTTGTAATTCATGTTTTCGTTTGCACACAAAGTGCTACCTGCAGTTTTGTATACACCATGCGACAAGGAATTAGACCACACAAAATTACACTGCTTTTAGGCCGTTTAAAATAAAAATACGAAACTACGAATTTTGAATAACTGTGTGATTTTGTGTCCCGTCTATGGTCAAGGACACCACTTCACCTTTGTGCAAATATATGCTCCTACCTCTTAACCATGTCGTTGGCACTTTATTTATTTAGGGCTACAAAGGTTTTTGCCTGACCATATTATCTTAAACTCAGCTTTGTCCACTACCACCACGTACGTCCTGTAGATAATCTTTCTCCGTGTTTGTTTCAGAAGCACGGAAAGTTAAAATTAGTGGTTTATACATGGGGCGAGGGGGTCTTAAGGGACTTTTAAGTGTGAATGCCCCGAAATGAAAGGATTTTGTATGTAGATATGTATTGTTACTGTTCAAAACAATAGAAAAATGCTTTGAAATTATCAAACCTTTGAAAGATATTTTTATTTTAGTGTAAGTGTTTTTATTATGACCTCTATGTCACAGACCTACATGTTTACTTGGCAGTAACTTCACAATGGTAAGATTTTAGCCAGATGTGAATGAATGACTTCATTGAGCTACATCATGTCACACCTACATAGTGATTTGTTGGTCATCACAATGCAATAAAATATAACACCATGCACATCACGTTCTCTTGAACGTTTATATTTTTCCTTCATACGACCAATTCTGGAGTACGGTATTGTATTTGGAAATTGTTCAAGTAAAGATGAAGAAAATTTAGAAAATGTGCAACTGGCAGCCGCTCGAGCAGTAACTCATGTACGTTGTTATACCGGCCATGCACACACTTATAACCAAACTGGGCGGGGTACATTATCTTCTACCACCAAACGTACGTCCCAAATTGTGTCATCTTTGGGAACTTTTGGTGGCCATTTATGTCCACTTTTTTCGTTATTCAAGTTATGTCCACTTATTCTCAATTAAGTTTAATTAGTGAAACCTTTGGATCATTTCGCTGATACTTACGCTTTTTTAAGTACGAGAGTTTCAGATATAGCAACTGTATCAGTATAATTTCATCTGCAATTATTATTATGGTAGTCTTTAGCATGATCATGCTTATTTCCAATACATAGGTCGGCCATTCAGAGCGGAACACTGCGCTGAAAATAAAGTGAACACAGTACCATTTAAGACAGCATTTAATCTCCACTGTTTCCGTTAAGCCCCTGTAAAAATGTAGAAATTTGAAATTCATAGGCGTAACTAATTTTGCTGCAACTATGTTGTACTTTTAGTTTATATTCATGCTAGTGTTATCCCGTGAAACTCAGGGCAAGAACTCTGTCTTTTATATACAATTGCATTTGCGTCTTTTTGCCCAGAACCACTTCCTAGCAGTCATAACCCCATTCCACAGTCCGAACTCTTTACTCTCCATAAGCTAACCTGTCCCTGTCTAACCTATATACATATGGAATTACTATTGTCGATATTGCACACGTTCCTCTGTAAAAGTTTGACATAGGCTGTATCAGCCCAAATAAATTAAAGGGTCTTCAGCGGGTAACTACTCAACATGTTTCGGAGCCTTTTACCCGTACATGTCTATCTGAGTAGCGGCTCCTTGTCTAAGCTAAATATTCAGCAAAGACAACCCACATAATAAAGAATAAATATGAACGTGGCAAATGATGAATTAGCTAAATACGTGAAGTTTTGCTTATAAATGCAGAGCTTCATTATGAAAGAAGAATACCTGTCAAACAAACCATAATTACTAAATTTTATAGTACAGGTTCAGATAAGAACAATTTGACTCACCCCTGAACCAATATGTACCCTTTCTAGCTGGACAGCTTATCCAAGTTAAACCACCAGCCAGTGTATGACTGAAGTGGAAACAAGCTGGGGCCTTATATTCAGTCCCAGTGATAGTAAAATAAACAGTTGCAACTAGACCACCTGTACAAACCAAGGGAAATCCCAACAACGACTGCAACAATGGACATCTTGCACCAGAAATGTAAAACAAACTCTGTGATGACACCTACCCCTCAAACAATTAAGCTCTATTTAACTGCCAACCCTGAGTCAATGTATCAACTTAAGGTGTCAGGTTTGTGACATTTGAGAAAATAGTGTCAATTTTGAGTAAATGTTCATTTAGGCATGTCAGAAAAGAATGAAAGTCATTAGCATTTATGTCAAAAACATGTTATCAAAACAATTTTCTTCACAGGATTTTGAGTACAATTAGGCAAGCTTGTAACTGTCGTCAGTAGCTGCTTGCTACCTATAGCCCCTGGGGGTTTGACTTAAAAGAAAACAAGCTAGCCTAAAACGTCTGAAAGGTGAACATTAAAACAGAATAATGCCAAAGATAAAGTTAAGTAGTGAAACAGACAAGTCTAAAAACTGTAAATTATTATAGCCAAACTTTCTAATAATCTTTGGATATTAACAGCTAAATTATAGGGCAAGTCAGAAAAGAACGAAAGTCATTTGTATTTAAGTCAAGAGAATGCAACGAAAATGTAATATTTCTTAACCAGATATCAAGCACAATTAGGCAAGCTTGTAACTGTCGTCAGTAGCTGCTTGCTACCTATAGCCCCTGGGGGTTTGACCTAACAGAAAACAAGCTAGCCTAAAATGTCTGAAAGGTGAACATTAAAACAGAATGATGCCAAAAGATAAAGTTAAGTAGCAAAACCGACAAGTCTAAAAACTGTAAATTATTGTAGCCAAACTTTCTAATTATCTTTGGATATTAACAGCTAAATTATAGGGCAAGTCAGAAAAGAATGATAGTCATTATTTGTATTTAAGTCAGGAGAATGCAACGAAAATGTAATATTTCTGAACCAGATATCAAGCACAGTTAGGCAAGCTTGTAACTGTCGTCAGTAGCTGCTTGCTACCTATAGCCCCTGGGGGTTTGACCTAACAGAAAACAAGCTAGCCTTAAACGTCTGAAAGGTGAAGATTAAAACAGAATGATGCCAAAAGATAAGATTAAGTAGCAAAACAGGCAAGTCTAAAATCTCTAAAATTATTGAAGCCAAACTTTCTAACCATCTCGGGATATTTACAGCAAAATTTGTAGAAATATTTGATCAAAAGTACATCTTTGAATCCTCTTGACTCAAGTTTATTGTAAATAAATTTGGTTCTAGATGCAAAGTCCTGAAATTTAGAACAAATACGACCAAATCTCAAAATCTGTGACAAAATCGTATTATAACCAATAGTTTCCGAAATATTACTGTCTGGGAAAGGATAATTAACCACTTCGAAGTTAAACTCATCTATTTTGTGATAGACTTTAATACAAAACCTGCCATTAGTGACCTGAATATCCAAGTCCAAAAACACATCTCTGAAACCATCTGAATTGTTACCCTAAAATGGGATATCTTTTGGGTAAATTTCTTTAGCAATTTCACTGAAATTTTGTACATTTACGCAAGCAATGTCATCAATATGTCTTGCGTTGTTTGATAATTTTGTAGCCATTTGAAAGTCCTTTTTCATCAATTTATTCATATACCTAAATTCAAGCCAGGTTAAATATAAATCTGACAGTAAAGGGGAGCAGTTGCTACCCATTGGAATGCTTTTTGTTTGTTGAAAAACCAATGGTCCGCATTGAACAAAAGTATTATCCAAGAGAAATTTTGTAGCATCTATCAAAGTTTCAACAATGTAAGATTTGACGTTACTTTTTGAATATTTATTGTGTGACCAATATGCTTTCTTTGTATATGAATTAATATTTATGCATGGTTTACCATTATGTTTAAACATTTTGCTAATTAATTCTGAAAGTGAACTTTTGACTTCATCTATGGGTAGATTTGATATTTTTTGCCTTTACATCTTTGATTTTAGATACAAACTCGGAAGAATTGTTAATACTCCAAAAACAATTTATTTCACAGTTTCTAGAAATCGCATTACAGTATTTACGAAAATGATTCCTAATTGCAGTAAAACACAGTGTTACTTCTTTTGATAATTGTTTTGTTGTACATTTTGAAGCACCAGCTATGAATCTAGATTTAAAAGGGTTTTTATGTAATTTGGGTATCCAGAACAATAGTGGAATAGAGTAGTCCTCTTCAGAAATTTTGATGTTAAAATTCCTTTTCATCTCATCTTTATGTGCATCTATCAAATTATCTATGGATTGTTTGTGTAATTTATGAACGTCATTTCCTCTTATGTCTGAAATATATCTAATCCCCGACTGCGTAAGTATTAGCGAAATGTCTTGGGTATTTTAATAATAATTAATAGTGTTATGAGTAATTTGCTATTTTACTGATTCATGAAAGATGAAAGGCAAACGAAGGGTTAAACGGTTTCCTAAAAATTAATGGAGCGTTGTTACACTTTTCGAATTAAAGAAATGATATGAAATGAAATAAATCAATGTAAAATAGAATAAAACAAAACAAAATAAAACGAAATAAAATAATATAAAGGTAGTTAATATAATGCCAAATGCTGTATCTTCTTTGCAAACCCACAGAAATAAGCATATTCGACAGGTAACCTTTGCTTTTGTTCTTCACCATTCAGGCTTTTTCAAGGAGGATGTGCAACCAGCCTGGAAACAAGTTTTAAAAATATTTACCACATGAAAATTCACTAGAGGTTTTTAAATGTTTGGTCAGCATCTGATTACCAGCAAGCACCCGGTTACTCTACATTCATCAATGCACGGCACTTAAATTCTAAATTTAAGATCGGGACAATGTGATTTTTTTTCAATAACTTTTCTAGCTGCAGACTTGTAGTCTTTCCGAACGGTCCTCTCGGAAAGCAATTTGGCATGGTTGCCCAACAGCCTTTTCGCCCTTGGTCCATCTCACCAACAAACAGTGAATTTGCAAAGCTGTTTGTTTCTTAAACATTGTACCGTGTTTTCATAATAGTTTCCAAGGCATTTAATATTTCAAATCTGGTATATCTACTGGTCGTAAACAACGGACGTTTTACAAATTTTCGAGCCATGACCAATCAACCTCCAGGAACAAGATCCCGCGAAAGTTGTTTATCTGGTCAAAGTAGCTCTCTCTTGGCATGAGGTTTTGACCCTTTCGTTGCCAACTGTGAGTAAAGTCGAACTGCTCTGAATTATGATAAGGTGGGTAGATTCATGTTCCTTACAAAAGACCTGTGATTCACGTACCGGTCTGCCTATAGTTACATGGGATATAATAGTTCAGGTCAACAGCTTTTCTCGGCCACTTAGTTTTTTCTGAGCAGGGCGCCCAAAGCCCCGCCAAAGCGCACCGAGGAAAGCTGGTGGCTCATTCCAAAATGTGGCACTAAAAACTTAAAGTAATCCTTTTTATCAGGTCGCCTTTCTCCGGCACTGGCGGTTGGATAACAAATACTGACACATTGGTTCCTGTGGCGGATGGCACATAACGTATTATGGCATTCCATATGAACCGCCATTTCTGGTCCGGAACTTAGCGGAAGTGAAACTGTAACATGATCAAAAAATTATCATATGACTATGTAATTATATTAATATGATATTGGGAGTATTTGAAAATATGATCAGTTTGATTTGATGATATGACTAAATACGTATAAGCTTGTCTATGTTGTTTGTATTTAATTATTTCAAAAAGTTGGTGTGATAATATAAAAATGATGATATATAAGATGCATTTATCATATGTTTAAACTCATTAAAACGAACATCAATTAAATCATATGTTCATATACAAATGAAGATAATGATTGAATCGATTTAGTGATATCTTCAAATATTTGCAAATGCAAATGTTAAAATATTGAATGACACTAGATATGCAATCTCCCTCTCTCTCTCTCCCTCTCTCTCTCTCTCTCTTTCTCTCTCTCTCTCTCTATATATATATACATATATATATATATATGTATATATAATTCTTTCGTTTAAATTGCATCAGAGTAAATGTACATTTCGACATTTTATTTTTTCACTCAATGTAACTGAAGAGGCTTGTCAACTTGAATTTATATTGCAGCTGGAAGAAAATGGACATCCCGAAAGGTGGAAACAGTAAGTCTCTTCTCATTTTGAAATCGTTTTTATGTTTTTGTCTTTATGCACAGATACATGTACACACACAAAAAAATAAAAAAGACAAATCGGAGGAGTGTCATAGTGCCCAAGCACATAAAAAAATTTTTGTGCGACTAAAACGCCACAAAATGCAGACGTACTGATTGATACTGCCGCGGTGGATACAACCGCAGTGGAACACATCTTGAAATAATGATTGTCTATGCACGTAATGAGGATTCCAAGCTCAGCGTGTAGTGAGATAATATGAATATCATTTTCCAGACAAAATCCAGTTTGTTATATTTACAAGAACAACACGTCTTTTTCCTGTTTGAAACAAGGTTCTGTCCGCATATACGGGAACTTCCTTGTTGAGTTAGACAGAGCGACTCTACAGCTGATATTAATGTGTTGTATCACTGCCGTGACCCCTTGTTGATTTGTCGGTCAGTGTCATAATAGGCTAAAACGAAAAGATAGGTAGGTGTGAATCTTGCGGCTAGCATATTTGATAGGGATCGTTTTTTTTCATGGCAATTATTGAGTATGTGATATATATATATATATATATACAAGCATATAGATAGATAGATAGATAGATAGATAGACAGATAGACAGACAGACAGACAGACAGACAGACAGATAGACAGACAGATAGATAGATAGATAGATAGATAGATAGATAGATAGATAGATAGATAGATAGATAGATAGATAGATAGATAGATAGATAGATAGATAGATAGATAGAGGAACTTTTAACTGCCCTCCCAATGAAGACTGCAGTAACTGCAAAATTGGGAAATTGAGAAAATCGCACTTTAAGTTTTCTGTTCAGCCACAGAAAAGTATTTCTGTGATTCTCTTAATTATATTTGAATATATTACTTTGTGGCATAAAAGTTTTTTAGAAGTGAAAAATTTCGGTGATGTCTATTTTTGGATGACTTTATTTACAAAATACGTAGTTACTGCACTCTTGGCTGGGACAAGGCTACAGAACCCTAAAGTTAGGACTGCAGTAACTTTTGAAGTATTGACATTTTTAAAGCAAGAAAGAGTGAAAATAGACTGCTGTATGCCCGAATCTATATATTGAAGACAATTATATTGCAATAAAAATATGCCATCTTGATTCAGTTTAAACACGACACATGGTTAACAATGAAATTGCAGATATCCCGAAGATTTTTGCACTTAATCATCTGAAGCCTCGAAGCTGACATGGTCATTTTCTACCAAGTTCTCCCAGAAAGATCTTCTTGTCATTGGCATCAGTGGGCAGAGTTTTTGTACTATTTCATTTTTTTTTTTTTTTTTTTTTTGGCCCTGGGCACTTCACGTGCAACTGTGTAAAGTTCTGGTGGATGATCAAACTTGAACCCTTTCTTCAAAAGGGGTATCCTGGTACCCGACATTTTCAATATCCAGATACCCAACAATATATATTTTAACAGAAAAAAAATTTGATTTATAACGGGAAAAAAGGTAGTTACTTAACTTCACATTCATTAAAACTGCCCTAGAGGACTGAGCAATATTATATCTAATGCACTAAATTGATATTGATCATGTCATAGAATAATGAGGCTTGGTGACTTAAATGCACATATCTTATTCGGAATTTCAATAAAGGAATTTGTTTATTATACATGTTGTCCTTCGCGTTTGATCATTATAAGATAACAAATTGACTGACAACTTGCAGCGTTAATTTTAAATGGGTAATACCTGTGGGTACCCCGTCATGCAGTACCTGAAAAATCAGGTACGCGACTATTAGATATTAGAACTCAACATACATACATACATACATACATACATACATACATACATACATACATACATACATTCTTACACACATACAGTGACCTTCGTGTATAATGGATATTGCACATAGTTTGAATTTTTTGCTTGAATTAGCAAATAGGTGAATTTAGTGATGCTGCGAAAGACGTTGATATATTGATTTGAACATTGGTTGACAATTGAAAATGATAATTCCACGAAGACAAAGTAACGGTGCCTACCATAATGAGGATGGGGGTGATGACATTTTAACTCTTTGAATGCCAAATGCGACTTCAGTCGTCTTCAAACGAATTAACCTATAAGATGATTCATATTCAAATTCCAAGTGGAAAGACCTTTCATTCAAATACCAACATGCGCAGTATAAACTCAGTTTCAGATATCATGATCTCAGTCAACAGCTTGCCTCGGCGCACTGTGCGCAAAGTGCAGCGAGGCAAGATGTTGACTCAGTCTCGAATTCATCACTGAAAGAGTTCTAAAGACTGCAAATGTAGTTATATTCTTTCTACCACAAATAAAGCTTTTTCTAAGGAAACAAGAATTTTACTGGTGTATAATTTACCTGGTATTTCTGGCAAATTTATTCAATATTTGATCGTTTTTCATTCATATTGTTTGCTTGAAAATTCGGCCACTAAAAATTTAAAAAAACAAACAAACAAAAAACAACATATACCTTTAAAATCAAACATGGGTTCTTCATTAGCCGTTAGATATACATGTACAATGTACATTAAAATAAATCAACACGTGACATGGCTAAATATAGTGAGAATGTATCTGTCGGTCAGTAGACAGGGGTCAGCCCTGACCCATAAATAGATACAGCAGCAGAAACATGAAAGGCTTGTTTGTTATCTCAAACTCCTGTATATCTCAGTAGTCTGCATAACGCACCTAGAAATTAGGCCACCCTTTCTCATTCTATCATTTATATTTAGGGTTTATTTGCTGAAGTGTCTTCACTCGACAGAGCCCTAGTTGGGGAAAACTGATACACGCATGGAGTCAAGAGAAAGAAAACCAGACCCAACTTGTCCTCAAGTTTGTAATAGCAGATCTATGTGGAAAAATATACAGGCAGCTAGCTGCTGGTCTATGAAATAATGTACCTAGCAATCACTTGAGTAAATTGACCCGACGTGTACTCATGACCTGCTCATACTCCCCATGTTTTGTTAGTTCGTAAAATGATTAAGGTCTTTGTATGAGAAATTTGTTTTTGGTATCATCATACTTATTAAAAATGGTAAAAATTTGGAATTTAGATATTAACACAGTTTGTTTCATGGATATTTTACCTGTTTGACAAGGTTTTGTTATAGACAACTTTGATCTTCATACAATAAAGTTGCTTGTGGAATTCACATTCAGGAAGGGGCTTTTGGTTAAGGTGCGCCCGTGTTTCCATAGAGCATGTGTTGCGGTTCAATTTGAAAATCAAGATGAATAACTCAACGAGGAGTGGTATGAATACTTTCAATAAAATAATCACCCTTCAAAGATTACAAAAGCAAAATAAAAGAAAATCACAGCATAGTCTTTAATACTTAGTAGTCTACAATTTTTTGGATCGAATAATAATAATGACTCATACTTGTGGGATATGCGAATCATTTCACCTGATTTGTTTTTTCATATACTATACATTATGGACACGCTGAGAAGCTCTACCGTAACACGTCATCCCATATTCAGACAGGGACAATCAGATAGTGAACTTTTACCGCATGTACATGTATGTAGGCCTAGCCAAAGTAGGCCTAGTCGTGGACGAAATCTTAGAATTAGGCCTGTGTAATTTTGCCCTTAAAGTGACAAATAATATCTTATTTCTGACCCTTTTTCTTTTCCTTCGATGTCCTGGACTTCTCCAACGCCATTTCCATCATACGTCTCCCCCGAAATAGTGCCATAATTGTGTTCAATTTACAAAATATCTTTAAGATAGACTGATTGTATGTTCCCTCCCCAACACGATGTCCAAAGGACGCTTGCAGTAACTGCAGCCTCGTTTTCAAAGTAAGCACTGACACCAGTTAAAAGTGCAGTAACTACACGAACTATAGCATAGCACCACTCAAAAGTGCAGTATGTGTACTTACTGCAGTTTTTAGTGGTTTGGAGGACTGCTTTTGTAGATACTGTGCTTTCACCACCCCATTATCTCAGTATATATAAGGTAAATTTAGTAACTTTATGTGTCAATAGGTAGCGCAGGTGACACAAAGTAAAATGGCATACTTAGTTCATTTTCGACAAAATTGCAGTTACTGCAGTCTTCATTGGGGGGGGGGGGGGAAGGGCAGTTTAACTTTTGTGCCCTGCCGGGCGTTTGTTCTGTACATGATATATGGATTACACATCAATTATCACAATATTACATAAATACATGTACTACAAAATATGTACTTGTCGTACCTCATTATACAGTATTGGAAATCTGAGTTCCTTTGGGAGATCCCATCAAACTGAAGGGACACAAACCCGCACTGTACGTCACAGCGGTATATGTCTCGGCTACGTTCACTTCGTCACGAAAAAGTATTCAAACTAAATTCATTTTTTTGGATCATTTTGAAAATGGCATTAAACCGTCAAAGCAAAAACATAATGCACTAATATTTTAACGTAGGTTTCATATGAGCTATGTCCAAAGGAGTGAATAAAATCTTCAGTTGAAATTTCTTAAATTCAAAAAAAAAAAAAAAAAAAAAACATGAAAACATCATACGCGGGAAAATAAATATGTTGACAGTGTTCTTCATTACATGTACAAAGTAAAGATATGTTAGTCTTTTATGGCACCTAAACTTGCATATGCCCCTTTTTATAATCAGTCGCATATTAACTTATATTGACTTTTTTCTTTGTGTTCTTTATTCTTTACAGTTTGTAAACTTTCGATGAGCTAAAAAAGGCAGCCGTGTTTTTGTCATTCCTACAGAAAAATCTTACGGCAGTTCGGATGAATAAAGTAGTAACATTTGTTGTCCGTTTCAAATTCTATCCTAAATACAATATAACAATATTTCAATATATGAGCTCTTTACAGGCAGATACCCGGTCTCCGCCCTGGAGAGGGATTTTTTTTTGTCTGAAATATATTAAAACGTTCCCATCTTCCTTTTAGCTGTGACAAACAATTGTAATATTTTACGTTTGCATCTTTTTACTATATGTGTGGTCGGAGTGTTGCACAAAATGTCCTAAAATATTTCTATTTTGACAGACTCAAAGAATACATCAAAGGGAACCATCCAGTGTGCGGTGTCATTTTGTCCTCTCGTGAATACGCCAAAATAGTGCACAATTCACTTCCAGAAATTCCCGCTCGCTTTATTTCGACTCAGACCAAAGCCCAAGGTATGGATGTAGAACGACTATGGGAGAGCCACACACACTTGCAAAGGTGTGCCTATGCCCAAAACAACAGGGGGTTCCATCCTCTAACTGATTCAGCGACAAGCGTTCATTTTCAGTTTTACCTCCATGGAAACAATGTACCTGATCGGTATTTCCCGTCAGCAATACGTTTGTACAGTGAAGCTAAGTCCAAAGATACGCAATTGCGTAATTCTAAGCGTCTGTGGATGAATGACAGACAAAGGTCAGATGGACAATGGACAGAGCAAAAATCGGAAAGAAAGGCAAGAGATAAATCTTTTACAAGACGCGCAAGCGCACCCTAATTATATATATATATATATGTATATATATATATATATATATATATATATATATATATATATATATATATATATATATATATATATATATATACATATATATGTGTGTGTGTGTGTGTGGGAATGTGTGTGTGTGTGTGTGTGTGTGTGTATGTGTGCGTGTGTGTGCGTGTCTGGTTGAGTATGTTTGTTTCAGCATGATGTGGAAGATATATACAAAACCTGAAACACCAATACACGATCTCGCACCTATCATTGCCCCTGTAAAATTTAAATTACAATGGAAAGTAACATGTATATTCAGTTGCAGCCCTCCCTATTTAACTGCCCTCTGCAGGGCTAGCACAAATGTTTCTCAATTTTCATCGAACATCCAGTTCTCATTTTTCAGCTGAACGGACTTTGTCAGTCAGCTGAGTTTTTAGAATCGATCTTCGTCTGTCTGTCGTCGCCGCAGTCGTCGTAGTCGTCGTCCACAATCCACATTGGGTCTTTTACCAACTTTGTTCAAAATGTATACTACAGTGATTTTTATTATCTTTCAAGAACTTTTGGTTCATTTTTGGACCATTTTTTAAAAAAAAAACCCTGGAACCGCCAGGCCAATTGTTTCGAAATGGCCTGGGGACACATCAGCTGCCCACCTCCAACTTATTTTCGTTCAGCAGGTGCCGCTGCATTTTTTTTCTACTTTCTTTCACGAATTTTCGAGTGTTTAAAATATTTTCGACTTGTTCTCCAAAAGCATCTCTCAGATTGTTCTGAAACTTTAAATGCGCCTTATAAAAATGATCATAGAAAGTTGTCCATCAGGTGGTGAAACTATGGAGCCATAATTTTTGACGAATATTTCAATTCGGATGCTTGATGTTTAACGCATACATCGATCGATGACAATTTAGGTTGACGGGGATTGCAATGGTAATACACATTTTGATCTCTCTAAAATGGTCAGCCGGAATAACTGTTAAATTTGATGGGAAGTGCCTAGGGGGAGTCTACCAACTTTCTTCAAAAAGTCACAGTCTATTATTTGCATGTTTTTTTTTTCATTTTTTTTTTAACCTTCAAACAATATTCTCCAAAACCCCATGGCCAATTGCCTTGAAATTGCATATGAACACGTCTGGGGACTCCTAAATCTAAGGTTATGCAGTGCTGTTGTTTTGTTTGAATATACAGACATAGCCGTACATGAATTGAATGCCTTTTGACGAGTAATTTCAATGTGAAACCATAATTATTATTATTATTATCATTATTCATGAGAACTGGCGTTTATTGTGCATGGCACCGCGGGAAATGATAGAAAGGAATCATGTGCTCAGTTAACTCATTGTTCTATATCGACCGTTTCTGTCATGTGTAACCTAGGCTATTCATACTTGGATTTCTAGTGTTCGTGTCTATTTGTTTACCACCATGTTCTTTAAAACCACCGTATTTGGCCTCGAAACCTGCATGACCTGCTCTGTCTTCGGATGTGTAAGTTAAAGTAAACTGGAAGTTACATCTATTTACCTTTCAATAGCTACATTAACTTAAATCTTTATCTATACATAACTTTACGTAATATACTATAAATTGACTTAATTTTGTTCTATATTTCATGTTTGGAAAGAGCGGGAATCGAACCTGCAACCTTTAGCACCAGTCGCCTAGCTGAAATGGGAAACGCACATATCCAGTCGACCAAATCCCCATTCTTAAAAAGAATGGTTCAATGGCTGTAGTTATGTGCTATGTAAATGAAGCTGAAATACCAACTTTAGTGACAAAAGGCGGCCGTCATCATTACTTTCGAACCAGTTCATCACTAGGCACGTGTCTGTCTTTCCAAAACTGGAAAAAAGAGAAACAAATGCCCCATACCAGGCAAAAAAAATGTTTGTGTTGGCACAAGTCGCTTTATCCCATAAGGCAAAGCAATAAAGTAATCGAGATGTAAGTAAAATGGTCTCAGTCCGATTGACTGAAACTATTGACGCTGGACGGATTATAACCCCCCCCCCCCCCCCAATCTTACTACTATATGAGCATCCTCAAGGCGATGTATCACATAGTAGGAGATGAAACTTCACTAGAAAAAAATGTATCTATGGTTGGTCATATGCCCAAGTTCTTACTCATTTGTTCGGTTGTATTTTGTTTGTTCGGTTGTTTGTTTATTTTGGGAGAGGGGGCCGGCTCCTACTCTTTATATTTCCTTTTCGTCCGCTAACATTTGGTCCTGGAGTCATTTCAGGCGAAACAACGGATCAAGGCCTGTTCTTGATCGAAGCTGTCAGGCCGAGGACAAAGGCCATCCGAGGTGTGTGGAAGCAATGGATGAGTAGCGAATCTTAGTTTGGTTTGTTCCCAGATAATTTGCTTACAATTTTACTCGTTTTCCCAGTCTTTCCTCATTTACAAAAGCCACAGGCAGACGTACAGCGTTGTGTTAATTAACTCATTCCCTGTTAGTCCCTATTTTTCCGTATATTTACCAAGATTTAAGGC
This sequence comes from Hermodice carunculata, assembly GCA_964020975.1. Taxonomy (NCBI): domain Eukaryota; kingdom Metazoa; phylum Annelida; class Polychaeta; order Eunicida; family Amphinomidae; genus Hermodice; species Hermodice carunculata. The sequence continues at coordinate 81,616,194 of OZ026618.1, read as the reverse complement.
GACAATTGCACATTTAAATTCTTTATGAAAAGAGCTTTCATTCAAGTACCAATGTCCCTATATTCTTAAGTCAGTGGTTCTGGCACTGCTTGGCAAGTCATGTTGCAGCTGCCGCAAGGGCTCCTGTAGAATGATGTGCCAGGCAGTGCCAGAACCACTGACCAATGCCTGATACCATAGTATGGAATGGGTTAGACGCTAAAGTACCTCCTTAATAACTCTACCAGCTTCTAATCTGTTTACACAGAAATAACGACAGTACATGTGGCTAAAATATTTCCTGTAGATTTTCTCATGTAATTGTCTATTTTGTGGTTATGAAAGAGTAAATATAAAGGATCACGATCCCGCTTTTACTTCAATTTTGACACTCTCTTACTGGAAAACAAATGCGAATCAAAAAAAATCTATCTGGCGGGTTTTTAGGCACAAATATGGTAAGTCATTCGTTGCAAACATTTTAGAATCTGATTGAACCAATGAGATGACTCTTCAAAATAATTACCAAATGATATGTAGTCGAATAAACTGGTTCTTAACTCAGTCGTCTCTCGTGTAAAACACACTTGTCTCATAGGAATCTATAACTTTGCCTATAAACGTGCTTCTTGGAAGTTTCATTAGAAACCTTTGCTTTAGTACTATTTTCTCACGCTTTTGTGCCCGTACGTTAGAACAATACCGTGGGACATCACTTCTGCCTTGTCTTGTTTGGAATACAATCACTAAAACCGCATATAAAAGCACTGTTTTACATGCAAAGAGCCCAGAATATTTCCACACAAACCTGTCCAGAGAGGGATCCTCAAGTTAAAGAATAAACTGATAAACACCGTGCAATGATCACTTTGTGCGAAAGACGGCAGCACGGGTACCTTTACGGCGAACTGGGATATGGGGTCCAAATATTGGACAATACCGGGGAAAGATATGTTTATGCTACCCTCCTTGTAGTGTCATGTCATTATTAAGTGCTAAACGAACAAAATTGATGCCGTGGTTAATTTTAGGATCGGCCCTTTGATCCCTGGTTCCCGACATACGAATTACCAAAATTTGAAACTAGCTGCAACAGTTGTTATCAGACTTGGGCATATCTGAGTTTGGTGGCCTGTAAATGAGAGCTAAAATAATGGAGACTGCAACCTTTATTTCGAAATAACGACTGTTCAGGTTTGTGCGCCTAGGCGACAAAAGGGCATAAGGGCCATTAGCGACACCCCATGGGCAACAGGAGTGCCGTCCCATTGCATAATAGGATGGACGACAGCTAAATTTACAATACAACCATCCTATCCACATTTACTATATATTTTGCTTGTCTCCGCCGATCTGTTGTTGTCGCGAAACAATTTACTAACGTACAAAAGTGTATCCTTTACAACAGATCAGACCGCCACCATGACCCCATTTAGACTTGGTTCATGCTTCCGTGTGTTTAATTCTATTTTTATTACATGTGTGTGTGTGTGTGTGTGTGTGTGTGTGTGTGTGTGTGTGTGTGTGTGTGTGTGTGTAATTCTATCCCGTTACTACCTGAGCACCTATGGACCGGTGTTAATTTCCGCCTTCGCACATTTTTGTCTCTTTAAGTCATCTTTTAGTGATATATTAAGTTTACATTTGCTTACCATAATTTAAATGAGCCAGTGAAGACCTTTCGTTGTTCAACGGTGACGTGAATCCGAGATAGCGTCCTCAAATATAAATGCGCTTTCGTATTCATATTTATTCCAAATATCTTGTTTCGATACTTTGAGATGAGAGTTTATGTAAAAACCTTATCATATTTAAAAAACACACAAAAGACAACAACAACAATTAAAAAAAAAAAGATAACAAGACAAACAAAGAAATAGAATTTAACAAGATGGTGAAGAAGTTCTTATTGATTGTATAACAAATAAGATGACGTCACATGTACTCATCCTAACACACTCTGTGCGGTGAGCCTTTGCAACTTCAAACTGGTCAATAATGAAATTGATTTATTTTCAATGCCAAAATGTCTCCCAATCATTTATCCATAATTAGTGTTATAATGTTTTACAGATGGTGATCGTGTTTTTTTTTTTTGCCCTACAAGCAGGATGTATACATGATTAAGCAGGTTTGTCCTACAAATCTGGCTGAGTATGACTGATTCCCTATTGATTGTTGAACAGGAAGATATCCGTGTTGGTGTGTGTGTGTTTTATAAAGCCATTAACCCTTAGATTCTTGAATGCACGGGGCTTGTACACATATGGTGCTTTGAAGTTCAAGTCGAGGATATGATATCAGCGTAAAATAGATCATTGCTGTCGACATATATCCGTTATCTTCCCTACATCTGGTTAAAGTAACCACTCTATTCGCCTATTATGCCTCTCTATTTTCTGTATCCATGAACAGAAGAGAAAAGTATACAAATAAAGATATGAAAGTATACACCGTGGACACATTATGACGTGTGGAGTATGTAAATGTATACCCCTTGTTTACAGCTTTTGCAAAAAAAGCCATGTATGTTATCCGATACCAGAACGTAACACATGAAAACAAGAGCGATCATAACTTTTAAAGGACATGTAAGTCGAACTATTGAGCTTATTTTTGCATGTAAACGGTATTGAAAACACGGTTTTGCTGACGTTTCATGAAGAGCTTGAATGAGTAAAGCGGTGGAGAGGAACGTAAGTTCCAAAGCAGTGCATGTCACATGGATGAATAATGAAGGAACAGGTGAAAGCGAACAGATAAACATGAAAACGGAATCAAGAGTATGCTAAAGCCTGCTCAGAAGAACATCTATCTTATCCTTTTTGTTCATTGTTGATGTATTTTACCTCTGTAGGATAGGTTCCTGATTTTTGGTTTTATCTATTTATCGGCCTAAATACCCTGGGTTGATCTCTACTAAAAGTCATCCACTAGCTTGCGCTGCCTTCATGTCCGCATCTTTAAAAGAATCGCCGGTATGATCAAGACGGACGTATGACTATAAAGGTATAGCGCTGCTGGAACCCCATTTTCCTTGTGGGTTTTTAAACTCTGTTATCATTCCCAACAGCTTTAAAGTTGTTGGTTTGTTTGTTCTTTGTTTTTGTTTGTTCGTTTGTTTGTTTGCTCTTTTTTGTAACATCATGTCAAGTTTGCCACTTTCCCTGAGGCATAGCATAAAACACAGAGTAAACTGTCCATCTTCTTTACTTTCGGACAGATGTCTTTATACTAACTGTGGTAATAAATCAGCGGTTGGTTGTAATATAAATATGACTACCGGATGTAACGTTAAGTATAGGCTTCCACAGCTAAAATATTGGATTGAGTCAACAATTTCCACGGTGCAAGCTGGATGCCAAATGCTCAGGTTTCTTTGGGAAGTGTGGATCAGTCAAAGATTATGCTTGTTAATTCTATTCCATGATTATGTCTGGGTGCGAACCCAGACATATTGTTTTTTTTAGAAATTATTTTATTCTTTACTTCATCTTGACGACAAAATTTGTCCGGAGTTTTTCTCGGACATTATCATTCCGAAAACCACCAAATTTGCCGTGCTAACTGACATACCAGTGAACTTGTGCATCTGGTTTGGAAGGGTCATGATGTTTAAAATAATGTCAATTAGGTGGAATTTAAAAAAAATTGAAAAGCGCCACATCTTCATCTAGGTATATGACATAGCCGCATCCAATGAACCATAAACCAAAGTTGTAGGCTTTTCATTTATGCAAATTAGGTAAATACAGACAATTAAAATTTTGAATACCTTCAAAACTATTAAAGATAGTGGTGTAACACAAACTTCAGTTTATAAGTTTTGTGATATGGCCACCAATGAAATTAGGACCAACGTTGTAGCATTTTAGCATTCCAATTTATACAAATTAGGTTAGCACACAAAATTTAGATTTTGTTGAACAATGGCAAAGTGTAGCATTTCAAATTGCTCTCTTTCTGAAGGCACCCTGACGATCCGCTGTGACGCAAATAATTTTTTTCTAGTTTCATTTGAATTTCAATGCTTTGTTAGAAAATTAGAATAAAAGTAACTAAAAACCCAAATGATATAAAAGAACGTGGGAATACCTAAAGATAGCTATACCTTGATTTAAACAGTCTCGTCCACATTTAAGCAAAACACATACAAAGAAATTCATTTTGATTCTTAATTAAAATGACATCAAACGAATATAAACATCACAGCATTTTCAGTTTCTTTTCCTTTTCCAAGTCAAACATGAGTTGTTAACTTTGTTTGTTTTTTTGTTTTTTTTTGCCATCTTGTTTTATGTGTCATGTGGACCTAATAGTGAAACTATCTGAGTCTGCAATGGTCAACAAAGGTACACCTGTATATAGTGTATGTATGCACACACACACACACACACACACACACACACACACACACACACACACACACACATACACACACACAGACACACACATACATATATGTTTATATATATAATACTATATATATTATTGTATGAAATTGTTTTAATTTCACTGTATTTTCCCACTTATTTCGCTGATGGCACAAAACCGCGAAATTGAGAACACAGTGAAATAGTATTTTAACACTGTTTGAGTAGAAATTATGTCCAAAATAGTAAAATTAAAACTACAATGAAATGTCAAAAAAGCAAAAATCGTGAAAAATTAAACACATGAAAATAAAGGAATTTACATTACATATTTTTTTTTTATAGATTTATCAAGCAGAAGACGCAATTACTAGTACTCGGATAACGTCGACCCACACACATTTTGGCAACACGAATTTGTACGAGTACTCTGAAATCTGAGAGAGAGAGAGAGAGAGAGAGAGAGAGAGAGAGAGAGAGAGAGAGAGAGAGAGAGAGAGAGAGGTGTTTCCCTGCTTCATCACCTTTATACTCAAAGTAAACATGCAAGAAATACCTTACATATTTTCCTCCGCGTAAGTAAAAGTAAGCAAAGCATTAAAGAACAATGATGTTGACATGTTGCATGGTTAATTCCAGTCTATAAAGTACAATGTTTGTCTGTATATCGGCAATTCGTTCAACCGTTTATCACTGACCCGTGCTCCACCTAAAGTTCAGCTGACACTTCTTTATGAGCCGCTGGGACTCTCCTGCAAACAAAGCACCTTGTCCTATCAAACTTGGCCCTACATAATTAATCAGCCTGCTGGCGTGGGTTACATGGTGAGGATGCGTGCGCATCGATCCCCTCCTCGAAGTACTACCTTGCAGTTCCCTGTCACGACAGATCACGAAAATCCAATCACAAATATCTCCAAAATGTAATCAACTGGTGCGTAAGGAGGTCCGATATGCGGAGGGTTCCGACGAGGTTAGTGCTTATAAAGACATAGTTTGACACGAGCTGGCCAGTAGAATACAAGAACGCTGTGCCTTTATAACATGCTAGTTTACGTCTATATAGGCCTATATATAGTATGACCAACGTGGACCAGGGCAATTTGCATTAGGAAGTGAGCTTTGTGTTGTTATTTGTTCTGTCATATTAGCTACACGCTAAATCGCTAATGCAAATGTATACAGAGATCGGATCGGTCTGCAATTTGGAGAGTGGGCACCATTTCACTGCACGTTTGTGCACTGAAATGTAAGATTACACATGGACCCGATATCAGACGGTTATAACTAGAGCATGGACCTGATAGACTCCACTTGAGTTGCACAATATATTCTCCACTTTGACTGTTGCAGATCAACTAGGTTATGAAAAACCGCTTGATCATGGAGTGTGCTTTTCTTTTTAAGATGCAAAGCTCATGTACCCACGCGGCAACACAAAGCTGCCTTTTATAAAAAAAAGGTATATTCTCATATTTGAAAGTTAACTTCTTGGTTTAGAGATTGATATGTTTCAGAGTGGGGAAATACAGTTTCCTCCTTGGTATCCAATCCGTTACCAAGTCGTCCGTCTTGCATTATTGTGTTCACGCGCCTCGTTGCGTGTCTTCAGTATAAATGGCGGTTACCTATGAAGGTGCTAATTTTCATGCGTATTTTCACGGCCTTTATAACTCAGGTATTTAACTTAATGTTTTATTTTCATTATTTTCGGCATAGTTAATAGTGAAGTTATGCTAGAGTAGCGTGTTATTGACTTATCACCTTCGTGGTTTCGTGTAATCAGCAAAATAAGCAAAAGTAAAATTACTGCGGACTTCAGCGTATTGACAGTAGTAGGTGCATGGTATGACGGAAATATCCAGTTTACAAAAGTAATGGAAAGTAGTCTGAAGAGGCTGTGGCAATGCTTTATACTGCCGGTACTTGCGTGGTGACACCAAGTTACGATGTGCAAATCAGAGAAAACGCAGTCATATATTATGTAATAGTTATAGACCGTGGAATTCCAGGGTCGATCTCCATTGTGACGGGCTGGCGGGGGGAAAGCAGTACTATTGACAGAACTACTTGAGGCCCAACGCGCAGCGAAATCCCACCTGAAACGCTACAAAAACACGTATACAAGTCACTGGTAGATATTACTTGAAGGTATAAAGTAACAAGGAAATGTCAGATACAGTGAAGTGGTAATGATAAAAGTTTTCCCTGCTGCATCATTTTAATATACAGTATTTTACAATTAACAATAATTATACTCCTCAGCGCCCAATTTCTGTTGTTTTCAGCGGAGTCTAATTTTCATAGAGCTCCTCTCTTCCTAGGAGTCTAATTGAATTAGATCCGCTGAAGTGCAAGTGACCTCATGACGGGACTTTGCAATGGAACTTCGACAATTTTTGTCTACACTTTTTAATGAAAAAAATATTTTGTCCCCGGTAGGGTTCGAACCACGAATTCTGTGATATACGGCTGAGCGTGCTGTCCATTACGCTAAACAGCTGAGACGATGCTTCACGGATTTTACATAATATTTATTCCAGCGTGTCTATTGTTGACCAGCATTGAATAGGGTCAGGGAGCGTGACAGGTCAAGTGTCAAAGGTCGTTACATTATGTACTCTTACTTGCGCTTTTCTCTTCGAAATCAAGTCTTTTAACTTTGTTTCAAGTAGGAAATACTTTTATAATACCCATCTTTTGGAGTATAAGTATGTCAGACGCGCTCGTCTTCTAATTCAATTGGAAAACTCTACGCGGCGTCTAACCTATACTTATAATGATTGATTGCATAAAAATGTCCTCTGCAGTGGGGTCATCAATCGGCCAACGCACATGCGTGACGCGTTCATAATACAATAAGACCATGACAGATACGTAAGGGGCCGTCCATAATTGTCAACATTTTCATCTGTGTCCAAAATGGCCGGGGTGGGGGTGGGGTGGGGCGTGGGGGGTGGTCAAAGCCATATGACCATAACTTTCAACCCTAAAAATTTTATTTTTTTCACATCCAACATTTTCAGTTCCCTGTAAAATTTCAACCTGCCACGAGGTGTCATTTTGTATTCTAACCCGTTCTTCCCGTCAACCGTCAACAATCAAAGCAGGAGAGTTTGTAGAATACCGATATATTTTTTTACAATAGTAAATGAATATCAAAGTAAAGTTTTATATTTTGTTTGTCGCCTTTATTTGCTACATATTTATACAAGAATAAATTTACTTTATTAAGCTTAGATGCACTCCTTGTCAAAACATTTCAGTCATATAATATAAGGTTGAGTGTCTGTATTTGCAGTAAGGCTGAAAAAAAATGTTGATGATGGCCATAAACAGGGGGGGGGGGGGGGGGGGATTTATGGCCATTTTGGACAAAGATGAAAATGTTGACAATTATGGACGACCCATGACCAAATTCAAAAACGTATAAACAAAAATCAGAAACACATGTTTCGTCAAGTTGGGTTTTCGGAGTAAGCCAACCTTCAAATAACTTTTCAACATACAACTATCAAACAAATTACCAAAATTGTCATTGCTATCATACGCTGTAAATCACACAAATAAACAAAATTAAAATTTAGAGAAGATTTGAGGTATTCTCAAATTTAATTATCCCATTATTGATTAAATTTCCGTCAAGTTCTTGACAAAAAAATGCGTCTTTCTTTAAATGCTGGATAAATGAAAAAATGATTACCAGTGAAAACTATCTACACAAATGTTAGACATGTAATTTTATTTGATTTGACTTATTTATATATTCTAAACCTAAGCTTCAATGCAAGCCTTGAACTTTGAACGGATGTCTACTTTAAACTGTCAGGAATGCGACTTTCTTTAAAAGCTGTATAAGTGAAAAATGATTACCAGTGAAAACTATAGCATCCTATCTACACAAATGTTAGAACTGTTATTTTATTATATTTATTTATATGTTTGTTTATTTGTTTGTTTGTATAATTATTTATTTGTTTCTTTGTTTCTTTGTTTCTTTGTTTATTTATTTATTTATTTATTCATTCATTCATTCATTCATTCATTCATTTATTCATTTATTTATTTATTTATTTATTTATTTAAAACCTAAGCTCCCAATGCAAGTCTTGAACTTAAAACGGACGTCTACTTTAACAGTGTATACCATTAAATTATAAACTGTGGTCTACATATCTGATGCGCCATGCATCATATTCGCAATCACATCAATGGAAGTCATCGGGACTGGGTCTAGGCAGAAACTGGGAAAAGCTAAGAGACAGGCCGCATACCTTTAACTCATTCCACCCTAATGACGCTTTTTCCCAACATATCCAAATATCGTCTGCTAATTGTATTTTACTAATTTAGATAAATTTTTTCAAAATTTTGGATGAAACTTGCATGGAAGAGCATTCCAATTTATATGTCCATGGCCAACGGCTTTCCGTGGCGCCAAGGAAAGCTATTGACTCGGTCTTCTATCAGAGAGGAATGAGTTAAAACGTATTTACTCTTGATGACGGTTTCCTTGAAGAGGAAAGTCCTGTTGTCTGTTTCATTTAAACGGATCGATATGTTTAGTTTGCGCAATGTCTCTGTCCAGCGGCTACACATTATATGATCTAAATAAAGTCCAGTCATAATTGTGTTTATTTTATCCTTGTGAACTGTGTACAATGACCACCGTGTGCAAAAACATCTCCCATTTCCGTGTACATGTTCATGCTGTTCAACATAAGATCTCAGCTGATATAATAGATGCTTCAGTTTTATCATTTATCCCATTCCGGAGCTCACAGAGGATCCAGGCTAGCAAATTAAAAAAAAACAAAAAAACAAAAAAAAAAACAAAAAAAAACCCAACAACAAACAAACAAAAAAAAAAAACCAAAAAAAACCAAAAAAAACAACAAACAAACAAAGTAACAGTCAAAACAAAAACCCCCAAAAAACAAAACAAAACCAAACCAAACCCACCCCCCACCCCCCCAACCCCCCCCCCCCCCAAAAAAAAACGTTATTCAAGATTCGCAGGTACCATGCGGTTTAAGAACAAAAAAAAAACCAGTTTTAAAATGAAAACACATATAACAAGAGAGGACAAAAAAAAGAAAAAAAAAAAAAAGAAAAAGAAATAAAGACAAAATAAACATGCTCAAAACGTAAATAAACTTGAAATAAACAAGATAAAATAGAAAAAAAATAATGAAAGCTATGCACCTTGTTACATTCTGTCATGTATCTTTTAAACATGGCCGGAAACATTTTTACACACTCAAATAAAGGTATTGAATTCTTTACCTGGAGACTGCCTGCATTTATTTGCAGCAGGGATATCTAATTAGATACATCCTGGTGGGCAGTCGCTGCTTTACTCCCATGTGATATAATGAAGCTTATCTAATAGACAGGATACAATTGTAAATTAATTGTGGTCATTTGATGCAGGCCTCACGCGTCATTTGTATCATATATACAAGTTAATTTACGTGACTAGATGCCCTGTTTAGCGCTGGAGCTTGAAATAAATATTATCTGCTCTGGGTGTCCTGGTTCGGATTTGTAGTGCAGCAAGAAGCATTTACTGGACATTTTGACGTGACTCTGTTAAATGGTGATATTAATATCACATACATTATATTTTAATGCGTTACTCCCCTGTGGTTAGATTTTGCACATCGTGTCGCGCACACAACTAGTGCATAATATACTACTTCCACGATTCACAATCCAGAGTGCACACTGTCAGCCCTTACTGTAAGGCCACCCCTCCCCCCCCCCCCCCGGCTTCATAATTTTGTATGTTCAGCAGGCTAAAGGTCGACACACTTTGTTCAGGATCGTCCTTGACGCCTTGTGCTTCAATACGCTTTTGGAAAAAAATATCCCGCTCCTTGTGTCTGCTTAACGATCCCATGTTCCAGCTCATTTGAGCACATTCTCGCAAAACACATTGTGCCAATCGTTACTTTTAATGGAACCAAAGTTTTCAGATCCAAAATTTTACACAATGAGTTCAGCACTGCACCCAAAAACTAGGACAGCGTATGCTTTCTGGACCCTTGAAATCAGCGGGGACCACTGCCACAACGGTGCGCGGGACTGACAAAAGGGATTTATGAATTATTTTCAATTTATCATCATGTCTTAGTGACAGCTAGTGTATTCAGAAATAATAACACATTAATGTGACGGAATTTTTTTTTAATGGACTCGGAAATTTAAACGACAATTACAGCACGTGATTTGGAATGGCCAAATGTTTACAGCTAAATCTTTATCATTAAAGTGTGTGTGTCAACACACACTTTTCTTTCTTTCTTTCTTTCTTTCTTTCTTTCTTTCTTTCTTTCTTTCTTTCTTTCTTTCTTTCTTTCTTTCTTTCTTTCTGTCTGTCTGTCTTTCTGTCTGTCTGTCTGTCTTTCTTTCTTTCTTTCTTTCTTTCTTTCTTTCTTTCTTTCATTCTTTCTTTCTTTCTTTCTTTCTTTCTTTCTTTCTTTCTTTCTTTCTTCTTTCTTCTTTACCAGCAAATTTGTCCGACACTTTTTTCGAATACTATTATACATAAAATCTCAAAACTTGGCATGATTGTACCTCCATACAAGGAGTTTGACCGTTTTATACAAAGGAATGAAGATGTTTAAAATTATGCAAATTAGGCACATTTGAAATTTTAAATCTTGAATATCTTCAAAAGTATAATAGATAGAGATGTCATTCCAACTTCTACGGGGGGGGGGGGGGGGAGGGTTATTGACCAGTGCGCATCTTTTAAATTTAATGCAAAAGTTGTAGCAATTTAAATTATGCTAATTAGTAGCCTTTGAAATTTTAAAACTTGAATATCTTCAAAACTATTATAGATAGAGACGTCATTTTAACTTCTACTAAGGGTTGTTGACCATTGTGCATGTAAGGAATCTAAAACAACAGTTGTAGCAATTTGAATTATGCTAATTAGCAGTATTTGAAATTTTCAATCTGGAATATCTTCAACACTATAATAGATAGAGATGTCATTCCAACTTCTACTAGGGGGTTGTTGACCATTGCGCACCTAATGAATTAAAAATAAAAGTTGTACCAATTTAAATTATGCTAAATAGCACCATTAGAAATTTTAAATCTTGAATAAGTTCAAAGCTATAATAGATAGAGATGCCATTTCAACTTCTACTCCTGTGTTATGGAATAGTTGTACATTGCCATACCAATATGCTTTGAAGACACACACACTGATTTGCTATACAGCAAATCATCTTTCCTAGTTTTAGTTTTGTGTTCGACTCCTTCGCGTGCTTTTATTCTTTCTTTCTTTCTCTCTCTCCATCTCTCCGCTTGTGTGTTTTCCTTTGTCGCCTTAAAGCCACAAACATTCAACCCATGCGTTATTAAAAAATCAGACTGAGATATTCGGCAGTAATATTTTATCATCAATATCTCTCTCTCTCTCTCTCTCTCTCTCTCTCTCTCTCTCTCTCTCTCTCTCTCTCTCACACACACACACAGAGTCTCTCTCTGTCCACGCCCCAGCCATTTTCATATTAAAACACAATCAACGATGTATCTGCGGAGCAAGCAAATTGCTGATAATATAGAGAAGATTAAGCAATAATATTGACGAATTTACCTTTTTGCTGGAAGGTTTTAAGTGAAAGTGTACAGTATGCCAATAATCTGGTTCACCTTTGATAGACAAAGTTTGACAGCATGATTTACTGCTTTGGCATAAGGCAAACCCTGTCAGGACTATCCGAGTTGCAGACAAGAAGAAAGTCACGAAGAATAGATATTATTATGCAAAGTTATGGCTGTACAAAACATTAGAAATAGAATTAAATCGTGCAACTAATACCTGTGGGCCAGTCTTAAATGATATTTAGTGTTGCGGTGGGACAACTTTACCATAACCTATAGCTCAGTTCATTGTGAACCGTGAACGGACACATTTTCTCTTTTTTGCATGCATGTTGAATAACGGCACGGTGCACAAAAGGAAGATAAAAAAGCTAGTCGGTTTAGCAGGGTCTTCAGCAACTTTTCAATTCTTCCTTTATGCCAGGGAGACAACGGAAGAGCCACATAAATTCTGTGTGGGGTGACGAAGCGAGTCCGAGTCAGAATCGGTGTCGGACCCGGTAACGCGTACCAAGTCCGATATATTGGACTCGGTAAAAAGAAAACAAAACAAAACGGGGATCTGTCAGGCCCTAATATATGTAGGCTATAATATATTTTGTTTAAAATCAACGGCAGTTGCTTACATTTTGTATCATTTTTTCATGTTTACATTTTTATGGTGATTTTTAAAAGCACTTAAGCTGTTTACATTTAGTGGTAATGTTTACAGTTGATGGTCACTGGTCATATCTGCTGCCAGTTTTATGTCACTGATATCAGACATGCGAAATATTTCTGGACATATTGGGAAGCATTATATTCTCCCTCGTTTGTAGAGAGAATAATTGATCATGTACATTTATTCATTATCAAGGTCATGCTCTTTCTTGTTGTAAGTAACCTATCTTTAATTTGGAAATTTCTGTTCATATTATCTGCATACGTCTACATGTAACTTTAAAAACTTTTATGAACTTAAGGCAAGAATCTGGTATCTTAATAGAAATGTACATGTCGCCCAAGCTAATTTTCTGGTTTATTTTCTTTTGTCAGATTATTCTAATCCTTGGCATATTATTTCTGTCATCTAATATCGGAACTTTATACCAGAGAGGAAACAGCCATATAGAATCAGAACAAGTACTAATTACTTTAAAATTTCATATTCTTTTGGATAATTTGACAGATAAAGATGATAATGATGAGGATAAAACTTCTTCACTTTGTTTTTCATTCTATAACCTTTGCAGGCAGATGTTTTGATCAAAATATCGTGTAAGTTTTGTTATCATCATCATCATCATCATCATCATCATCATCATCATCATCATCATCATCATCATGTTGTAAATTTGCTCTCTGAAACTGTCCATACGCAGATTTATGAAAATAAGGTGTCCCTTAACGTTTTTGTCTATCATTAATATTACATATGGAAAGACATATGGAAGGACAGAGAACTGCGATATCCGCGTCAAATGTCCATGTTAAATTACTGGTGTCAAATTTTGACACAGCCGTTCCTTGTGCGTCAGAGAATGCATATGATGCGCGTAATGAAAACAACAGACAAATTGAAAGAAAGAGCCAGAGAGAGAAAGAAAGAAGGGAGGGAGGAGGAAAGACAGAGAATGGAAAAAAGGAAGAGAAAAAAAAAAAGAGAGAGAGAGACAGAAAGAAAGAAAGAAAAGAAAGAAAGAAAGAGAGAAAGAAAGAAAGAAACAAAGAAAGAAAGAAAGAAAGAAAGAGAGAAAGAAAGATAAGGCACACGAGAGAGTCTAACCAACAAAACTAAAATGATAAAGGTTCCTAATACCCATATCTGTAACCATTCGGCCATTCTAACTCATGTGCTGTGATCGTTGTTTTAAACATGTTAAATGTAATTTTCGGCAAACTTCCCCTCTTTATTGTCCATATTTCAGAGTCCATTTTTAAAATAATTCCTTCACATTAATGTGTTATTATTACTTAACACACTAGCTGCCACTAAGACATGATGAAAAGTTAAAAATAATTCATAAATCACTTTTGTCATTCCCGCTCGCCGTTGTGGATATGGTCCCCGCTGATTACAACGGGCCAGAAAGCACACCGTCCCAGTTTATGGGGGCAGTGCGGAAATGACTGAGCAGAATTTTGAATCTGAAAACTTATGTTCCATTAAAAGTAGCAATTGGCACAATGTTTTTTTTTGCAAGAATGTGTTAAAATAAGCTGGGAAATTGGGGGGTTTTTAAGCAGACGAAAGGGGCAGAATTTTCTTCCCAAAAGCGTATTAAAGTAGAAGGTGTTTCGGACGATCCTAAACAATGTCTATCGGCCTTAAGTTGTACTTCTCCATCAGAGCAAATCGCCCAGTACAATGTACTTTGCCTTTCCTGAAATTACATACTCCGACAATTATGATCGCACATCACTATAGGCGCATGGAATGGACCAAAACCGAAAGTTGTAGAATTAAAGTTTATGCTGATGAGGGCGTGTGAAAAGTTTAAATATTGAATATCTTTCAAACTATTATAGTTATAAGTGTCACTCCCACTTAAATATGTATTTTGTACCATAGACGCATCCAATGAACCAAAAACCAAAGTTGTGGAATTATAATGAAGGCAAATTAGAGGCACTTGAAAAGTTTGAATGTTGAATATCTTCAAAGCTTTTATGGGTAGAAGTGCCATTCCAACTTCAACATATAGAATTGTGCTATAGGCATATCCAACACACCACAAATGAGAGTTGTATACTAATTTATACTAATTAGGGGCACTTGAAAAGCTTAAATGTTGAATATTTTCAAAAGTATTAAAGGGTGAGGTACCATGCACACTTTGGAAGTCTTCACAGGTTTGTGCTATTCGCATATCCAGTTGATCACAAGCAAAATTTGTAGATTTTTAATTTATGCAAATTAGGAGAATACACAAAAATTTAAATCGTAAACAACTTCACAACCATTGTAGATAGAGGTCTCCTTTCAACTTCAATCGATAAGGTGGCGACGCAGCTTCATGCAATGGACAATGACTTTAAGTTGTGCAGGTTCATTTTTTTTTATTTGCGCAAATTAGGCAAATACACTAAATTTAAGTCTTGAATAACTTCAGGACTATTATAGATAGAGGAACCATTCGAACTTCAATTCTTAGGTTTGTGACGCAGCTCCATCATTCATGTCGCTTTTGAACAATTCAATAAAAATTATTGCTCTAGGCGTCACATAAATGCTGAATGGGTAATTTTTAAAAGTTTTCTTTGCACACATTTTTTTTTCCAGTTCCATGATCAAATGTTGCAGTTGTTTCGCTTTAGTACACATATACCCCGACAAATATGTGGCAGCTATGAAATGAACAACATGTTTTTCCTCGTCATTCTGACTTGATACAATAGTGTGGAAATTAAAGAAAAAAACATCAATTTACTTAAGAACTACCAAACATCGCACAAATGTTGATATTGGTACATGAAGTCATACTATTATCTATCTTTACATATTATCCCAAATTCAAATCTTGTGATTTAATCTAAAATAAGAATTTTCTAGCATTTGTAGTAGTTTATATCAACAAAAGTTTCCGCGGTTCAACTCAGAGCTACAGCAAATTTTGGGAGGGCGGGGCTATGTATTGATAAATGAAATAAGCCGGATATCTAGTTTGGAAATAACAGGAACTGTATGACCTGCAGGGTCCGATTCCAGATGTCTTATCCATACTGAGGTGGACTATAAACAGACTAATATCCGTGTTTTCGCCGCTCTGCTTGGTCTGCCCGTTTGTTACCTGTGATCACTGCTCGAGGGTCGAAAAAGTAACTCAATTTATGATTTGTATTCCTTGGTCGCCTTGGCAGCAGCCTGCAGCGCAACAGGGTAGTCTTATCACCAATGACCAAAATAATTATGATCAATTTCTTGATTGATTCATCAGCTCATGAAACGGGTGACAGTGCACCCTTTTCCCTGGACCATGAATGCAATCTTGATTGTAGCTGATGTAATACATAGCTAGGTCTGACTTTTTGGGTTGGGGTGGGTGGGGGTGGATGGGTGGAGAATATGCACGAAAGTTATTTTCCGCTGCTTCTTTACATCTGTGTCCGGATATTTATAAATGCTTGCCTGGTTTACGACAAAACATAACATCTTAAGAAAAAGTGCGATTTTTATGCCCATGTACGCAATGTGACCGACACAAATAAAACGGAATGAATTTTTCATGTATAATGTTCTCTTACTATTGACAAATTTTACCGTTTATACTGAACTAATAAAAAAAAAACAAAAACAAAAACAAAACAAAAAACAACAAAACAAAACAAAAAACAAAAACAAAAACAAAAATGAAAAACACCCAAAAAACAAAAAAAAAAACAAAAAAAAAAAAAAAAACCCACACAAACAAACACACACACACACACACACACACACACACAAAAACACTCAATGCAAACAATTTCCGAGACTGGTATTAAATGCTTTATCCTTCCAAAAATATCCAGGAAAAATATTTCAAATGTTAGCTCAAAAATTCACCTCGACCGTTTTTGCTATCAAACTTAAATTTAATATTTTGCAATTAAAGTTTCAATATTTGTTTGTAAATACCATATCCAAATCGTCGGTAAGGCTTTGTCGTAACTAAGTACACGTTGAAGTAGAATGAGACGTTAGGCGCAGCAACATGGCACACATCAGTTAAAACCAATTAAAGTATACTTGAATCGGCTAAAGTCTCACCAACCAAAGTCATTGACTCCAGTGTGAAGTCGAGGGAAAAGGCTCAAAATAAAGTTCAGCACCTACTCAGTAGGCACCTACGGGGGTATCAATTTTTGTTAAAAACTCCTTGCCATATATTCATAGCCCCGACTCTCACATTCAATCAATATGGCCTTGCAACTTCACTCAACTGCATTTGCATTAGCCATAGGCTATTTTTCTATTCCTCTCAAGACAAATAAAGTATATCTACAAACAAACAACTTAACCCAAGCCACCTGATCATTACAGGTGACTTTATCTATCGCTGCACTGATTGGAACTCACATCATTAAAACAGCAATTTGGGTATTATTTTATTCAACATAGTCTCCAATTACATCCTTTTTCAAATTACGCTTATTTTGTTAACCCGCTCCACTGAATATACTAATTTCCTACTGGACCTCATGATAACAGATTCTCCAGGGTTAATCTTAGATAGTGGCATTCTGCTTCCCATATCAACGTCTGACCAATCCATTGTTTACTGCAAGATCACTCTTTCCTTTCCATCTGAAAGATCATTCAAACAAAAATTCTGAAGCATAAAAAGGCCAAAGTTGTGGAACTTTACGTGTGTTTGTGAACAGCTGCAACCATTTGTTCTCAACGAGCGAGACTTAGACAATATTTTGTCCTCACTAAAGACAACAGCGCCTCAGGCTCTGATGGAATTAGTTATAGTTTGTTGAAACAAATTGGACCCAGTATTCCGTTATCTTTTGGTAAATTATTTAGTTTCTCTTTGGCAACCTTTCAATTTTCAGAACATTGGAAAAAATCTAACCTACGTGCCATACAGAAATAGGAAGATTGCCAAACATAGAGTAATTACCATCCTATATCTCTTCTCTTCAGTATCTCCAAGGTAATGGAAAGACTGGTATTTAACAAATTTTACAGATATTTAATGACACACAACTTATTGACATGGAAAAACTCTGGTTTCAAAGAAAGTAATTCAACAATGAACTAACTCACAAGTATTATTCATAAATTTTATAATGACATAGAATGAAATACGTACGGTTTTCTTGGATATTTCATAAGGTTTTGACAAAGTCCGGCTTAAAGGATTGTGGCTTAAACTTCGTACACTTAGCTTCTGTGATGAATTGGTGTCTTGGACAGAAGACGATCTTTAGAATCGTTCCCAAAGAGATGTTATTTCAGGGACACATCCCAGTGGCTTCCTGTTGAAGCAGGTGTACCCCAAGGATCCATACTTGGTCCCCTTCTGTTCTTAATATATATCATAGACATGGCTGATAACATTTCTTCAGAAATTATACTGTTATCTGACGACACTTCTATTTTTGAAGGTGTTAAAAAGTCCTTCAGATTCCGTCCTGAGCTTGAACACAGGCTTGGGTCTTACAGGGACCCGGGGAATGGCGTGGAAAGAAACATTTAATGCATTGAAATCCCTCTCTCTGGTCTTATTTACCAAAAAAAACAAACCTCACCACGGGCCAGAAGGTGGAAGCCACATACTCATTGGCATTACTGTGTGTTCGAGCTTAAATTTGAAAGAGCATATTTTATGAATTACGTACAAGGCTGGTAGAAGGATTACCCTTCTTAAGCGATTTAGATATAGCTAGGTTATCTAGAGGTGCACTTTATAAATTTTACAAATATGGTCCGCGCCATACTTGAATATAGGTGTATATTATTTGACAACTGTGGTCAAACCTTATCGGATCCTTTTTTTCTGTATGTAAACCTATTCTAGAGCTTTGCCCCCCTCCCTCCAATAAAATATTTAGCGGTGCTTTTTTCCTGTTCCCTGATGCTTTGCCTGGTGGGTTAGAACAGGGTCGCCTTTTTGTTGTGGCAGGACAAGCAGGGTGGTGCCCCCTTCTTGGCCTGTTCCTAACCACAGTTATGCATTTATCCTGCACTTAGCTTGTAATATGGATAGTACAAATTTAACATCTTTCAACAGGATATGGACTTATATGTTGGCTCGAGGAAGCTATATGGTCCCACACATCATCATCATCATCATCATCATCATCATCATCATCATCATCATCATCATCATTATTATTATTATTATTATTATTGTTATTATTATTATTATTATTATTATTATTATTATTATTATCATTATCATTATTATCATTAGTGATCTATAGTGTGATCACACAGGATGTTATTCATTTTTATAGCTTGTACAATGTCATAATACTTTTTCACATATGGTCTATACGGGTGCTACTCATGTATACGTCTGAAATAGAAATATTGAATTGAATTGTATAGAATCAATCCCGTATGAAGCAGCGAATATGTATCCAGGTGCCTTACGTCACACAAATCGTGCTCGTCTATTCTTTGTTATCGGCTGGAAAACATTTGAAAGATATTTAAAAATTGTCCTCTTCCATAAGATAATCAATATACAGGTACTCCTCTACTTCCCTAAACTCGTCCCCTCTTCATCTGGAACAATGTCTAGTTGAAACTTAAGAAGTTGTCATAACATAAGGCAAGTCAAATTTCGGTCACAACGCTTGGGCGAATCATTTCTACCATTATCAATTAAACTATGGAACAGCCTTCAGTTGACATTCGAGAAAGTCCTTACCTAATTCTCTCTAAAGCCAAACTCAAATGTCTTTTATTCGAGCCAAATCCTCCGGTCTACTCTGCTCATGGCCAACCAGCATTTCCCAAATATATGCCAGACCCAGCTGAGACTTGGTCACTCAGCATTACATCATCATTTTTTACAGAATGTATATCTTTGCCAATGCTTCTTGTGCCTGCAATTTTCCCACCCAGGATATAAATCACTTCATTTTAGATTGTCCTAGATATACCGACTTACGTAAGACACTGTTGAAACGTATAACCTCAATTTTGGTTCCAAAAATAAATCTGTGCCTACTAATTCAGATTGAATGAAATTAAATGCTTAGCACTATGCTCAAAGGCAATCCAGATCTAGGCATAAAAGCGAATGAAATGTTATTCAGTACCGTTCAGAACTACATTTCAGAAAGCCGGCGATTTTTCTTTTGTCCCTAGATCACCGGAGAATACAACTTATATTTCATGAAAACTCGCTTTCCATAATGACATTCAGTCAAATGGTAAACTCTATGTATTGTGTCGCAATGTATTGTAAACATATTTATTTAAAAAAAGAAAAGAAAAAAAACTAGATTGCCCAGTAGCCACCAAGTGGCTAATCGAAATGTCTCCAGCCATACAAACGTACAAGATGCTATGTACAAGACACACAAGACGATACAAATAGTACCGTTTGCAATTTTAAGTTCAAGGGGCTACTTGCGGTGGCTAGCAGTTATCATCGTAATGCAGCGAGTAACCTATTGTTACATGTGAATTTCATTGCACAAGTGCAAATTCTGGCTGTTTCGTACAGAGAGAGAGAGAGAGAGAGAGAGAAAGAGAGAGAGAGAGAGAGAGAGAGAGAGAGAGAGAGAGAGAGAGAGAGAGAGAGAGAGAGAGAGAGAGAGAGAGAGAGAGAGAGAGAGAGAGAGAGAGAGAGAGAATACGATTTAAATGCAGGTGCCAATGTTAGGTTTTGAGAGAGAGTAATGCCTAAATGGGTGTGGCTTGTAGCCTCTGGAGTTTCCGATTCGTCAAGGTATAGAACAGGGAGATTCTCTTTATTTTTTCTTTGCTTGAGAGGCAAGTCCATAATCTCAGAAGAAAATCCCAAAAGCGTTTCTACCCCCAAGCCACGTGGTTGGTTCATCGTTAAACCAACCAATCAGACTGCGCGCTGTTACGAACTATTTTCAGGCTCCTCATTCAACCCGCGTGTTACACCTCCGAATCGCAGAAGAGTTGTTCCCGTTATCGAGAGTGACTCTAACTGTTCCCAGGATTATTACTTGCTTGACTTGCCCCTACCACAACATCCATGTCTAAATTACTTAGCATCTGCACATTATATTCCGAGGAATATAAGATCACCTTTAATCTTGATAAGTCTAAATCAATATTCTTCAATTCTGATAACACATCAGGAAGCCAATCTTCTATTAAATTTAACAGAGAAAATATTGAACAAGTCAATTCCTACAAACATCTGGGCAGCATAATCGGTAGGAATGTTGCTGAAGAAAATATTCGAAATCATATAAGGATTTTCAATAACGAAATTAGTGTACTCATGTTCCAGATCAAATATATCTAT
Organism: Hermodice carunculata; assembly: GCA_964020975.1. Taxonomy (NCBI): domain Eukaryota; kingdom Metazoa; phylum Annelida; class Polychaeta; order Eunicida; family Amphinomidae; genus Hermodice; species Hermodice carunculata. The sequence goes on along the minus strand of OZ026618.1, from coordinate 81,595,292 downwards.
TCAGCGACAAGGTATAAGCTGTTCAAAAGCTATTGTATGTCACTTTTTTGGCTCTCAGTTATGGGATTTCTCTGGTAAAGAGGTGGAGCTTTTTTACACTGCCTGGCGTAAGGCCATCAGGTTTTTATGGAAACTACCGCCCCACTGTCATAATAGATTTCTTCATCTAATATGTGACGATCGTGATATCGAAGAACAACTGCACATGCGTTTTCTTAAGTTTTTCTACAGTTTATACCATAGCAGAAACACAATAGTATGCTCCTTAGCTAAACAGGTAATCGGAGGCAGTCGATCATCGGCATGTAACTCACTGAATTATGTTTCATCTAAGTATGGTCTATCAAAACAGAATTTCCATTCCTATGTATTGCCAGAATTACTATTTATGTTACGTAATTTTCACAAGGAGCCCAGTGATTTGACCTCAACTGCCAATATGATTAGAGAAGTGTGTGCGATTCGGGATGGGAATTTGCAATCAAATATGAGCAAAAATGAAAGTTTAGCATACTTGATTACCTTTGAACAAACTGAGCCTGTGAATGACTTATGAACTGTCGGGATTGTTTTTTTTTCTTTCTTTTTTATGACTTTTGATTAGTGTTATCTCTTTTGCATTTCTTTTTAAACTTCTGGATGTACTACGACATTTGTACGAAATAAAGCTTTAATAATAAGTGTTGATAATGGCCTGTTTGTATCGTATTTTGACATTTTATTTTCATAAATTTGTTACGCTATTCGGAGGTCAATGTTTATTGCCGACATAAGTGTGCATCGGGTGACAACTTTGATCCATTTTCATCATTACTATACACGAAGTATAGGTTACCGTGTCACGGACCAGTCGTGCAATAGTACTTTAACAACTGTTGCAAAAGTACATGGAATATTCGGATTTTACATTTACTAATACTGTGTGATACTTGCACCAATGTACCTATCCTATGTTTGATGCATTTATATGTAATCATACTAGCGGTTAAGTATGCCGCGCATGAATATCAAAGAGTCGTGTCAGTTTGTTGGCTTGTTATTCAAAATGGTGTCGCCCTTGAAGCGATGGGCACGGCAAAAATCCATGTAAATTCCCTTTCAAACATAGACTAGATAAAATCTTACATGTCTGATTGGGAGTTACGGGTTTTTTTTTTGTTACTATTGGTCCTTGTTCATGTAGAAAATCACTCGTGAGCTTTGGTCACTCGTGATTTTCCACATCAACAAGGACCACTTATGAGAAGAAACAAGGTAACTCACCCTCGGCCATGTAAGGTTCTTTATTTCTTTTGCAGGAGAAGAAAACCGAGAGGGGTTTGGTAGGGCTTAATATCACGCGCCACACTCGGCCCGAGAAGGATAGATGGCCAAGATCATTATTGATTCGAGCTCCAGAAACTTCGCGCTCATACTTAATTTCGAGACTGATAGAGTGATCGGCGAAAAGCTTGATGTCACATATTATATATTGCCAACGATGTCATTTATGCAAATTAAAAATAGGAGACGTCCGAGGATGGAGCCTTGGGGGACGCCATCTTCTATGGCTAACCATGGAGAGGTTTGGCCGTGTTAGACAACCCTTTGTTGACGATTACCGAGATAACTTTTGAACCATTTGATAATGGGTGGGGTAATGCCACGTTGACGTATTTTGAAGAGGATCCCTTCGTGATATACTAGGCCAAACGCTTTATATGTATCAAGGAAGACCAGCCTAGCCTCTTTGCTGAGTTCGAGTCCATTATAAATTTTATATACGATACTAATTAGTTGGTTAATTATGGAATCGTTGGAAACGAAACCGGAATTCCGCCTGGTCAAAAGATTATTTTCCAATAAAAAGTCACACAGTTTGTTGTACACCAATCTTTCGAAAACCTTAGAAACATTACATAATAATAATATTGGGCGGTAATTAGATTTTACCTGCAAATCATACTTTTTGTAAACTGGACAGATGTTTAACTTTTTCCCCTTTATGAGGAAATTCGCCAACTGATAATGAAATGTGAAACAATTTGGTCAGGGACTTGGAAATGCTGGTAGCACATTGTTTCAGGCGAAAGTTGCTCAGAGCTTCGGGACCTGTCGCAGAGCTAGCTTTAAGTGAGACGATGATTATGTAGACATCGTTTTCTCTTAGTTCGAATGGTTCCAACCTTGCATCTTTTCGCTATACAAAGTCAGGTAGGGGAATTGGGTCGTCGTCTTCGGGGATCTTGCATTGACTGGCGAAAAACTGATTGAAAACTTCGGCTTTCTCAGTATTGTTGGATATGATTCTATCATTTTCGATAAGGGGAGGAATGTTTGGGTGCAACTTGCATCCCAAAACACACTTAGATGGGTGCCACCACTTTTTAACATTTATTTCTTTACTGTCTAATTCAGCCAGAAGTTTAAAGTATGATTGGATAGCCTTTTTGTTTGCCGAGACAGAACCATTGCGGTACTTGTAAAATTGATACAATTTCTCTGTGACCGGGCATGGGTTACCATTATTTCGTTTTTTGTTTTTTGTTTTTTCTGATTTTTTGTGTCTTTTCCAGGCACGTTTTCTTCTCCGAATTAGGCGTCCAGGGCTTGTCTTTAGGACCTCTTTACATGGAATAAATTTCTGGGCAGTATCATAGAAAAGCTGGGTCCAAGACTCCGCATAGTCTTCCATTGAAGTGCAGTGAACAATGTCACAGGCAATGTCCCATGCAGCATTGGACAGAGTCTCGTTTAGGCCGTCAAAATTTGAATTTTTGTAGTCCCAGACATTTCTTTTAAAGGTTTTATCATTAGAAAAGGAAAATTGAAATGGTACAGAATGTGACAGAATGATCACAGTTAGATGTTGGAGGGAGCACACCACTATTTACAATTAAAACCACGTGAGTCGGTTATAAGGAGATCTAATAAGCTATAGGAGAACGCGTGACCTCGCCAATAATTTGGAATAAATGTTTACGTGAAATGAAGTCGATTAACTTCATGCCTAGTTCGCTATCAGCGTGATGAGAGTCCCAGCGAAAACAGCTATCATTAAAGTCACCAGTTATTATTGCAGTTTTGAGGTTTAATTCCATGGCTCTGGATATGGAGTCAGAGAGATCATGTGGAAATGTGTCCCTGTCTATCGCCAACTGGCCAGGTGGGCGGTAATAAGCCCCAACTAGAGGCAGGCCACGGTCAGTAAACATTTCAGCCCATACACATTCACAATGTGGCGATTCCAGATCAAGACAGCGGGTGATATGTGATGAATCTTTAGCGTAGATGGCGACGCCGCCGCCGGGACCTGCCCGGTCCCTCCGAAGCGTTTGCAGAAAGCCTTGCATAGTTATTACTTGGTAGCTCGAAGCGAACCACGTTTCAGACAAAGTGATCATATCCATATTTTCAGATTGCGCAAAAACTTTCATCCAGTTTTGCATCGCTTTTGAGGCTGCGGATATTAATATGACAGAGTTTTATTTCTTTAATTTTCTAAATTCCAAGGTTTACGTGAATGTCAACAGCTGACCAGAAGAAATAATAAATTAGAATTAGGGCACGCCGCAGCACAAATAAAAAACACAAAGCAGAATTAGAAAATATGGAGGGAGAAGCACATGGATGTACCAATATGGTCGACTGCGCAATAGTCAATGTTAATTTGCAGCAGTAATTTGTATATAAAGAATAGTCCAATGGCCACCCTGTGTTGTTCAAGGCAACAACCCATGACTGAGCAAATTGCAGGAATTTTTATCTGCAACTACGGACATCTGTTGTGAGCTCACTTCAACCAGCAAATGAGCATGGAAATTGCACAAATGTTGGATTACAAGATGTCCTAAATCGTTTACAAATAACCTGAAGTACGGGAAATTATATACATGGAACTTAGCAAACAGATTAACAACGGTGAAAAACATATACATGACAAAAGCGAAAAGAACTAATTTAGATTATGAAATACTGATGATATACAAAAGAATAACTGTGAAACTGGAAATATATCAGTTCAATCGTGACCTGCACTTGCACAAAAAATACCCGCACGTTTTCTCCCGTTGAGTTCAGTTACCATTCGGTACTCATCAGAAGTTAGCATACTAAGAATTTGAAACATATTTTTAGAAGTATAGCAATGAGATTAAAAACCTCATGCTCTACAATCTTGACATAAATGAATTGGGAACGTCCATTGGTAGGTACACCGATTCCATACCGACATGTATGTATTATATGCAGTCTTGGTACCTTCTCTCTTGTGTTGTCCTGTGTGTGCTGTAAATACCTTTATGTATGTTCTCTGTGTCTGGAGAACCTCTAAATTAGCTTTGTAAGCTACCAGGTGAATTGAATATGTTTATAACATGACCACCGATAGTGTAGTATTACTCATGGAACCGCACACCCGGCAGAATACACAACCATTTGCTTTGAGGAATGTTTCATATTTGTCACTTACTACAATTGCTCATCTGATAGTTTGTAGTACATGTATGTGTGAAGCTGACATTCAGGGACAATGCCCGCTTATGCGTCAGCTGTTGATGGACTTACCGTCGGAAAATCATAACTGGCAAATCCTCATTATAGTTGTCTTACGCTTTTGTGCTGTAATATCACAAAAGGCACACAATCGCATGGCCGTAAATGCAGAGAAATAACAGATGTTTGTTCCATAAATCACATTGATTTGTCCTTATGTATTATGATAAGTTTACTAAAAATACAGTGGCATTCTCACAAAAAAGTTCAGATAACAACCTTTGCAGTTAACGCAAACAATAGCAGTGCCGTTTGCTTTTAGTCATGTTGGACAATTAGCTGTTCAAAAAAGAAAAAAAAATCTGGCCTATACGTCCATGTTTGTATTATTGGTCTATGTGTACCATCACCCCCCCACCCCCCCGAAAGATATTGGTGATCAGCAGTTTATATACATATACCAAAATGCAGCTTGACAGACACAGAGTTAAAAATCAATGTCTCGCATGCTGCTCTCAGGAAATAACACGTCTCAAATGTGACAACTTCAATTGACACAATTATCATGTACAGTATTCGTGGACGAAAAGAGAAAAATGTGTGATTGGTATCTGTCTTGTTGACGTGTGGAGTCGTTTAACACCTCGCGTCACTTACAAGCTTACTGTGTCGTCTGTTTTCATCATACATTCTTCTTTCATATTCATATTTTTGGGACTGACTAGTTGTTGCTGAGGCAACCTCCCAATATTCCTGGAAGAATCTCAAGAAAGTCATGTGGGGGTATGTATGTACATTGTATTGCTGATGAATGACTTCCCTGGGTGATATTATGATCTATTATGATAATTTTGGATGGTCTTCCTTAATTGGAATAATATACGCACAATAGATATTTTTCTGGGCCACTGACTGCTCCTATGTGACGTTTGAGACATACATGTAATCCATGCAAGACTTCTGTCGTCCAGCGGTTGATACCATATTAACCCTTTCCTGGTCAGAGTAAAACTGAGCCAACAGCTTTCCTTCGCTCTGGTTGGACGCATTGCATCCAGTCCGCACCAACGAAAGCTATTGACCTAAGGCATATCATAATGGTAGGTCTTCTCTACAATTCTCAGAAAACTGTTTTTTTAATAGCTCGAAATAAAGAGCACATTAAAGCAGCCAACACTTGTACTTTTTTTAACATTTGGTGCGGTTGAGGCTTTAAAACTCGAGCCACAGACAGCAACTGTTTAATATTTCAATTAGAGCAACATATGGCTGCGTTCCCCGCAATCCCACAAAACACAAACTCATCTCGCTTTCCAGGTACGCTTGGGGGTCACCAATTATGCACGCAGTCAAACACAACATCCGAATCAACAACTTTCTCGTCTCCGCATCGCATAGCGTATGGACACAAGTTGTTGACATGGGACTGGTATCACAGGTGGCATTTTCCTCGAGAAACAAACAATTCCCGCCATTAGTAGCGTTTGTGGACAGGAAGCTATAGTGTGAGCCATTTCTAGCATATGAACTTGTGTGTGCTCCTTGATAAGCCTTTGCCTTGGTCTTTGGCCCGCACTGCGCTTTAATCTGCCTTGCAGGACCCAATTATCGGTTGCGTTTGTAACGTTGAGACCTTGCGCGGGAATGAATATGGATCCTGCAACATCATCCAAATGATGATGATGACGATAATGATGATAATAAATAATAGATTTCAAATACAAGTCGTTATGAGAACGCCTATAAATCAACTCTATGACAGTAGCATGCATATCATAATCAATGTGATATTGAATCAGTCATAGAAAAAAGGTGTCATTGTCTGTCTGTCAAGATTCATATAATGGCCGTCTGTGTTTGTACGTAGGAGTAACATGTGTGAATGAGAGCCACAAGAATAATACTGAAGAATGCACACTATGCTGGTAGTTAAGTAAACCACCCTATTCAAAGGACAGGTTCGTGACAGACCCGTCCGAGTTGTGTTTACCAGCGATTGTGCCTCAGAAATTCTGACTTTCCGGATCAATAGAATATATTACGGAATGATCCCTGCCTCGAATGTACAGTTCTGAAAATACATCACGCGACACTCAAATTTAGCTTATAACTTAAAATGTAAGATGGTTAGTGCATAAATCGAAATGGCATATGTGTCAAAGAAGAAAAGTGGCAAAGTTGAGTGTAAACTTTTTTTCCCCCACAAAGCCTGAAACTGTATCACGAAAGTATTCACCCCTTGTAGCGCAAGCTTATTGGCATGGGCCATTCTGGTCTTCTCTTGAGCGACAGGCATGTTGGTACTTGAATGAAAGATCTTTTTACGCGAAATTTGACACTGGATTCATTATTGTTATTAAAATGATCGCAACTTTTGTTGTGAATAGCAAAGAAAGAGTTGGCGTTATGCGTGTGTTAAACAGAAGGAAGAAAGAGAACTGACCTTCTTTTGACCATAACACGTAATAGGATTTTATATTTCTACAAAAACGTGTAGTGGCATCGATGTTATTTATGTCTAGACTTGTTTCTTTGTATCTAATAACAATCAGAAGAATTTTAAGACACTTTTACCACATTAATTACACTGTTATATAGAGGGACAACTTTCACTTTAATTTCACCGCAGTCGCTGACTGCCCCGGGTGGTCAGCGCATGTGTGCCTGCAGGTATATTTTTTCTGCAAAGAAGCAGTATGATACCTAAGAGAATTCTCTCGTTGATAAAAGTTACACAAAAGCCATTTAAAGACATGTTTGTGCACTATGAATGGCTCGAATAATGGCCCCACTGGTGTGAGATATAATTGGCCTTTGTCTAATTTTGAAGGTCACAGGATGGTTCAAATTAGGTTTACGACATTTACAGAACTATTTTGATCGCAGGCCTTTAACACTTTATTTCAAACATACTCATTTCAAGCGGGTTACCTAATAGCTTACAAAACTAATCTGAGGACTCTCCAACACAAAGACCCAGTTGGCAAATTTACAAAAGACTGCCACGCTGAACAAAACATAATCAAAGAGCACTACAGAAGGCCATGATATAATTATATTTATCGCACCATTGTGGACAGGTATATGCCTTTACCTTATAAGAAAAATCATCTACTTTCTGTGATGGAATTTTGTACACTGTCATGTAAAATATAGTGGTTGATGTTTGATTTTTAATGTCCACTATTCTGCATGGTGGCAGCACCAGCTTCCTGTGTAACATGACATTTTCCACCACTTTAGTGCAGTAGTTCCCCCCCCCCCCCCGGGGGGGGGGGGGTTTCCATCTACGACAGATGCATACCGGTACAACGGTAGGTATATTGTACTGGTTGTTGCAGGTGGCATCATACGATACATCGGTGACTAGTACTTTGCGGACGCATTTTTTTTTGGGGGGGGGGGCGGTAGAATTAATACACTTATACAACATCAATGTGCATAGCGATTTCTGTTAGGCGTATACGATTTGGATTAAATTCAGATCAAACTGCGCATGGCAGTTTTATATTGAATCCTCACCTTTCCGTAACGACATGAAAAAAGTAGAAAGTAAACGCCCGAAATTTATGCCATGGAGACTGACTGCATCAATTAACGTGCTTGCGCCAGGTGTTAAGCCAAGTCTATTGATTCAGCTTGTCCCAGATAGACTATTAGAAATTATGTTAAATGTCAGGACAGATCTTACGAATGAACTGAATGTTATTATTTTTTTTGCAGTGCAATCACATATAAAAGAATCAAGACGCTTCATTTACTGATTATAATTACACTCGCTGTATAGTATCTTATTATTTTGTTAACAAACAGGATCTTGTGTTGCCCTGTGCGTCGTGTACATATCAAGTGCGTCATTTATGTACTGGAGATCCTCTCGATGAGTTGCTATGTAACTATTAGGCTATCCAGTTTTTGAAGTAACTATGTAAATACAATACTATCAATAAATTCATGATCTTTTTCACGATCCATCTGAAAAAAAGGTTTGGGTTAAGGTATTTATACATGTTATTATGCAGTATCTGGAGGATGCTAACCGATTAAAGTTGCAGAGATGTGAGAGTGTAAACAGGAATGTGATTTTAACAAATACATGTTGTAGTGTAGGTATTGTTTTATCTATTAGAGACACATGTGTCGCCATCAACCATTGCGAACTATAGGAGTGATCCAATGGACGATTGCACATAAGTTTGGGTGATATTCGCGCATTTCGGAAATTACTTTCTTCTCATGTTTGAGATAGGAAGCAGTTTCACATATGCACTGTAGATTACTAATATACTAAATACCAGCAATGATTGTGTATGTATGAAAACAGTCATCACAGCACAAAATTACCACAATTTGTCAATTTGTTTTTGTTTACTTGTTTGCTTTATTATTCACTAATTTATTTCTTTGCTTATTTGATTGTTTAGTTATTCATATTGTAATTTAATAGTTCATTGTGGTGACAGCATTTAAAAGCTTGGAACCAGAACTGTGTAGATTTATATGCAACATTAAATAGCATGTGGAACCTTAATACCATCAACAAGTATTTAAATTAATAGGTTGGATAACCCCAAACTGGGCATATTAATCCTCTTTATCATATAAAGAAACACACGTGATCACAAAGGATAGATCACAGGCGTAGTCTACACCCCACAGTTGACATTTGGAATATTTGGAATTGAGTTGGTTTATAATACTTTTGATTTTCCACAGGTTCCTACGCACACGAAACAATAATCATAAACAATTATGATAAAATAAGTGCATGAAATATAATGCAAACAACAAACAATCTACAATGAAACCCATAAATTTATAAGAATAACGTTTATACGATACACTTGTGTGGTGTTGATTTGTTGAGAATGATAAACATAATATCGTCATCCTCTCATTTATCAGAATACAACAGCCAATTTCATTTTGATTGTAAGTAGCCAATCACGCTAACAAGCATTTTATTAAAAAATCATACATAAATGGACTGTCAGCTGATTACCGCTGTCAGGTAGCATACATGTACGACCATGGAGACAACCCCTTAATGTTCGACATGCAATAGCCGTTGAAGAGTTGCGGGATTGCCCCTGCATAAACATTCGCACGCTTGTCCTTCGTGTGTTGTCAATGACTAGCGTAAATATGCATATATGAACGAATGCTTAGAATGACACACTCTTATCATTTTGTGTATACCAGTCGAGCATAACATATGTTTGGCGAAAAGATACAACTTGGTTAACTAATAACCATTTATTAGCGCATGACCAAGACTGATTCAGCGTTGTCTGATATAATAGAGCAGAGAGTCAATAATGCTCTGCTTGCATGACTTTGGGCGTACAGACCGGGAGCGAAACAGGTAAGTCATGCAATAACATGTTGCTGAACACAACTTGCTACAACGAGGCTATTGTAAAATTTTATGTCAATTTCCTGTAATATAGAGTGACATGCACCTGACACGAAGAGACCAAGTGTTTTTAACTAAAGCTTGTCCCTAATAGTTATAAAAGTTGCAATGGAGAAGGTAGTTGCCAGCATATTTTCGGTTGCGAGAACGGGTAGCCTGTATCCATACTAGCGAAACAGACGTCTGTCTCCGTTTTATATCCGTGCATTTAAGCGTAGAGAGAATATCGTCATCCGCTTGTGGACTGACCTTAGAGCTTTCGTCGGCTTGCCAAGACTGCACTGAGGAAATCCGTTAACATGGACCGACTCTAGAAATATTGATGACAGATTGGACATGCAGGTACTTGACCGAAAGCTCTTTACGTGGGAAACTTGATTCTAAGTCCATTATAATGATTTAAATGTGTAACTCTTCTCGTGGTCAACGGACAAAGGGTGAATATACCTGATTATTATCCGTGATACACATATCAAATCAATAACCGAGTAATGGTATTTTGCCGGAACATGATACAGCAAACTCAGGTGGACGGCTTTATCATAACAATCCTCTATGAAACTTCTAGAAGTGGAAAAATTATATATATATATATATATATATATATATATATATATATATATATATATATATATCACAGACAAATGTACATATAAAATGTATCACCCTGGGAGATGTACACTTGCAAATTAGCTTAGTTTAAACATATATATTTTCACTGGATTACCCAATAATACAGAAATATAACTAATCTAGGGGTACTCCAGACACGGAGACACCCAAAATTATATACACAAGACGCATAGGGCAATACGGTGTACACACATGTGGCTATCCACTTAAGTAGACATGTTGTATTACAATTAAACATCAAACTTAACATTTAACATTACAATCCAATCAAAAACATGCATGTATACACAAATAGACTAAGAAACAAGCAAATGCATCATCAACACAGGGAGGGACTGAAGGGGAGGTTATAGGTCGACTGTGCAGAGAGATGCAAGATGCATACTGCTGGGCGCGGCCGAAGCACCCTGGCTGCAACTTCACCCTGCCACTGTGGAGCCGCTATTGCGCCCAGCAGCTCGGGTGTTCCTTCCCACCTTGTCATTGGCGACCCACCTGTGGGGTGTTGGCCCATATGTGGGAGCACTATACATGTATTCTTACAGATCTAATGCATAAACCAATGATCTGAGGTATAAATATGCAAATGAAACATTATGGAGAACATGATAGTATTAAAGGTATATTACATTGAATATATAAATACACTGCAATGGTAAATGCTGATTTCGAGATACATATAGGATAAGATATTGCACAATTACAATATAAATCGGCGTATTTCAACAATATAATTTTGCATTGCTCTGAAAATTACTGTATTACATTCTTCTGAACGTTCTTTGCTACCGAATAATAAAGTACTACTTAGTCTTTCACTTGCAACATGCGTGAAAAGGTGTGGATTAACACCAGGGGCTAATAAAGGAGTGATGGTAAGCAGGAACTTCTTTCTTTCCTGGACATATTTATGGCAGTAGAGACAAAAGTGTTTAAAATTCTCAGTTGGGTGGGAGCAGGCACAAATGGGCTGTTGAATAATAATTACTTTATGGAGATCGGAATTGAGTCTAGAGAATCCTAATCGTCACTGCGTATGACAGATGCTAGCAAATCGCTGACCATGGGAGTACAAATCCAGAGCAATGTCGGCCGCTAGCAGAGTGGCTTTGAGTTTCGGTTTACAGATCTGAAGGGAAAGGGAGTTATGGATATCAGTGGGGAGATTGTGCTATATTTTGTTGGCATCAGAGAGAAATGAATTTTCAAACCGTTGGGGTCGGCATTTAATGAGGCGAAGGTTGCCGTTAGGCCTATGGTGGAGCGTACGACTAGCAATGGCGGGCGCACAAGGTATAAGGTTGGATAGATAAGGAAACTACCCAACCTTATATAGAGGAAGGAGTAAAGTTAAAATACATTTTATAGAGAAGGAGTAATTGGAAATATTTGCGTCTACTGGCTAGTGCTGGCCAACCAAGTTCATCTCAGAGTTTGTTATGAGATGTGTGCCTTAGTGCGCCAGTGCATATTTTAGCTGCCTCGTACGGAATCGACTCAATTAAATCACCCAGACCTTGGCCACAATTATCAAAGGTAACACAACCATATTCAAGAATCGGCCTAACCGTTGAAAATATAATTTCTCCATTGTTTTTCGGGATAACTTAAATTTGAATCTTCGAAAATCCAATGCTCTGGCTGGCTTTGTTTGTGATGCGCACGTTAAGAAAGGTTGTTGGCTAGAGTAATTCCAAGGTGGGTATGGTTATCTTCCTTTGATATGGTGGTACCACCTAGAAGGACAAAGGGATGATGATGTTTATTGCTTTTGGTCGAAAAATAACTGAAATGGGTTTTATGGCGTAAAAAATCATGCACCATAATTTACCCCTCTGGTAGATAATTGAAAGATTTGTGTTCAAGTGGTGTGCTGAGTCTGTAGGGTTTTGAACTATCTCAAGTATAGTTTAGAATAACATGATCCATATTCATAAATTTCAAACCCAAAAATGACAGCAAAGAGATTCCAGAGTCAACAAAGCATCATCACCCATCTTCCAACACCAATGCGAAGAAACAAATCCCACTCCCAACTTGAGACAGGCAGTCACCCACAAAACGCAACTGGTGGTTTCAAACCATTCCTTCCAAGTTTTGAAACATTCTCCATCAACTACAGACCACAGTGTTTCCAAAATGCATAGGCCCAACCACTCAAAACCAAAAGCCCATCACTTCTGCCAAAAGTAATAAGAGAGCCTGGTAGGCTTATCATTCCCTGGTTCTCATGACTAGTCAGCCAGCTGAGTCCAGAGCAAAAAAAAAAAGCAGGCTCACATTGTCCCTGTGACACCTATGAATCTGGAAAACCACAAACACACTCTTCCTACATTATAACTACAAATCGGAGAACACAGCCCACAGCACATCACAGCCGATGAAGTATTTATCAAATAGTATGCTAATGTCGTCAGCGCAAGTGCGGGCACCACAGGTCAAATCATCTACAATATCATTTATATACACAAGGAATAATAAGGGACCTAGAATTGATCCCTGAGGTTCGCCAGCCTTGAAGGAAAGCCAAGAGGAGGTTTGCCCGTGGATAATAACACTTTGAAAGCGTTTTGAGAGGTAGCTGTTTATCCACTTAAGTAGTCCTTCAGATAACCCCAGCTGTCGTAGTTTGACAAGGAGGCCTACATTGTACACTTTGTCAAAGGCCTTCGAGATATCCAAAAATACCATTCCGGCCTCTTTGGAATTTTTCAAGCCCATTGTAGATATTGTAGAGAATACAGTAAAACCTGTCCTTGTGGACACCTCTATAATGCGGACACCTGTATAATGTGGACAGTGATAATCCATGACCAAATGGTAAATTTTCTTGTTACAAACACCTGTCTATTGTGGACACCTGTCAACTGTGGACACTTTTTGCCAGTCCCAGAGGTGTCCACAATAGACAGGTTTCACTGTACTTACTAACCGGTTGGTATTTGAATCATTAGCTTTAAACCCAGAGTTCTTATCAGCGAGTAGGTTGTTGCCTGTTAGATATTCATAAAGAAAATTAAAGACCAGTGGCTCGAAAACCTTAGATACATTTCACAGCAAGGGAATTGGACGATACTTATTCTTGATTTGTTAATTCGATTTTGTTAAACACAGGGCATATATTAGAGCGTTTCCAAGAGTCGGGAAATTGGGAGACACTGAGAGACAGGTTAAAAAATTTTGTCAAGGGCTTGAAGATGGAGTCAGCAGAATTTTTTAGGAGATTATTGCCTATATTGTCGGGGCCAGATGCAGAAGTTAATCTCAATGATAGCAAGACTGTCCTGATACTTTCTTTATTGTCCGTGAAATCACTCATGCCATAGGTAAAGTTTGGCAGGGGTGGTGCATTATTATCGGCATTAGTAACACATTGACTAGCGAAGTAAGTATTGAATACGTCACACTTGTCGGTAATGCTAGAGATAATTTTACTTTCTTCAATAAAAGGAGGTATGTGGTCATGGATTTTACATCCAAGAAAGTACTTAGACAAGTTCCACCGCTCTTTGGGATTCATGTTTTTCTTATCTAATTGTGTACGTAGTTTAGAAAAGTAGGAGTTTATTGAGACTTTTATTGCGTTGAAAACCTTATTGCGTCGCTTTTTGTAATACTGATAAAACTTGTCAATGTTGAAACAGACATCAAGAGTGAGAGGGCGAGGTGTTTGAGTTAATTGCTTAAAACGTTTTCGTGCACGATTACGCTGACGCATAAGTTTTTTTTTTTAACTTCAGCTGTTATCCAAGGTTTCCTTTGGTCGAATGGTAACTTCTTTGTACGGGATAAACCCTTTGGCAGTTTTTTAGGAAAAGGTAAAACTAGTAAGATATTACATCATCAATGGAATCGAAGACGTTGAAAGCAGTGTTCCAGAGAGGAGAGGATAAGTTAGTATTAAGACCTTAAAATCAGCTTTTTTGAAATTCCATACACTTCTTTTGAACGAGAAGTCTCTGTGGTAGGAGAGTGAAAAGGAGCAAAAAAATGACCGAGTTGTCAGAATTTTAAATAGGAGCCAAGACTCTACTGTCCAGGATATGTCCAGGCGAGTCAGTAAGTAGAGGGTTCAACAAACTGGTTGAATACTCTTTTATCCTAGTAGGTTCGTCTATTACATGTTTCTGGAAAAGATTTAATTAAAGAAATCAGGTGAAGTACTTTACGTGAAGCAGTTCCAGTCCATTTCAGAAAGAGACAAAAAGTCGGGTGTAAAATGATGAGAAGAAGAGGTTTAGAAGTCTATACACCGTGGGAACCATTACAAGATCTTTTTTATTATTAGTTGTATACACATAGATAACGATGGAATACATCTATGTTGACTCATTATGATACTAGGTGTGCCAAAGTGGACTTTAAGTTTCTTATATGCCGTCATGTGGAAACATACGAATACGTATGGAAAATAAAAATTAAGAGGGGAAGTTAAGCAAAACTCAAGCCCTCACTATTAGGGCTCGTGGAATTTTAAACAAGGTGTAGAATTGAAAATTTTTTGGTTTGAATTAGACATAAAGGGAGAAAAAGAAACTAGATAGAGCAAGATTTATTCCAAGAACAATGATGTCAAATGCTACACCAGAAAGACTTCTTGCACAAGAGCCCTCAATAGCTTCGTTCCGAATACTGGTCAGTGTCATTACCAATTATATTAATGCTGAGTGGTATATACCTGTTAACACAAATTTATAGGATGTTGTCAGCAACACACTTCAAATTGGTTTGTATGAGATTATGTCACCTTTTCTTGTGGATATAGTCAATAGATGAATAGACTATGAGTTTTCCATTTTGTCAGTGCATATGTATTTCAACAGAGAGTAGGAATGAGAAAAAATTCTGGAATATTTCGATATTTTCTTCCGCTTCAAATGGTCTTAGTATATTTACATGTGCTTGTTTCATAGTTTGTGATAATATTATTTTTTTGCCTTGCTTTAATTGTAAGGGACATAATTTAAAAAATAAAATCATTGGATACTATGTTACTGTCATGTAAAATGCTTAATTTCTGTCTATGGTTACCATCTAATACCCTAAAAGTATGTATTTTTTGAAAGAAAACATAACATCCGGTTTGATTGTGGTACGGAATATAAAATTTTAGTAACGCTATTGATGTAATTAAATTTAAACAGCAGTTTAAAAGATAAAGATCAGATTTAGTGCACAGTGAAAATAGAAATAACGAACAAACAACGCTTTCCAAAACCGTATTTTAAGTTCCTGAAAAATGGGCTCAGTTCTAATTTAATTGATTTTTTCCAATTTTATAATTTTAACTTTAGTTTAAACAGCATGTAAATTTTGAACGGAAACCCTTATCCAAAATTTGAAATGAAGCTTTGATGTTAGAAGTGTACTGTTTCATTTCCCATGAAAAGATTGCGTTTATCACGTTTGGTGTTTGCGTTACTTTTTGCTCTGTTTGTTTGTTTTATTGTTTTAGTTTTTTTTTCTACAAAAACAGGTAAAATTTTAAGTTTTTCAATTAAACGATAAAAATTCAATTTGTTAATACTTCCAGAGATTTCATTATTTTTAAAACGTAATCAAAATTTATACTTTTAGAAAATATACAGTTTATATAATCTGAAATGAGAAGTCTAGTGTGTATAAGGACATGTTTTGAGCAAAATCGTGTTATCTGAGTAAAGTGTTGTAAAAATGTTCCTCGCCCTGCCATTACTATATCCCTATGGCGTTCCCTGGACAAATTTGTCATGTAAAGTTGGACACAGATAAAGATTTCCACAGTGTGAAGTACAAACTATCCAAGTGCTGCGTGTGTTACCGCATCCCAACTGCCAAGGTTTATCTGAAATTCAGACAAATAAAGTCGGAGTTAGTAAAATAATTGAACAATTTATTTATATCTGTTGAGTTCTGTAATTTGATTAAACACAATGCAAAAGACTCTCTCTCTCTCTCGTACACACAGACATAATCATATACATATATATATATATATATATATATATATATATATATATATATATATATATAAAGAGAGAGAGAGAGGTAATGAAATTAATCAAAATTTTAGCTTTCTAAGTTACTACTATGTGTGTGCCGAAAGACACTGTGATGCATACTTAAATATTTCTGTATGTAATTGAGGCTAGTGTTCCCATGGAAAACAGAAGTATAGTGGCTGTAAGAACAGCTAGCTGAGTTTGCTGGTGGCAGTTCCCATTCTGTTTTCATTGAGGGAGTTCAAAATGTGTTTGCCTGCAAAGTAGACCAAGCTCCATGTTACTACATTCAGCGGAGTTGACAAAATATGCAGCTTGGGTCTGCTTTGGAGGCAAAAATGTTACAATGGTACATCTATTGGAACAATGTTAAGACCTTATCACGCCATAATGAATATACTGGGTAATCAATATTCGCGTCACATGTAGGTTCTTTTTGCTTTAAAAACATTCATAATTCATTTTGTCAGATCAAAGGAATGTGCCAATCACGCACACACGTTTTCGATATTATAGGATGTAAGTTTTTCCAGTCTGTATGGCTCACAAAGGACCTCATTCCGCCTTCAGTTGCATAAAATGCACATAAATACCGTGAAACCGGGGCGCTTGTAGCATAAGTTACACTTACAGTTAATACTTCGTGTAATACCTGTTCTTCAAAATGTGTGTAAGACATGCGTTAAGCATTCATTGTCGAGTATTGTATTATACCAATCCACAGGCCATGGCTAACATTTGTATGGAAAGTCAGAGGTCCTGAGTGCAAGGAGTTTTTGGTATCAACCGGAAAAGACTTATACCTAGGTTGAATATATGTATTCATATGCACACTCGTTTTATCGTCCGTCCACCTTTCATTCATTCATTCATTCATTCATTCATTCATTCATTCATTCATATAAACTACATAGCCGTTTAGTATATCTTTTGTTTCATAGGGTCGAGCATAAATGTTTCAAATGGACATTAGTTGGGAAGTTCATTCATTTTTTACTCTTGTCCAGAAAAAAGTAAGGAGAGCATATAAATAAGGTATAGGGCCAAAAATTTGCAAATTGTACCTTTCGTTGATCCAATCATTAATCGTTTACCGGTTTGATCTGTGCGTTCAATACTTCAGTTCAACTCATTCACTCAATAATATGCTTTATTGCTTCTTTTACCCAATCGGACTCAATGCATTTTGGGAGGAAGTGATACGTAAAAGAAGGAAAAAAACCCACAACAACTAATTGTATGTATCAATGAAATATAACAAAGTGGACATAAAAGTCTTGAAAGGATGTACACATAAATACGGTATTCATGTATTTATAATTTGTGGGTCAAAACAGAATCGTTAGCAACTGAGTTTTTAAAAAAAGCCCATAATGACATAACATGCTTACAGCTGAGACCCAAGCACGACTCGTTGGCCTAGTGAGGAGCTGACGGTCATGTCTTGTATGTTTCAGAGCAGCGGGCTTCCCTAAGTACAGTGGGATCTCTGTTAGGACTGACAAACATATGTGTTAGTAAAGAAGTGGTCATGATATGCCAAGCGAAATGTAGAATAAAACAAATTAGAACTGCGCAAAGG